>OY720441.1:332936004-333314064 GCA_963082915.1 Dolichopus griseipennis | reverse complement strand
ATTAAAAAACAAGTAAAGAAACAGTCAGTCGGTGCAACCGACTTAGAAATACCCTACACCTATTTGGTTCAAATTTAAGGACATATCCATAAGTCATTTTAACACCATAGAAGCTGTTATTAATTTGATCGTAAGACATAGCTAACCAAATTAACTGTATAATACTAAAAACATTTTCTAATTACGCTATCTATTAAAAAATACTACAAATTCTTACTAATTTATCTATTTAAAAATATTAAAAAACAAACAAACTAGAAATAAATGAAAATATATTTATTCCAATTCAATTACAAAATGAAAAAATTCTAATTATTAAATTTTGTGATAAAAAGATAATCAAAGCATAATATATTTAATAATCCAAATTTTTAAAAATTGCAATTATTTTAAATGGTTAGTTTATATACCTAATAGAAAAGCTTATAAACGCAAAATATGCAATAAATTTATTTCCAAAATACAATTAAAAATTTACACCTTTTCATATAATTCATTTAAATATAAAAATAAATTTTACATAAATGCAGCAAGTACCTTTGAACATAGCTGAACCACTACAATTAAGTCTAGATTTCGGAGACACATAGGACATAGGAAATATATTCTTTGGCTTCGAAATTAAACTCGACCACAACCAATTCCCATGGTACTTTCATTACTAGTAACCTACTGTTAAATTTCATCAAAATACCGGCATTATTTTTTGAGTTATGGTGTTTTTAAGATATATGTTTGTTAGTCCTTGAACTTTTCAATGGTTCCAGGACCCGAAATTATGGTACGATTTCGCCCATATGCAGTCCCGTCATACTTTCAATACTAGTTAACCCTTGTACACAATTGGAACGCTCTATCTTAATTTTAAGTTACTAGTTTTATTAATTTCGATGATAAGCTTTTACACATTGGGGGGTCTAAGAGGGGTTCTGAACCACCACTCCAATTGATCCCAAATTAGGGGGGCACGCAAGAAATAGTAAAGAACACCCTTGTGGCAAATTGGAAGCTTCTACATTTGTTTCAAGTTACTATCTTTTTTAATTTCGAAAATATGCTTTAAGGGCCTAAGAACTGAGTGGCTGGTCCCCGATCCACTACTCCAATGGGGCCCGAATTTCAAAGACACTTACGAAATAGGATGGGACACCTGATACCAAATTTGGAGGTTCTATCTTCATTGGTTTCGGAATTATGCTCGTTTGGCCTAAATTCGATCAAAAAGTTCTAAGTTCCGAACCCATTGTCCAATCCTCACCGTACGCAATCACCGCCGTAGTTTCGCTGCCAATAACCTACAGCACAAATTTCATGAAAATAGCCTCATTAGTTGTTGAGTTATCGTGATTTTTTATATATGTTCCTTAGCCCTGACATCGATTAAAAGGTCCGGAATCCGAACCGTTGGGCTGATTTCGCCCTTATATAGTTCGCGCTGTACTTATAGTACTAGTTAACCCTTGTACACAATTTGAACGGTTTATCCTAATTTTAAGTAACTATTTTTAGTAATTTCGATTATAAGCTTTTAAAACTTGGGAGGTCTGAGAGGGGTACAGAACCACCACTCCAATTGATCCCAAATTAGGGGAACACGCAAGAGATAGTAAAGAACACCCTTGTGGCAAATTGGAAGCTTCTACATTTTTTCAAGTTGTTATCTTTATTAATTTTAAAGATATGCTTTAAGGTCTTCGGAAATGTGTGGCTGGTCCCCGGCCCACTACTCCAATGGGACCCAAATTCACAAGACACTTAGGAAATAGGAAGGGACACCCTGATACTAAATTTGGAGGTTCTATCTTCATTGGTTTCGGAATTATGCTCGTTTGGCCTAAATTCGATCAAAAAGTTCTAGGTTCCGAACCCATGGTCCAATCCCGACCTTACGCAATTTCCGAAGTAGTTTCATTACTAGTAACCTACAGCACAAATTTGATGAAGATAGCGTCATTAGTTGTTGAGTTATCGTGATTTTTTATATTTGTTCGTTAGCCCTGAAACCGATTAAAAGGTCCAGAATCCGAACCCATGGGCCGATTTCGCCCATATGCAATCCCCGCCGTACTTTCAGTCCTAGTAACCTACAGTTAAAATTTCATCAAGATAGCTCCATTATTTTTTGAGTTATCGTGCCTACGGACGGACGGACGGACGGACGGACATGGCTATATCGACTAAGGCGGTCACGCTGATCACAAATATATATACTTTTCCATATCTAGCTCGCTTCCTTTAGGTGGTTACAAACACCATACCAAAGTTAATATACCCCTTTACCTATTCTATAGGTGTAGGGTATAAAAATGAAATAATTTTTTAAATTTAATAATTTGTAAGTAAGGTAAGAAAAAATGTTTATATATATATGTATATTATATAAATCAAAACGATCCATTGGACTTACAACAGGATATAATAAACTTTTCTTGGAGGAGAGGTGGGGGGAGAGAGGGGGAGGAATTGAAAAACATAGAAACAAAACACTATAAGAAAACCCTCATTAACTTTATAAAGTGAATGAAAATTGGAAAAATTTAACGGTGAAAGAGAAAGTATATATATGTGTATGATTTTAAGGTAGCTGTATAGAAGAAAATTAAAATTTTTTTATTTTTTTTTTTAAAGCAATTACAGAAATACCATAAAAGAAATTAGTTTCAGTCTGTGAAAAATAAGCAAAATATTATAAAAAAAAAAACATGTATATTGAAAGATGTTTCAAAATAAAAAAATTGTCTTAAGTATTATTGGGTATTACAAGATATAAATTGTGGTATAGTAATTCGTAGACTATAAGAATATTGATGATTGAAAATATAGAAAATGACAATGAAAGTGGAGTAGACTGCGTCAACTTCAGCTTACACGCACCAACATATTATAAATCGTTATTTCATCAGGTTAAGTATATACTTTCAATTTTAAATACACGATTTATTTAACTTAGCTATTGGTAAGAAAACATAAGTAGTATGATAGCTATTCGAACCTCTTGCGCTAGATCAATATTAATAGGTCATTAAACTTGACTTCCTTTAACAAAATTTCAGATCCTTAGCTTAATTACAAATTAAGTTTTTCTCATATAAAAAACGAAGTTGTACGGAAGCTACTCAGACAACCAAACATTCGTTTATTTATATATAGATTCCAATACTAATATAATATTTTATTACCACTATTACCACTGAATACACTGGTACATAACTAATTATCTATAAAATATGTTTGATTCCCTACTAAATGCTAATGATGAATGGTAACTAATATAAATTTGAGTTTTATACAGTACAGAAATCATGGCTATGAAACATAAGTGAAAGTTTTGCAAAGAAAATTTCCGAAGTTAGCCATCAAAAGTCCCCAAAATTTGTTTAAATCTTTGGGGACTTTTTTTCCTGTATTTTGAGGACATTTTCCTTACTTCCTTAAGCTAAAGATAATCCAAAGGTATTTTTATAGTTTAAGCAATGGCAGTTTAAGCAATTTATTAGATTCTTGATTTTCTAACCAACTCAAAAATCCCTTCTAATTTTTGAATCATAAATGATAAGTCAAAAACCACCCAAAATTTGGGAGTTTTTTTTTTAAATTTTTGTTTTAGGCAAATTTTTCATACAGCCAACTGTCATAATTGTCAAAAACTTAGGATATACACATTTCAAGCTTAAGTAAGCATATTTAAACTTTTTAAAATCATATATACTTTAACATAATTGATACAGGGTCAAAACTCAAAAAGAAAGTGAACTGTATTAAAAAAATTATGGTATTAAACTTTTTTAACCTATAGACACAAAGATATACTCGTATATTATAAAACTGACGACCAAATTTTTATGACTTTTATAAACTTCACATAACTTTTCTATTTATTTGTTTTTGTTGTAGAAGATGAAGAAGCAGAAGATTTAACAATTTCATCATCTAAATTATCAAATCTTCAACCAAAAAAAAAAATAAAAATTGTTTACGTTTTCTCTTTCCAAAAACTTTTTTTTGTATTTTGACTTTTCTTCTGGCTTGATGGACAATGTTAAAGATTCAAATTGGTTATGTAAAAGTTGGTATTGGTCTATGGCGACCAATAATAAAAATTGTGGTAACATAAAATGTTTATTGAACAAATTTTAAGCAAAAAAAAACAAATGGAAAACATTAGAAAAAAAAAATGACAAGAAAAAACACAATAAAAAATCGTTATAAAAAATGGACAAAAGATGTAGTAAGTGTGAAATACTATCAAGAGAGTGATCATCATAAGAATTTTCATTCATTCAAAAGTTTTTTACTGTATAGATGATTTAATAAAATTAAAGAATAGAAAAAAAAATATGTATAGCTATTTGTATGATTGAATTTATTTTTTTTATTAAATTTTTTTTTAAATTTAAAGTTTTATAAACTTTATAAACTTTTATTATTTTGAGATACATCTAGTTAATCTAGATGAATCAAAATTAATAATATTTGAGCATAAGCTAGATTGAATACTTTATATAAAATTCTTGGTTTAAAAGAGCTTTCTTGTAATTAAATCGGAACGGAGCTCGATCTGTCAAAATAATATATGTGTTTATATTTTAGTTTAGAAAAGTTTTTAGAGCGTTAAAATTTCGTTCCTTGTTTTAATGAGAGAACGTTAAAGCCTTAGCAGATCATAAGATCATATTAAATGCAAATTATTATCTGTCAAAATTGTAAATGAATTGTAAAAGAAAATAATATGAAAAAAAAAATTAAACTCATAGATAAAATAAATATCTAGTAACCCAGAAATAATAATAGAAGAATAATAGAAGGCCAAAAATAAACTTTATAGCAATATGGCTTCTAACAGAGTTGTAAATGAGTGAACACAAAGGCGAAACTACACGCATACGAAACTCAAAATTACCTGCTCAAGTTTAATCTGTTTAACCTGTGAGCTCATAAATTTCGCTCAATATTTGAGTTCACTCAACATTTTACTTCGATTATTATTTGAGACCATCCTACATTTAACTCCACTTAACATTTGACTTGGCTCAACCTGTAAGCGCATTGTACCAAATAGCGGACGAACTCAAAATTTAAGTTAAGCGATAATAGTAGAGCAAAATTTGAGCTATTTAAACCTTTGGCCTCTTAGCGAAATGAAAGTGAAATTTAAAATATGAAACCTTTTGCTATCCCACAAAGAAATCATTATGAGTGGAGTTTATTAAGATCAAACCTAGTTAAAAGAACACAATATGTCGGCGGTACTTCAAAAGTCATGAGTTCATAAACCAAAAATAACATAAGTACGAAAAAATAATGATTTTTATTTCGGAACTATGCCATTCTCCATTTTGGACCTTTCGCGTATCGCCTAATTCTCGTATATCCCATACCGCTTTTTTCAACATGTTCCTCTGGGACAAACACGCTTGTTAGCCTATTACTTTAACAGCTAGTTTAAAAAACATTTTTCCTCAACTTCTTTTAAATTCTAGGTTGTTCATTTACTAAATTTTGGCAGTCTGAATATGCTCAGATTATACTTTGTATGTCCTATTCACAATCATTTTACAAAAACCACTTTGCTTCATGGAAACAGCAGGGTGTTTAAAAAAGAATTGGAACTTGCCTATTTAATCATTGGGATTATAATATATACCCTATATATGAAAACATCAACTTTCTATAAAGAAAATCTCAATTGTACATAATTATAAAAAGTATTCCGGAAATTATTATTCTCTGTTTATTGACTCTTTTTATTATTATATAATAATATTGAAATTTTATTATAAATTATAGGATAATATATAAGACAAAATATTGTAAATTATGGGATAATGTACCTAAAAATTAATACAATTAAAATTTTATTTTGTGAACACTAATATGACAATAAGAGAATTTCATTGTCAATATTAACATTTTATATCGTTTTTTATTTGTTTTATAGTTTTTATTAATCTTTTTATATTACATATAGTACATGATATAGTTGTTTAACTTTAATTGTTATTGGAATGTCATATTAAAAGAAATTTTGTTATACAATATTGTAAACAGTTCCCCAGACATTTCTTTTGAATTCCAATATCAGTAATATAAACCTATAGAATTTTATTTGTTTAATAGAAGTTATACAAAAGTAATTCTTAAGGGTTACCAGACTCTCAAGCTAAAAAAAAAATTGATAAATTTTATTAATTAGAAAGTAATCTGCATTCTTATGTACATCAAAGACCATACATAATTGTTTTCTCCACTTTATTTGATAATGAAGATTTTATCATTTAAGTTTCACATGGAAAAACTGATTTTTTTTTTAACTAGGGACATGGAAAACTTCGAAACCACCAATTGAAGCTGCCCTATGAAGTAGAAACCGCACGCGCAACTCCTATAGGAAGTGTGCGATTTTAATACACCAAAACCCCAAGCTTGGTTTTTGAAACCAACTTAAGAATGGGACCTGTAATACAAATGCAAAGCTTGGTTCAGAGGATAAGGATGTGAAAGAATTTTTAGGAATAAGGTTTAGGAAAATAAAGGATTACGGGGAATATTGCTTATTTTAAATCCCGAACTCTTTTCTTAATCCAATTCTTCATTAACAATTTCTAAAAATTAACAATTTGATCGTTCTATATATGGGAGGCTCAAAATCAAAGTGGCCCAACCTACCAAAAAAATAAAAAAAAAAGCTACAAGGTTTATGTCACTCTGTCACTAAAAGTTAGAAAAATGGTTTAGGCCAAGAAAAATACCACATCAGATGCAACCGGAAATTGATTTTCTAAAAACAACATTTTCTAAAACGAGATTTTCTAAAAACGAGATTTTCTAAACGAGATTTTCTAAAACGAGATTTTGTGAAAACGAGATTTTGTGAAAACGAGATTTTGTGAAAACGAGATTTACTAAACCGAGATTTCAGACCCAACCCAGGATTTGAGCTTTTGTTAAAGTTATGAAGAATTTAAATTCTACTGATTACGAGGTAATCTCCGTCACACTTCTGATAAATTATGTTTCTTTTCAAGGCTTCTAATGTGAATCAGGTTTTTTTAATCGTTTTGCTCTGGAGCAAGTCCCGAAAGATTAAAGAAATGGTTTTTTGTGAGATTTTACCACTTAATGTTTGATATTTATTACCAATAATTGTATTTTGAAAGGTCGGCGATTTTTCAATTTGCTTAGGTTAAAGATAAATCTAGATAAATTGATTATATATTATCCTAATCCAAAGTTTTTCCATTTCAATCCCATTCCATATACTCGTACTGATTACGGTATTCTAATTGTTTAATTACTTTTTGGATAAGTACCTACTTTTTGAGATTTCAATTATTTAAAAACTTCTTAGAATTTCATTTTAGATTTAAAATATATAGGCTTGGTAACTCTGTTTATGCATCTTATATAATACAGTATTGTAAAAATCAATGTTTGTGCGTGTTGGATAAAGAAAAAAAACAAGAAATTATACAAGAGGATTAGATTTGTTTAGCTTTCACTTTTTTTCTATATTTTCTTTATTGTTTTCTATATAGATTTCAAAAATGTTTTGTTTTCCTTTCTAATATTGTTTAATCCATAGAGAGTATCAAATAAACTGAGATTCTTGAGAAAAAAAAAATACAAATAGAAAATAGAGATAGAAAATATATTTTTTCTTTTTCTATCAGGGATAATAATGTGGAAAGTTAAAGAAGATATAAGCAAATAAATGCCAGAGGACTTATTAAGTAAACATTTCAATTTCTTTTACTTTTATAGATTTGATAAGTTTTTTTTGGGGTTCTAAGGGTTTGATACTTAAAATTCTTTTCAAATTGTTTTGGAAAAAATTTTGTATTGTAAGATTTGACTTAAAAAATGTTTGGTATAACCGCGCGATTATCGGCCATTGATTTTTGACCTGGCTTGATATTTGATGATTAGCTATAATGCAATGCAATCTTTTGATTACTATCAATACATGTGTTGAGATTTTGAAACTTTAATAAGTATTATTGTTGGAAAACTAAAATTATTTGACAATCAGTACAAGATTAAATTTTATTTTGTATCAATATTAAGTTTTATATTTTGTTTTTCATATGTACTTATTTATATTTATATTGGGTAATGGCGAGGGTGGAAGTCATTCTTTTGATTACATTATTTTATTTTTGGAAAACAAAGGTAATGAAAAATTAAATGATTATTTTTTTTATTTTAAAAATAGTGATTACTTTTTATAATGGTTAATAAATTTTTAAATTAAAAATAAATTTGTTCAATTACATATGAACGCACAGTTCAATTTAAATTGTAATTTTGTTTTCTTAAGTTAAATTAATTTCTAAATTAAACAAAAATTTATTTGAAAATTTATTAAATCATTTTAATTACATAGGTTATTTTTAAAGTAATTAGATTTATTTTAGTGTGGTTCGGGAATTTATCTTGGGAAAGAAGGAACTTGAAAATACTTTTCTATTATACATATCAATGCATAATAGAAAAGTATGTAACCATTACATGTAACCATTAACATCTACAAAATGTTATTTAATTACTCAAATTTTTACTGTCAAATAAATGTAGTATTCCTGAGATACGAACATTATTGCATATTTTAAGCAATTATAAGTATTCAGTACTGTAAAACCGTAAAGCTATTCATATATCCAAAAGGAAATCAAATCTGAGAGATGATCTAGAAAAACAGACCCTGCACAATTATTATAATAATACGAGCATTATGTAAGGAATCAACAAATATAATCTAATAGCAATAATCAATACAAATATATAAAGAATGTAAATTGTTGCATTGGGAATTATACTTACAACAAGCGGACGAGCTGAAGGAGATTTTGAGAAATTATTAAAACCAGCAAGGACGACATTTAGGAGACATTAGAAATATTGAGATCGTCGCAGGTACAAGGAATAAAAACAAGAATATTGTGAAGCCTGTATATAACCGATTCTTTTGTTCAGCTGCAAACATGTCTAATCTGAAAATCAATAACAAATGGCTTACAAGTCTTTCAGAAAATAAGTGCTTCCAAAAAATCCATGATGAGTTACTAAATATGTTCAGGCAAGAAACTCTTCGATGGAAAATAGATAAATCACAAAAAGAAATAGATAAATCACACACTTTGAAAATTACAGAGAATATAATGCGACAGACACTTGAGGAATCCATAGTGGAAAAAAAAGTGCTGGTAATCCTTAAAACATAAAGAAGGTCAGTAGCAAATGAAACTGCAAGCAGTGGCTAGAAATCATAGAAATCAAACAAATAGCCCACAGCAGAGTGACATATAGGAGCTTTATGGAAGCCCTATTCTTCCCCAGGGGGTAAAACAAGATAAAAATAACATTTTGAACTTCTTTAAAAATTTAGGATTAATTACTTTTTTTTAATATCTCAAAAATCACAAGCGTTGTGAGATAGTATATACATTAACAAATATATCTGACATGACCGCCTGCAAAGCCGTTATTGCAGCTACAAGTAAACTGATCTTTTTTTATTGTGTAAAATATAACTTTAATTATTAAACGGAATAGATAAACGGCATTAGCTAAATATTTAAAAATCAAGTAATCAAATAATCAAATATTAAAAAATCAAAAAAATCTCAAAATTTATTGACAATTTTCTTGGGTAATCACAAGTTAAACTATGCTAATATCATAAATAAGTTATTTTACATTTATATTTAAAGCAGGTAACCCATATAATTTCTAAAATTAAAATTTTATAGATACATGGGGATTATGCAAATTATTTTATCTTATAACTTATTAATTTTTATTTAAATTCAAATAAAAACTATTTTTCATTTAAAATATAACAACTTAACATTCAATTTATAAAAATAAAGGGTTAAAGATAATAGCATTAACTTTAATATAAAATTATATTCATTTTATTGTTATATAACATTGGGGTTCTTGTAATTCTTATATTTATTGAAGATTATTAAAAACTATTCATAATTTGTTAAGCGCTCGTTTTTTTATACCCTTTTGAACTTGAAATTTACAAATAATATTCTTGAATAAGATTTTCGTTTATAAGTTTTTAGATTTTTTGATTTTGATTTGAATATCAATGCAATATCAGTGTTGTACAATTTTTAGTAAACTGCTATTTAGAAAATGTATGACTCAAAATAAACAAACAAACAATTCGTTACTGAACAAATGATGAAGAAGTCCGGTAAATATATGAAGACTTTAATTAAATTACAAGGCCAAAGAGACAACAGAATCGAAGCTATAAGAAATCTTGGAAAAATTTTGTATAGGAACTTAACTGTATAGTCGTGGCAATTAAACTGAAATAGAAATAAATAAATGTGTAGTATCAGTTAATATTTGTATAGGTGTTTAGTAATACATAGGAAATCTATCAAATCAAATGCAGGTGTCTTTTGAAAGAGAATTTTTTAATAACTTTTTAAAAACTGCCACATGACAAAGTCCCTCTTTTATTTAAATTAAAGTTTACGCCTTAATGGGGCTTTAAAAAATAAGGTTTTATATAAGTGTAACTATCAAAATCGGATTTCGTGCTGTTGCAGCATGTTCTTCTGATAACTTATCCAATATTCGAATTCATAATAGAATTTTTCAAATTTTTTATGCAAATTTGGAATTTACCCTTTTATGTTTTAATTCTAGTCGGCAGGATTTCGTAATAGCTCTACTTTCAGAAATAATATAATCTAAACCTTTGAATTTAGTTAATAGTTTGATCAAATTCTGGGTGGCACAGTGGCTAGAGTGTCGACCTTTCTTGTAAAAAGCCAAAGTTCGAATCCCTGCGAAAGTGAAGAAACTTTTTATCTGGTTTTATACTCGACTCAGCTACCATTAGTCATTGGGTTCAAATATAGGCATAATCAATAATTAATAATTATATATCATTAATAAAAAATACATTAATATAACAATATAAATAAATGAAAACTATAAACAAATAATTTAATTGAATAATATAACTCACAGATATAGAACACCATAAAACTCAAATACAAAATTATATAATATAAACAATATAGAATTGCTTCTATTGAAAATCTTAGATGTTATAAGGACTAGTACTATCTCATGTTTAAATTGTAGGTGGAATTCATTAAGATCAGTTCAAATAATTAAAATATAATATTTCCCTCTATTTCGAAATGCACATTTATAGTAAGGCTGTTTAGCTCATAAAAGAGAACAATTAGCACATTAAAAAAATGCTTTAACTTTGCTTTAATATAATCGATTTAATTTAAGTTACTATATCAAATTCTTTGTATATTTTTTGTTTATCTTATAAGTGATTGGGTTAACTATGTTATTCTATTTTTAGTTTTTTATAACTAGTAAACAGTTATTATTTTTCGAAATTATCTTTTAAAAACACATTAAAGTTGAAAAAAAAAAATTAAACTATTAGCGTTATAAATATATAAAAATGGAAAAAATAAAATAAAAACATTTAAATTCTGTGCTGAATTTTAAGTATACCTAATCTTATTTAAGTTCTAACTGTATTTGTGTTTATTACCTTTTAACCGATAGTTTTTACCATTATAATTTTTTTTTTTTGCGATTGCATCAAACTTAAAAAAAAAATTTTATGTTTTTTTTATTTTTTTTTCACCTGAGTTGTTTTTTTTTGTTTTTGTAAATGTTTGTAATTAATAGGAAATGTGTTTTTATTTTTATTTTTAGAGTAACTGTTGTTGCTAATAAAAAAAAAAACTAAAATTATAAAAAAATTCCTAATAATCATAAAATGTCTGTCCAGTTTAGTCAGACATTTTCTATCATTTTCAAATAGACTTAAAAATAGATTCTTTTAACAATTCATTTCGTGGCATACGTCATTTGATGAATTCGACGTTTTTGGGTTTACGAACCAGTCTAAAAATTTTGAGTTTTGAAAAAAGATTGAAATAAATAAAAGCATTTCACTTAAATTAGAAAAAAAATATGTACTATTAATGATTTTAATCATATTAAATTCTTTGATTATAATTAATCATACATTAAAAAAATCAAAAAATTTATTTGCGCCTTAATATATGCAATATTTTATATTTTTATTAAAAAGCATCTGTAGTTAAAAATGTACATCTTTTGTAATCATATGATTCTGATATAACAAGCAATAATATGTACCATATTAAGTGCTTAAAGATAATTTTTAACTGTATATTAAGAAAAAAAAACTTTATAAGCCCCTTAATATATGCAATGTTATATGATTTTACTAAAACATTTTCATTTATTTAAGACTTATATCTTTTGCTACGATAAAATTTAATCCTTTTGATATATATTTAAGTTGACATTTTAAGTTAAAGGCAATGTCTCTTTTATACAAGCCGGGTACCCTCAGAGAAAAGTTTAAAAAATGCAGCTTTTTTTGTAAAATTAAATCTTATAAGAAAAATATCTTTTTTCGGGAAAAATATTTATCTTATTCTCTTTTGAAAAGTCTTTGTATTGATTTAAAGTTTACAACTTGAGAACGTATAGTCATAAGTTAATTTCGGTTAAAATCGGAAAATTATTTTGATGTGCCAGATTTCACTAAAAAGAGATTGCTGAAATTAAAATAACGAAAAACAATGGATTTGTTAAATGGTTAAATCTTACTTAATTAAAATTATTAAACAATATATGGAGACCCTCCGTCAATTAACTCAACTATCGAAAAGTTATGGTGACTGAAGAAGACTGGAGTTCAATCGGATACAAGCCGTAAGGCTTCTTTAATTTAATTAAGATAATATTACTGAAATTATTTTATTTTAATTTACAGATCACCAAATACGGTCTTAAAAATCTCTAGGGTTAATTAGTATTTCAAATACTTAAATTAATATATATATATATTATTTAACAAATATTTTTTAAAGAAAATATTTAAAATACATAAATCAACTATATATAACTATTTGTAACAAATTATTATTTATTGACAATCATTAAAAAGTTTTTTTAACTAACATATTATAGAAAAAATTATTTTATTTTTAAATTTTCACTGTGTATTTGAGGAAAAAAAACTGCACAAAAAAGTCATTTTCTCTTTCTACAAAAATTGTTGACTAGAAAAACATATTTAAGACAAAAAAAACCAACTAGAAAATGTAATAAAATAGACTGTAAAGTGTTTTTAAAGGTTTGGTCAGTTGTACTTTACAAAAACAAGTAATTGTTTTTTACCTTGTCTAAATTTCATTATATATATATATACATAAGAGTGTATAAGAAAACCACTCTCTAGAAGATAAAATAAAATTAAAATAAAAACTATGCTAAAAAAATTATATAGGTATGTGTGGTCATAGTGTATAGTTTAAAAAAAAATTTTTTTTTTACAATATTGCAATAACCAAAAAAATACATTGTGGTTAATGTAATAGCCAAAGGTGGGAAACATTGAAATAATGTGATGAGAAAAACACAAAAAAAAAAATAAGAACAAAAAACATCAAAGTATTGAAGGAAATGTTATACCCTCCGCTATAGGTTCTATTGCATCGATATTAATGAAGTATTCCTCAACTTAACGGTAAATGCTCAGCGATGATTTAGAATTAGAAGAATAGCTCCAGGAATTATATGATCCTAGCCATTTTGAACTACATTATTATCAGCAGCGTTATTATATGACCGTGTAGGATATTATCGCTCTATTGATTTTAAAGAAGAGCCGGTTTTCATTAAAAGTCATTAAAAAGAAGAGATCATTCTCAAACTACTATGCTGCGCAGGATAAAATAAAGAAGTAGGTTACGTTATCGTTAACGTCGTCGGCAGCTAGAAATTTTTGAAATTTATGGATGAAAAAGGTAAGATGGTAAGGACACTAAACCAAACGTCTCGTTTTCTATTAAAGAAACTTGGTTTGCAAAGTTAAATTAGCAGATTTCGTGAATTGTGACATTATACTATCTGTTATTTTGTTGCCTCCTACTGTTGAAGAACTATATGTTAGCTAAGTTGAATTAATTTTAGATTCATTTCGGTACGTTCAGAAACTTTATCATTTATTCAGGGAATATAGTTCGAAATGGCTGAGATCGTTTAAATCATGGAGCTATTCTTCTGATTCTAAATCATCGCTGAGCATTTACCGTTAAGTCGAAGAATATATTTGGATATGAATTTTCTGTAGTCAATACACAGATCTTTGTCACCTAGTTATGTTTTTGAATCTGTGGTAAATTTGGGAATATAAATTCGGATACAGATTCCTATAATACGAGTACTGGAAGTATTATATTGATTATTTTTGAAAAAAATATGGTATAGTTATCAACGAAATATAAAGTATAATTTTCCTTAAGGTAATTGTAATTTACTCTCTATTGATTTCACATATGTTATCATTTTGGTTTTCGTCTCATTTTTTTTTATTAGGAATGGCTATTACAATGAAACTAATGTTAAAGTACTCTATATTAGATTGGGAAGTACTTGACTAAAACTATTTTATATAAATTGTTTTTTTTGTAATTTCAAAACTTCTTGTCCTTGGAATTATAAAATTATAAAAAAAATATTGTAACTTGTATTTTTGTTAGTAGATACTAGACATTGATAATAATCTTGTATATTGCACATAGATATTGAACCTTTAACTATTTGTGTTGAGTATTTGGTTAGATCAGATATAGCATAGTATAGAATTCAATCAATATGATAAAAGTAATTAGTGATGATTAAAAACTCATGTTCAAAGTAGTGAGTATAAAAAAATATCTAAAGGATTGAATTATGGTTTCAAAATGTAGCCGAAAGCAAGATAAATAATAAAATAATGTTTTTTAAAAAAAAAACTTATTTTGCAATAATAGAGAAGTAATTAATTAAAATGATTGTTTTTTTTTATATTATTATGTTTTATTTTATTGATAAAAACATAATTTTATCTTGTTTTTCTGGAAAGAATTAGATTGTAAATAACATATTATATTAACTTTAGTAATTAAAATAAACATGAAATTTAATAGGTGTTTGGGTAATTTTAAACGATAAAATAATTATCAAGAAGTTGTTGCTAGTCCTTGATTTTTACAAATCTGAGATGCAATAAGTGGAAACAAAGCAGGGAATTTTTGTAGCTATTTATATATTGCACTTGATGGATTCAAATTTAATTTAAAAACCATATGTAATTTAAAACCATAAAAGCTTTTATTAGTTCTATCATATTCCTTGAAATATGATTTAAAAGTATTATTGCAAGTATGGAAAAGATTAATTTCAGATTGAAATATTGGAATTAGAATACTGGTTAATTCTCATATTTTATATTTAAAATAAAGAATTTTGAGCGTTTCTGTTAAAAATAAGTATTACAATCATAATTCTCCTGTTATTTGTGACACAAAGTTATTCAAATGAAATATTAATTTGTAATAATAACATAGGTTTATATAATTGGATGGTTTTTATAAGCTTTTTATCACAAAATTTAGTACAACAATTTTACATAATTCAAAATAATTTAAATTTTTAGTATATAAGTATTATGTAACAGAGTATGTAAGAGATTATAAAATTGACAAATATAAAAAATTTTATATAATTTGTTTAAATATAAAAATTAAATTCTACATAGGTGCAGCAAGCATTTTTAAAAGCAAGTATAATTAGTTAATTGAATTTTGAATATTTGCTTTTTAGATTTTGGGAGTTACATCCGAGATACCCGAACCACCATTCCAATTGATCCCACATTTCAGGAACATGAGGGAAATGGAAATAAAAAACTTTGTACCAAATTTAAAAGTTCTATCTTCATTGGTTTCGGAATTATGCTCGTTTGGTTTCAATTCGATTAAAAGCTTCTAGAATTTGAAACCATGCTCTGATCTCGATATGCAGTGGCCGCCGTACTTTCATTACTAGTAACCTACAGTATAATTTTTGTCTAGATAGCGTCATCAGGTTTGGAGTGCTTAACAAATATAGTGATAAACTATTAAAGCCCCTCTAATAATCTGCAATTATAAACTTCTAATCTGAAGTATCTAGCTAAAGGTAATGCATTAATTTTCGTTATACTTTTTAAACAATGCTGCGGTATACTAATAAAGTGCATATTCGTTTAATTTATAATTCTATTTAGAATAGTATCTGAGCATTCATTCCACTCAGTCATCGCTGTACTGTGAAACCTATTATTTTATTGATATTTTGTTGTTGTTGTTTTTTTATAAAGGATAACATAATATATTAGCACCTGGGACCTGTATGCATCCAATTGCTAATACTTTCTATTAATTTATAATAAATATTATACTTATTTTACATACCTAGGTCATCTTTATGGGAAAATTGTTTTTATTTTCCTTCTAACTAAAATTTATGAGTTTTACGGTAATCAAACCTACACTCCATCGGTTGATAACCATCTGCTGACCCACTACATCACCTAGGCTCATTGTTGTATTGATTAAGGTACTCATTAATAATAAAACATTTAAGACAAATAATGCTTTCTTAATGGAGTAATAATGTCATAATTAATTTGGTAAAGCACAGCAAGTTAAAATGCAAAAACCAAACTCTACATTTGTATTAAGTCGATAACACAACGCGATTAACAAGTTATAGATACTCTTTACTTTAATAACTTCTGATATAAATCATAAGTTTCCAATTTTTTAATTAAAACCAATTATCTTTAAATTAAAATCTACTATAAATTTAAAATTTCCTCAATACTTTCTTTTATTTTTCAAAACTTTTAAGTAACTTTCTTTTAAAAAAAAAATATATTTTTAAATAAACTTAAAAAGTCATTTGGGCATGATAACAAATTCCAATCAAAACTTACAACATTAATCACATAAAAGATAAGTAAAAAAAAAACATATTTAATGATTATAACACGTACATTAGACAACAGCATGTATTTTTTTTAAAGAAAACTGCATACTTTACATGCACATATTTGAATAATGACCTGATCCGAATCTATAAGTGGAAATAAATTCAAAATTAACGCACATCCTTTTCTAGGATCGTTAACTTTATTATACATAATACACAAACATATATCTGTAAATATATATATAATGCTATGTTTCAAAATAACTATACACTATATTGTAACGCTTTTATAGGGATTAATTTAAAAAATAAACTTTTACATTGCAGTTATGAAGTACTGAATTGATTTTTTTTTTTTTTTAGTTTTTAAAGAGGAACACCACCCCTAGTGCCACCCATAGTTTAATTCATATTCATTTTTTAAGAAGTTAAAAAAAATTATAGTAACGAAATTTGTAAACGATTTGTTTACAATGTGCAATTCTAACACACAAAAGAAATGCTTCATAAAAGAATAAAATGAAAGGAAGTATATTTTTTTCTGAAGTACAGGGTGTTTATGGATTGCCTTTTAACAGTCATATTAGATATTTATAAATATTTATAAATATTATTTATAAAACTTCATTCTTAATTATTAACATTTACTATAAAGATGACGACCCAATAGTAGCTTCGTTTCTAGAGTCGCATCTAGCACCGCGTTTTGAGGAAAATAAAAACCAAATGTTAGCGTGGCTTTTAAATCGTTTGTCTTTCAAATTGAATAAATAATAAATATTATTTTTAATATCGTTCAGGTAATGTCACTCAAACAATAGTAGAAATTTACTCTATTACCGTCGCTTCTAGTGTCACTCTTCTATTTGGTCAAGCTTAATTTAAATAAGTGTATTCTACGCTATTCAATGTAAGCGACGATAAAAGCGAAGCGAGTATTGGGTTTGATTTGAGTATTAATGTGTAGTAAAATAACTGCATTATAAATTTTATGTTTAACGTTCAAATTATTAACGCATTATTGTGCTTAATACACATATAAATGTCATAATAAGGTAATTGAAGGTATGCTATTAGATAAATTAGCACTTATCGGCATGGAAATTCTATGCGAGAAAGAGATAAAAATATTTATGCAAATTAAGTGTGGTGATTGGTAGTTACATAATTAGTTTCCGTAAAAAGCTTTTGTAAATTGTGCTTTCCCCTTTTGCGTTTCATTGTATACTGCATCTTTATCTTTATGCAAACTGCATCTTTTGGAACCGAAGGATTAAATACAATCTACCTGTATTGCAGGAGCTTTACTACTTGAATATAAAATAAACTTTATAATTGGGATTGTTTTATTGCATTTTATTGTATACTACTGGGTGGCACAGTGGTTGAGTGCCAACCTTTCACGCGGAAAGGCTCGGGTTCGAATTCTAGTGAAAGTGAAAAAAACTTTTCTAGTTTTC
Source organism: Dolichopus griseipennis (assembly GCA_963082915.1). Taxonomy (NCBI): domain Eukaryota; kingdom Metazoa; phylum Arthropoda; class Insecta; order Diptera; family Dolichopodidae; genus Dolichopus; species Dolichopus griseipennis. The sequence continues at coordinate 333,295,765 of OY720441.1, read as the reverse complement.
GACTCGACTCAGCTACAGTTGGCCATTGGGTTCAAATTAATGGCATAATCAATAATTAATAATTATAAATCTTTAATAAACGAGGAAGAGTGTAGTAGAGTAGACTGTGTCAACTCTGGGATACCCGTATGACCGTTATATAAACATTATATCATTATTATTATAAACATTAATTACTTTTGGCAAAATTTCAAACATACCAGCTTTATTAGGTGAAATATAATGCTCATATAAAAGAAGGAGTTGTATGGCAGCTACTCGAACCCTCTGCAGTAGACCAACCAAATTTTGCAGTAACTTTGGCCATTACACTAAACTATTTTTGGCAAAATTTCAGACACCCAACTTCAATAGGTATAGAGTAATGCTCATATAAAATAAGAAGTTGTATGGCAGCTACTCGAACCCTTTGCAGTAGACCAACCAAATTTTGCAGTAACTTTGGCCATTACACTAAACTATTTTTGGCAAAATTTCAGACACCAAGCTTTAATAGGTATAGAGTAATGCTCATATAAAAGAAGGAGTTGTATGGCAGCTACTCGAATTCACTGCAACAGACCAACCAAATTTTGCAGAAACTTTGGCCATAGAACTAAACTACTTTTGCCAAAATTTCAGACACGTAGCTGTAATAGGTACAAAGAAATACTCATATAAAAAAAGAAGTTGTATGGCAGCCACCCGAACCCATGGACCAAAATGGCTGGATTTAAATAGCGATGACGGCTATTGCAAAAAAACGAATTTGCGAAAATTTCAAGATCCTAGCTCCTTTAGTTTTTGAGTTATCGTGCGGACGGACGGACAGACGGACGGACGGACGGACGGACGGACGGACATACATAGCTAAATCGATTTATTTTTCGATTCTGATCCGATCCATACACTTGAGTCTATATCTACCCCCCCTCCTTCTCTGCGTCACAAACGTAATGGCAAATTTATTATACCCTTTGCCTATATAGTCATACGGGTATAAAAATACTTTAATATAAAAATATAAACAAATGCAAAATATAAACAAATAATTTAATTAAATAATATAACTCGCAGATATAGAATACCATATAAGTTAAATGTAAAATATTACAATATAAACAAAAAATAGAATTGTAAATATTGAAAATCTAAGACGTTTCTACATGTTATAAGGCCTAGTACTATCTCATGTTTAAATTGTATGTGGTAATCATTAAGATCAATTCTATAATACGAATATAATATGACCCCCTGTTCCAACATGTACCTATATTAGCCTAACAGTTGAACAGTTAGCGCTTAAAAAAAAAAAACACCCTGTAAATTCCATAAAACACATATAAAAAGTTTTTTTTATTTTATTACAAGTATATAGAAGTAAATAACTGATTTTAATCTTTATTACCTATATTATTTAGTATTATAAAAGTTATATTATCATATCAAAAATTTTGTTATTGTTTTACTGTTCCAATGTTGTAAATCTTTACACTAAATATAGTCGCGTATTATGTATAGCAACGATTCATATACAGTTGACGTTGATTTATGATTCAATCGTTTCGATTTTTTAAAGAATAATATACAGCAAGTGTTTTTATAGTGTTCGAAGAATTTAAATTGAATTAAAAGTAATATAAGGTTCAATATTGTGCAATAATAGAAATTTTTACAAGGTTTTTTTTTTTAAATTCATTCTAACAAAATGTTGCTAATAAATATGAGTAGGAACATTAATTGACATTCTATTGAAATCTATTATAGAATGAATCTATTAAATAAAATCTCAATTAACTTCTAATAATTGCTTTGAAAATTGAAAGTGAAATTTTTATTTAAAAGAATTAGAAAAGATCATTATGAAAAGCCTAGTTTTTTCTAAAAGAGTTGTTTTTAATTACGATTTTTAGTAAATTTTTTTATCAATTATTTTCAAATGTATCCAATTAGTGCACCCCAATTAAGAAAAATTGTGCATTTTTAAAGAAATAAATGAAAGGAATTGTGCACTTTTTTACTTAATATACATTTCGTTAATTAAATTTTAAAAAGATACTCTTCAGTTATTTGGATTTTAACATGATTCAATAGATTGAAGAAAAAAGGCTTATGATGTGAAAATATTTTTTAATTTGCCTTAATTTGGGAAACTAAGTACACTTAAAAAAAGTATTGTTTATCAGAAGAGTATTTTTAGAAAACCTCCCCATTATACATTCGAACATTATTTTTTGTTAAGTGTTATAATTGGGGTCCAAATTTTCTCTTTGGAGAGAACAATATCTTAAAGAATGATTGATACTTGCTCCAATATCGTTTCGTATCGGATCCCTGGCTCAAAATTTATTTTTTGTCTCTTTTACTCTATATAAAATTTATTTATCAATTAATAATAAGGTAATTATAAAAATATATAATATTACAAAATATATATTACTAACACCATCGGTTACTAGGAGTATTGTAGGTTCGTCGTTAGACTTGTTCGTCATGTATATAATATATTTTATATTTACAGTACACTAAGGGGATTTGATGAGATACATTTCTTTTTCAGTTATTTTCCTGCCAATTGAAAACTTTGATGACCCGCGCAAGTTTTGAACTCGCCAAGGGTCTTAAGTACAATGATTGCCCTTTGTACTCTGAAAATGATATCTTCCATGTGACCGTTGTGACTACTGTACCAGAATTTTATACGCAAATTTTCAGTCAAATTCTGACATAGTTGTGGTTCTAACTCACCAATTACTAGGAAAATTCATTTTCTGATTTCAATACTTCAACGTTTTGACAATTATCCTTGTAGGCCTGCCCATTCATATATCCCCTAAGAAAGAAGTCTTACGATGTCAAATCACATGTCCTTGGTATTAATATTTCCAGTTATGGCCATAAAAAAGTTATGGCTCTTCCAGCTTTTTTTTCGAAAAAATGCAGACCAATCACACCACCAGACTACAAGACACACCAAACAGTTACTCTATGTGGATGCGCTGGCTTCTCTTCGAACACGCGAGGGTTTTCCTCTTCCCAAATACGGCAGTTTTGTTTATTAACGAAACCCCCAATTGAAATGTGCTTCTTTCGAAAATATGATTTTTTTTTTTACGAAAGAAAGCGTTGAAAGCTTTTCAGAGTTTCAATTAGTAGCGTGATATACTCAAACCGTCTAAAACCATATAAAGCCAAACTTTAGAACTGTATATTTGATATAATTATATGAATTGTACAGTCTGGTTCCAAGATACCTAATATCCCAAGATACTAACTTTTAGAAATGGAGTTTGCAAAATTGCAAATTGAGGGAAGCAAAATCAGGTAAGGTACTCAGAAAATGTTTATTAACTTTGTTTTTTACTTTGCCGAGATAACCTTTCGTCGTTTGAGGAGCTCCAGCTCAAATATGTGGATAATATTCCATTTGCAGCCGAATCTATGTTTAATAGATATTGAAAAAAATTATAGAGAAATGTAAATTTTACAGGCTTTAATTATACCAAAAATATGTTTTGAAATTTTTGGAGCAATCAGATCAATTGTATGCTACAAAGCGTCTCAATCGAAAAGAATGTTTGGAATAGTAATATTTTTGTATATTTTAATATTTTATTTGTATTAATAGCTATTTTTGACGAGACTTCACAGTATTTGGGGTTTTTCAAGGATGAAATTCTTTCTATTTACTTCATGCCATTTCTAAATTTTTACTTAATCATTGATTAGTTCATTAATAGTGAAATTTTTAGCTGTTGCATTGATCTGATGTATTTTGATATTTCTATTGTAAAATATTACAAAAAAATTGCATAAAGTCTAAATATAAAGTATTTTATAGTTTAGATAATTTTTTCCTCTTATACTTCGGGGTTTTCAATGTTAAAAAATCAAAATGTCCTTAAAATTTTAAAAGGGATTTAGATTTTTAGAAAAAATCTAAAGCTTCAATTGAAAATCGGATAAAAACAGTCTTTATAATATTTGCCCTTTGAATTTGTACTTTAGAAAAAAAATACAATAAAAACTAGGAAAGGATTTACAGGATATTATTATTTGTTATTTTAAAATCTTTCTTTATGTGCAAGGATATTACAGTGGCTAGAACGTGTATTACTAAATATAGAATTCTCTTTTCTTAATAGAATATTTTGGATTTAAATTCTATTTATATTGTGTTATATAATACGTTCCTTGTTGTTGTTTTGGTTTCAATGATGCTCTTTTATACATTTTATATTTAGAATTTCAGATTTACTTTGAAATTGAATTGCATTCAAAAATTCAAACTGAATATCATTATTAAAAAAAATTTTGAAAGAAAATTTAAATTTTCTATTTTATTTGAATAATTTCTATTTGAATTCTGTATGGTTTTTTAAAGTTTTTTTTTTAGGATGGATCCCACTTTAAGTAGTTGTATTATGGGATGTAACACATATAAGAAGATTTAAATAAAAAAATTTACTCCAATATTTATATATTAGAAATTTAAAGTTATATAAATTAAAAATTACAATTTTTCAAAGAATTTCGTAAAAACAAACAAACTGAGATATTAGGCATTTTAAGCATACCTCTGGGACTAAAGTTAATTGATAATTTCAAATTACGATACTTAAAAAAAGTAATGCTTTTACTAAAATTAAAAAATTATTTAAATTGTGTATTTTAATACATAATACCTCGTTCTTAACTATGGTTGTTTAAAAAAGTTAACTAGTTTTAAAAAATTGTGTAAATACTGCGTTGCTTATCTACAATGAACGCTCTCGTTTCGCTCTCTTCACGTAGCTATCTGTCAAACTAAGTATTGAATAGCAGTACTAAATGTATTGAAATGTATGAAAGTGTCTACAATTGACGCAGCCATTTCAGTTATAAAAAAAGTTATTTAACTTTTAACTTTACCGCTTTTTCTACATATTCTATTTGACATTTGAATTTTGAAAAATATTATTTATAGAAAAATAATAAAATATATTGTCAAAATAAAAAATTAGTAAAATTATTAATTTTTTTCCCATTTTGGATTAAATAATATCAAACCATTATTCAAAATAGCTATACAATAAACTTTAAACTATTAAATATTTTTTAATTCATTAAATATGTAAACAAAACAATGTCAAAAAACGCTGTAATGTACTTGTTGACTACGTAACAAGAGCGAAACGAGAGCGTCATTGTAGATAGGCTGTTACGCTTTGATAACAATCAAAATCTAAATTTATTTTTTTATTTTTGATGTTTTTAATTTAAAAAAAAAAACCCTATATGTAATCAAAGAAGAGTATAAGATAAGAAGAGTACAAAAACAATCGATTCATTAAAAATCGATTATGTCAAAATTTTAAGTACAAAACCTTAAAAAAATATAGATAGAAAGTACACAGTATATAGTTATTTAAAAATTAATTATTTCAAAATGGTAAATTTTTCATATTACACACTAAGATGGTGTGTAACAACAATTAAACTGGTTTTAAAAAATAGTACTCAAACTAAACAAGATTAGTAAAACATATGCTATAGGTATTATAAATTTTGACAGCAAATAACATAAAATTTAAATGTTTGCCTCCATTTTTAAATATTTATGTCTTTCAGTTTAAAATATCGATTCATCAAAAATAAAAAATCGATTATATCAAAAGTTTAGATTCTCATCTTTGAAAAAGAACTGTGGTTTATAAGAAAATCTTATTCAGAAATGTCAAATCTTTTAAAAGGATTTTTACTTGTTTAAGAATGAATTGAACTGGTTATACGAGTTAAACATATTATACACTCTGTAGGTATAGTATGAACATGTTATTAAAATATTTTCTTGTTAAGCACGTATATCGATTAAGTTAATCGAGTTAAACTTAATTTTCAACTTAAAGTTTATATAATCAATAGTTTAAGTAAATTAAGTATAATAACGGTAAAGTTATTAAAAGTTAAAAAATTAAATGAGTTCAATACAGCTTCATATCTGGTTCAAAGATAGCTCCTCGAACAATACTAGCCTCTTCTATTGTTTTTAGGAATTTAGCGAATTTATCGAATTTTAAAATAATAGTTTAATAACTTCAGATCTTAACAATTTTAACAGTTTTTCTATTTTTTGGGCTAAGGATATTTAGTTTTATTTTATATAAAAATCAAATTTTAATTTATCGTTCCATTATGCATTTATAAAATTACCAAAACATGATATTTTAATTTTTTTTAAGTACATTAATTAAAAAAAAGTTGTTTGTACCCATAATTAAAAAGTTGTATATCCATAATTTCTTAGTCAATTATTTTTATAATACCTCTTTTAATTTAACTAAATAAATATTTTCCAAAATTTTAAAACATCTTTAACCGAAATAACTAAGTAAGTAAGTACCTGTACCATTATCAATAGTAGACCTGATTGGAATTTTTAATGATAAAACAATAAACTTAACACGTAGTAAAAATAAATAAAATTTTAAATCAAAAGGATCCGGGGAAGAAAATTAAAAATGTTTTTTTTTTTACAAATATTTTTCCCCTCTGGAAACAGGATTCCACAAAGAACCCTATAACTGCTTTAATGTTTTTTAGCTATTAAAAATCAATTAACAAAATAAATATTTAAAATTAATCATTGTATAATAAAATATTCAATAATTTTTTTTTAAATTTATTTTATTACAGTCTTTGGGTTTCACCTTTTAATAACTTAATTTAATGAGATTTAACGAAACGAAATCATCAAAGTATCATGAACCCACGCGTACAGAATCATCAAAACTGAAAAACAAAACGAGGAAGAGTGTAGGAGAGTAGACTGTGTCAACTCTGGGATATCCGTAAGATCGTAATATCGTCATTATATCATTTGGTTAGTTATTATTGACAAAACTTCAGTTATCTACCCTTATTAGGAATAAAGTAATGCTTACATAAAAGATGAAGTTGTAGGGCAACCACTCGAACCCACTGTACTGAAGCAAATAAATTTTGCGCAAACTTTGGCAATAAAACTAAACTATTTTAGGCAAAATTTCAGACACCTAGCTTCATTAAGTATAGAGCAATGCTAATATAAAAGAAGAAGTTGTATGACTACTACTCGAACCTATTGCATAAAAACGAATTTGTGAAAATTTCAAAATCCCAAAACCTTTATTTTTTGAGTTATCGAGCGGAAAGACGGACATGCATGGCTAGGTCGTTTTACTTTTCTATTCTAAACCGATCCATACCTTTCAGACTATTTCCACCCCATTAGCCTCTGCGTCACAAACGTAATGGCAAATTTTAGTATAACCTTTTGACCTATAGTCATACGGGTATAATAATAATAATTTCTATTTATTTTTCTCACCTGAATTATAATTTTTTATTTTCTGTGTTTTTATATCGGTTTTATGTAATAAAATAGGGGGTAATTTATATCTTTTAATAAGGTGGGAATGGACGCTGGGTTGTATACTGAACTAAAAAGAAATAAATTTTTTTTTTTTATGGTCCACGCAATCTAAAATTGATTCTTAATGCTATTAAATTTATTGTTAAAGGTTAAATAAATGTTTTTCTAATAAAGTAAGAGTAACAGACGAGATGAACCTGAACCATCTTTCCTTTTTTTTTGTAAAAATCATCAAAGGAAGTATAGGCAACTTTTTTGTTTTCTCTTATTGGTATTTTTGAAAGCATATCACATACAATCATTCAAATTGATTTAAAAAAAATGATTTTATTAAATTAAAAATTAAAATACGAGCCCATAATAATCTTAATTTGGAATAGAGAAGTATAATGTGGTAAAAGATAGGTTGTTAAGGGAACAGTGATAGAAGACGAATATCTTGATAAGAGAATTCAAAACTATTAAGTATTAGATTTAAAGTAATTAGTGCTCGTATAACTCCGCCGTAGCCGGTCCCAAGCCCGGTTGAGAAAGGAGGAGGGAAGAATAGTTGCAACCTGAATGGCCACATACATCGTCATCTCAGGAAGTAGGAAAACGCTATATAATGCAGTTTAACTCATAACATAGTTATGAGAACTTCAACGCATTATATGGCAAATTCTGAAGCAACTGTTCAAACCCAACGGCCCTCCAAAGATGGGGGTTTGGCATACGGTTAACAGCCCTATCCAGTAAAAAATATTGTTACGAAACCTAAATCAAAGCCTCGGATCAGGAGGCCAAGGTTTGACAACGGACTGTACCGCCATAGAAGAAGAAGAAGAAGTGCTAGTATGTTTTGTTAGAGCATGCAATCTAAGGTTGGATATTCGATCTAAGAAAGAGATCTTTAACCATATTTTGGATTTAAAAATGAAGGTAATTAGGTTTTAAATAATTAGTCCACGTTTAAATTATTCGATTTTTCAATAAGAATTTTTCAAGAATGAACTTATTATGTTAATACTAAATTGAGGTTTAAATTCTAAAAAATGCTTTAAATGAATTTATGGAATTTTTACTATATTTATTATAAGAGCGAATGTTTTTGTTGGTTTGTATGTTGTTTACAGACCTCTTAAAAGACCAGCTAATTATCATGTATTTTTGGATTTAGTGGGGGAGTGTTTCTGGGCAAACCGTTTTGCTTTAACGGAAACGCCAAATTGGGGCTGTAGTGCAAGTATTTAAACTCTTTTGATCTAAAATAGGGGGTTCTCTATTTACGGGAAAGATACATTCCGCGAAAATTCGCCTAAAATGAGAATCGCATATATACCAACGTTTTATCTATTATTCCAATTCTTTTACTTTTGGACTCATAAAAGATATATTTTTATATATTTTTTATTTAATATTTCGTATAACCAATAAAGTTCATCTATTAATATAGTCTGATTTAAAAAAAAAAAAACCCGATTTAAAAACTTTGGTTTTTTGTTTTGGAATATTACCCAATACTGTTCCTAATGGGCGACCAACCATTAAAATAGCGAAAATAAACAAAATTTCACTTAATAAAAATTGATCCTTTTAAGATCGTCCTTTTCCCCGTCCGTTTATAAATGTATATTAAAAACGATTGACTTTGTGCAGAAAAGGATAAATGATAAAAAAAATAAGAAAGAAAAGAAAGATGAGGGTATAAAATGAAATTTTATTTGTTTAACGAGGAAATAAAATCCGTATTGTTGTTGTTTTCATCAAATTTATATTAAAAGTAGTGTAGTCAATATGTACAGAGTAGTATAAAATTTTGGGATAGCTTTAAAAAAATAATTTTTCGTAAAATTATTTCAGTAAAAAAAAGGAAATAGTCCTAGATAATTTTATTTTAATTAAAATAAAGTTTTATACAAATCTTTATTCTTGCTTTACGGAATATAGGGTGGCTTAGAAACATTTTCAATTTACACGGATTCAATACGATTGTTTTTGTGTTATCTTAAGTAATGTTTCTCGCATTTAGTTCTTCAAGCATTAAGCCAAAATTTTTCCTTGACGACTTCGTCTAATAGAACTTTCCGGATTTCATTGAAGGTAATTTTTTGGAATGTATTTTCCCTTTTTCTTGCAATTTTCCTAGTTATTCGCATCTGTCTTGTCACTTTCCACAATTCTTTGGATCAAAATACCCAAATTATTTTATTGAATAAAAATACCTTTGGTTTGCTTTGTTTTGAGGCATTTTAGCTTCGCTATTATATGTAAAAATTATTTCAAAGTATGAAATTATCTAAAGCATTTCAAGTAATTCGGTCTTCAGAATTCCTAACCGTGACAAACGCTAGGTTTTAACAAAAATGATATAGAAATATATTTGTTGTGTTGTTGGGACGTTTTTAGTACATACTGTATTCCTTGAAAAAGTATGCAAAAAAACTGTTTAGGACATAACAATAAAAGAAGAAAATTTCTTTAACATATGTTATTAACTCATTTCACAAGAACATGTATTTATTGTGTAATCGATTTGGTTTACTTTTTTCTTACCACCGTGCAAAAATTTTGCAAAATAAAAATTCAAACAACGAAAAAAAGAATATATGTATATTGAATTTACCATTAACAGACCATCAAAGATCGATTCAATAAAATTTGGGTAAACATATTTTTTTATAATTCTAGAGAATTAAAAGATTTTAGGGGAAGAAGAATACAATGTTAGAAGGAAACTTATAATGATAAAACAGCGATTTATAAAAAAAAATATATATTCTTTATGTAAAATTTTTTACAAGTACGTTTCTCATAATCTAAGTACCTAACCCATTAGTTTCAATTAAAATGAATCATTTAAATATTATGTAACAGCTTGGTATTATTACATATAAAATATGCTTTTTGTTTAATGCAAATATGTTATTACGAAAAGGGATCCATTTCTAGTCGGAATCTTATGTTTTAAAACTGAGAAAACCAGAGGATTGAAAGTTGAATCTGACAAGCGCTTAAATTTGTAAAGTAACCGTAAGGGGTTAATTTTCTTATAGCTATCATACAAATTTTTTAACCATGTATGAATACCTTGAGAATTAATAAAAATTCGAATTTGATATTAGACAACTTGATTTTCTTAAAAGATTAAGATTACTCGAAACAAGCTATGTAAAAATAAGTAAATATCTATTATTTATTTATTTATCAATTTAATAACTGATAAAAAATTAACAAAAACAGAATTCGATTTTGTCAAAGTTTTATCGATTCCTATTCAAAATTGTAATAAATTTATAACTCCAGTGGCTAAAGGTTTTGAAATTCGTTCATAGATATTTCAAAGATATTTCTGTCAATAAACTTCCAGTACGTTCATAAACTTTAGATTTTGAGAAATTGAGAAGATTTCGAAAATATAGTAGATTTTCTTCTTTCTTAATTTCTCATACAGTTTACTAAAATTTATCTGTCAATGAAAATCTGCTCACTACTAGATTTTCTAAAAATCACCTCAAAATCAAGTCGTTCGTCCATGCTTTTTCGATTTTTGTATTGATTATTTAAAATTGCTTTTCAAAACCCTTGTTTTTTTATCTTGTAAATTCTCATAATATAAAATAATATTTATATTTAATTAAAGATGTCAGGAAAATTTAAAAAAAAAATTATTAATTTAAAAATATTTTTTTATCAAATTTTTTTAAAATTATCCATATATTTTTTAAAATGTTTATAAATAAATCAAATCATTACGTACTTAATTTTCAAAAAAAGTTTGTGAACACTTGACATTTTAGTTGATTTTGTACTAAGCAATCAACCAAATTTTAGAGTTTATGAACGTAATATTACTCATTTCAAAGTATTTTAACCTTGCATTTTTGATTATTTGATTGATTTTTAAAAAAAAATTTACTTAACTCTAGTTTTTACGAACAATATTTCTTTTTAGTACATTTTCAAAAGATTTTGTAAAAATGTGCCAATACAGTTTCACTCTGTCCGTCCGTCCGTCTGTCCGTATGTTTTACAAAAACTTTTGCATCGTTTAAAATATAAAAAACAAATTTTATCCATGTGTAGGTATTGCAAAAAAAATATTTTCGTAGAAGAACTTTTTTCTGCAGCCTCACCTGTTAGGGAGCTATAGCCCCCCAAAGTCGGAAAAAGCCCTATATTTAAATTTTTATAACAACAGTTCTGTTTGATATATTTTCAATTTGAAAACAGTAAAAGACAGCTGGTTTAATAAGCTTTTTAAATTTTTAAACGGCAAATGTTTAGGGTTGCCATACGGTACTAAAATTTACTATTATGCGCAACTCAATTTTCGCAAAATTTTTGGCTCCACATATTTTTTAGATGGTTCAAGCTAGAGTCTTGAAATTTTGTGAGAAGTGAGATCCTAAGAAATTAGTAGGATTCGATTTACAAAATTTTTTGTCACGCCTCCTGGTTAGGAGCTATTAGGGCTTAGCTATTAGGGTGAGTTTAGATCCTTGAGAAATCTGTCAACCTTCCCTATTGAGGCGCTATTAGGACTTAAAAATTTACTGTTTTTATAAGTAACCAGTAACTTAGTCCCCAGTGTGTATATATCCCAAATTAAACGTTAACATTGAAGCTCTTACATTATATTTCGATAAAATAATCAGTTGAAACACTATATAATTTTGAAAATGTGTTTTTTAAAACGCTTGTTTTTTTCATCACTTGTTTAATTTACAACCACACAATATGCATATGTAAAATAAATATTTCATCAAAAACTTATTTAAAATCACTTTACTTAAAATCTATTGTTTACATTTTACTTAATAATATACCTATTACTTAATATGAAAATAGATATTAAGGTTTGTGAACAAGAACAAGATATCGAAATAAAATTTCAATGAGTTTTTGAACAGCTCATAATAATGTAAATTATTTTGATTCAAATTTTTCTTTGGAAACAAGTTTATTTCACCTTTACATACTTATTAAAATTAAATTTATCAAGTATGGAATTGATTAATTTAAATTATTTAAAAAAAAAATTAGAAAAATTTTATAAATATTGAATTAGTTATAGATGCAATAGCCCATTTCATATTAAACGCCAGATAATTTAAAAAATATAATAATCTATATATATAAAAGCGAAAGTTTGTTTATTTGTTTGTTTGTTTGTTTGTATGTAGCGAGTTGGCTCCTAAACTGCCCAGCCGATTTTCATGAAAATTTGTATATAGAGGTTTTTGGGTACGGAAAGAAATCGTGGCCCAAAAATTTTGCTCTGACGGACCGCCAAGTTGGGGCTGTGCTGCAAGTATTTAAACTTCTTTGTTCTAAAATGAAAACGGTTTGACCGATTGACTTCAAATTTTGTATACGTCATGCTCTTTGAGAATTGAGTTGACACTATTAACAGTTTTAGAATTTGTTAACCCATGTCGGGCCGACGGGTGGTCAAAAAAAATTTTGGGTCCAAATTTTGTCCGATTTTCCGAAATTCTGCTTTGGCTTAAGAGAAAGCCCTAAAAAAAATTTTGTTGAGTTCCATTAACCCATTGCGGCCCGACAGCTTTTTATAGGTTTTTTCAATACTTTACTCTAAATTCGAAACGGTTTGACCAATTGACTTCAAATTTTATATACGTGATGCTCCTTGAGAATTGAGTTGACACAATTAACAGTTTTGGAATTTGTTAACCCATGTCGGGCCGACGGGTGGTCAAAAAAAATTTTCGGTACAAATTTTGTCCGATTTTATGAAATTCTGCTTTAACTAAAAAGAAAGCCCCAAAAAAAATTTTGTTGAGTTCCATTAACCCATTGCGGCCCAACAGCTTTTTATAGGTTTTTTCAATACTTAACTCTAAATTAGAAACGGTTTAACCGATTTTCTTCAAATTTTGTATACGTGCTCCCCTGTGAGAACTGAGTTGACACTATTAACAGTTTTGGAATTTGTTAACCCATGTCGAGCCGACGGGTGGTCAAAAAAAATTTTGAGTCCAAATTTTGTCCGATTTTCCGAAATTCTGCTTTGGCTTAAGAGAAAGCCCTAAAAAAAATTTTGTTGAGTTCCATTAACCCATTGCGGCCCGACAGCTTTTTATAGGTTTTTTCAATACTTTACTCTAAATTAGAAACGATTTGACTGGTTGACCTCAATTTTTTTATGTGTGAAGCAACTTGAAAATGGTGTTGAGTATGTTAATAGTCGGTCCTACGTTTGGTCAAAAAAAATTTTTTGGAAGTAAATTACGTCAAATTTTGGAAAGTAGTTTGTACTGCTTTGAATTACAGAAAGTTTCAAAAATTACTAGAATAATCCTAGAAAATCGTTTTAAAAAGATTGCTTTCATACATTTTAAAATTTACATGTGATAACCGTGTGTAATTTTTGTGTTAACTTTTTCCAGAAACATCAACTTCAATTAAACCTCCATTGAGAGGCGCAGCAACGCGCACCGGGTATTAGCTAGTTGTATATATTAATCACTAACAGTTTCATATTTGAATATCAATCAAATCGTTTATTTGAAACTGAACTTAATAACTTATTTTAGAATTAAATTTTATACTTATAGTTTAATTCACTTGTCTGTCATTTTAGAAGAACAAAAGAGTGATAATTAAATTGATTAAGGTAATAACTGAATTATAAATTATGCATTGGGCCACAGAAGAGTAAATGATACTATGTAGAATCTCGTCTGTCTAAGGAAGTTTCATTTTAGTAAGATTTAAATGTATATTGAACTTCAATTCCCAGCTAATTTAAGCTTCAAAGTTTCTAAAGTAATCTACGTACTATGTTTATTAATTTTATTTACGAGGCCCAATCGGGCTTAGCGACTTTTTATGGGAATAAAAGAAAAATATCAAAAGGAAGACTTCAACTTGATTTTTTAAAACCTATTTAAAAGCTATTCAATAAACTTTGACATTTCAAAGCTTACCATCTCGTGAAATTAAAAAAAAATTATAAAGAATTTAAATTTTTAAATTTCCTACAAGGAAATAGCCTTAAAAATATTATAGGTAAGGCTTAAATTCAAATGATAAATTTTTATTATATCAAATAGTTCAAGGAAAATCATTGACGATTTGTTAGGAATGTAGTGGTGTCATTTTAAAAACACATCTTAAGATAATATAATTTTTTATAACATCTTTCTACCTACATTAAAAATATTCTAGTCTTGCAAATTAATCAAATAAAGTATTTTCAAGAAATATGAAAAAAATTATTATTATAATAATTACATAAAACTTGGTTTTTTTTTTTTGTAATCAACTCTATGAACTTTGGGAATAAGAAAAACTTTGACACGATTAATAAGTTCAAATTGCAAACTGTATTTTTTTCCCAAAGTTTAATAATGTTAAGATGAGGTTAATGGTAGAATATAAAGTTAAATATAATTTTAATCTATTTTGGACTTTAGCAGAATCATAATAAGTTTTAATCATTTTATGTGAATGTTTCTGTTTTTTTTTTGCATTTTTATTACTCCTAACCATTGAGAGATTCAAGTAATATTTTCCCATTAAATTAATTCAGTCACTTTACTTTCACATAATTTTCATGATACAGGCCAGGGTCATATAAAAATGTCAAAAAAATTTAATATTTTATATAAACAATAAAATATTAAAAGTGAAAAAAAACTGGTCTTTTCATGTGTTCAATGAATTGAACATTTTACTTCTATTTCTCAATTACATATACGTACTATAAGTTTTTTTTTCCCAATTGAATCAACGGAACGCGTCTCTCCTGTATCATTAAACACGGCACATAAAAGAATGAATATATAAACGAATTTTTTTCACAGTGCAATCATAAAATTTTTTATAAAAAAAAAAAAACCAGGACATTCCAGGATCATATTTATTTTCAGGTACACGTACAGTTATGGACAAAAATTTCGAAACAATTTTCGGCATATTATTTTGAAAATAAATGAAATAACGTAATAATGAGGTAAAATTAATTCTGATGAACATAGCAAAAGAATAAAATTTCTTGTTTTTTTTAGACTTCGAGAGTACAGAGAAAATGAGCAATTTTTAATATTTGTACAGATTAATGACTATTTTATAAAGACCTAATACAAGATAAAAAAATACAAATATTATAGAAGATAAAGAATGGTGCACTAATAGGAACAAAAATTTTTAAAATCGAAAACTAAAGATTAAGTAAAAAACGATTCAAAAAACATGAATTTTTCAAAAAATTTCAAGAAACATGAGCCAATGCTAATTTCAAGCGAAAGAACAATTGAAAACATTTCTGTTTAGAAAAACACATATAACTTAATTTATTTCTTCTGACTTGTCAATATCAGATATTCAGATGACCCAACCTTTTTGACAAATAATTTAAATGGTTTACAACATTTAGTAGATAAAATTAACCGTCACAGAATAAATTTCTTTCTAAAATTCAATTTGACAAAAAAATAAAAGCCATGAAACACACATAGACTTACCGTCGACCATCTTCAAATTGAACAAATTTTGCCGTCTAAGTTTTATGAAATACTATGTATGGACTGTTACTTTATATGAAGTAGAGATTTGGATCTTGACAACCACACTTATAAATCAACTGGAAGGCTTAAAAATCAACTTGAAGACGAGCACTGGAAATTTCGTAGGTAGAAAGTGTCACAAATATTAAAGTTCTTCGAAGAATAAATAAAGACTGAGAGTTTTAATCTTACAAATTAAACAAGTGATGGAAAAAACCAAGGGTTTTTAAAAAAGCACATTTTCAAAATTATATTGTATTACATACTGAGTTTAACTTTGGAAATATTTACTTGGAAATAGTTACTACTGACTTATAAAATTTACTGCAAACAGTAAATTTTTTATTTAAAAGTTGTTATAGCCCTTCAATGGGGAAGGTTGCCAAATTTCTCAAGAATCTAACTTCAACTCCCCCTCCAAATTTTTTAGGTTCTAGGAATTAAATTGTGAATTACACAAAAATTTGGAATTTTACTTAGAATTTTATTATCTAAGAAAAAATGGATAAAACTGAGAGACACTTTCTTCAATTTAAGGAACCCCTTTTAAATTTAAGAAAAACCTTTAACATATGTTAAAATATAATGTTGGGCCTTTAAATTTTGTATATTAATAAAAAAAAAATTGGACAGGTATTCAAGTTACAGGTGCTTAAAAATAGCATAATTTCAATTTTCGGGCCCTTATAGCTCCTAAACAGGGGGCTTGACAAACAAATTTTGTTAACAGACTCCTACTATTTTTTTAGGATCAAACTTCTCCCAAAATTTCAAGATCCTAGCTTGAACCGTTTAGAAGATATGTGGGGCCAAAAATTTTGCAAAAATTGAGTTTTATATAATGGTGAATTTTAGTACCGTATGGTAACCCTATACATTTTAGCGACATATAGCGTAAAGTCTATAAAACCAGCTCTCTAATACCGTTTTTCGATTGAAAATAAACCTAACAGAACCCGTGTTATATCAATTTAAATATAGCGTTTTTTTGGAATTTTCGGGGGCTGTAACTTCGTCACCCTTCAAAATTAAGAAAAACCTTTGACACATGTTGAAATATAATTATAGAGCTTTGAATTTTGTCTATCACTAAAAAAAAATTTCGACAGGTATTTAAGTTACACGTGTTTAAAAATAGCAAAATTTCAATTTTCGAGCCCTTATAGCTCCTAAATAGGGGGCTTGACAAAAAAATTTTGTTAACCGACTCCTACTAATTTCTGAGTATCTAACTTCTCTCAAAGACCCTAGCTTGAACCGTTCAGAAGATATGTGTGGCCAAAAATTTTGCGAAAATTGAGTTTTGCGTAATGTTAAATTTTAGTACCGTATGGCAACCCTAAACATTTGCCTTGTAAAAATTTATAAAGCTTATGAAACCAGCTATCATTTGCCGTTTTCAGATTGAAAATATATGTAACAGAACTCTTGTTATAATAATATAAATATAGGGCTTTTCCCAACTTTGGGGGGCTGTAGCCCCGTAACAGGTGGAGCTATAGAAAAAAATTCTTCTACGAAATTATTTTTTTTGCAAAAACTACCCATGGTTAAAATTTGTTTTCTCTATTTCAAACGGTGTAAAAGTTTTTGTAAACATACGGACGGACGGACGGACGGACGGACAGAGTGAAGCTATATAGGCACATTTTTACAAAATTTTTTGAAAATGAGCTAAAAAGAAGAAAAATATCATATTTTGGACATGTGATGCGGAGTCAAAAGGACTAAACTCCTTTGACGAATATGTATTCTTACTAAAACCAATTAATGACCCGTCAAAACTACTTTTAAAAGCAAACTATAAACAATTGTACTTACCTTTTAATTATAAAGTTTTTTTATTAAAAAGATGCGCTTTTTTGACTGGGTTGAATATTTTTAACTAACCCTGGTAAGCAGTTGTTTTAAAATACCCAATATGTTATATTGCAATTGTTTTTATACCCGTATGACTATATAGTCAAAGGGTATAATAAATTTGCCATTACGTTTGTGACGCAGAGAAGGAGGGGGGGTAGATATAGACTCAAGTGTATGGATCGGATCAGAATCGACAAAAAACTCGATTTAGCTATGTATGTTCGTCCGTCCGTCCGTCCGCACGATAACTCAAAAACTAAAGGAGCTAGGAACTTGAAATTTTCGCAATTTCGTGTTTTTGCAATACCTGTCATCGCTTTTTAAATCCAGCTATTTTGGTCCATGGGTTCAGGTGGCTGCCATACAACTTCTTATTTTATATGAGCATTACTCTATACCAATTAAAGCTGGGTGTCTGAAATTTTGTCAAAAATAGTTTAGTGTAATGGCCAAAGTTACTGCAAAATTTGGTTGGTCTACTGCAGAGGGTTCGAGTAGCTGCCATACAACTCCTTCTTTTATATGAGCATTACACTACACCTAATAAAGCTGGTATGTTTGAAATTTTGCCAAAAGTAATTAATGTTTATAATAATAATGATATAATGTTTATATTACGGTCATACGGGTATCTCAGAGTTGACACAGTCTACTCTACTACACTCTTCCTCGTTATCTATTTATTTATTTAAAAATAACATGCTTCTAATATTTCGTTCACAACTGTATTTATTGTATAAGATAATGTAGGTAAGTTCAAAATGACATATCTGCATTAAAAGTTAACTAGAGCTGAACTAAATAAAAATGGGTAGGAGTATTAAAAAAAGAAAAAAATTCTATTTTTCGTATAGAATATTTTATAATGGTGGTATACATCTTATAGTAAATGTGAATAGCATTTTTTTTAATAGTAAAAGAACAATTACAACAACAACATAATAGGAAATAATAGCGAAACAAACGACCAGGACATCATAATTTATGTTTCATTTAGAAGATGAATTTCTTTAAATTATGCATACCAGCTACAAGTATATGTACTTTCTATATATGTACATATGTTTGTTATTTTTTTTATTTATACTATTAAAATTTATACTTTTAAGTTTATTTTTTATGTGATGTACGACCATGATAAGAATTGCAACCACAAAAGACATAATGTTGTTACATTAAATAAGCGCTTGTATCTATTGAAAAAAAAATGATATTAAAGATATAAAGATGTAATTTAACGACATCGTATGAGTTATTAAGTTCTAGTATAAAGTTTTCGTATGTGGCAGTGATCAATAACCAAAATTGAAAGTATTAGTTTGTTTAAAATTCATGATAGTTCTTTAAGCTAAGTTCTTAAGTCTAAGTTTTTAACATAGTTTTATAATTAACTAGCTAATACCCGGTGCGCGTTGCTGCGCCTCTCAATGGAGGTTTAATTTAAGTTGATGTTATTGCAAAAAGTTAACATAAAAATTACACATGGTGTAAATGTTAATTTTAAAACGTATTAAAGCAATTCTTTGTAAACGATTTTGCTAGGATTATTCTATTAATTTTTTAAAGTTTCTGTAATTCAAAGAAGGTCTAACTACTTCCCAAAATTGGACGTAATTTTCTCCAAAAATTTTTTTGACTAATCGTAGGACCGATATGTGTTACCAAACACCAAGCCTGCTAACAGACTCAACTCCATTTTCAAGGTGCTTCACGCATTCAAAATTTGGAGTAATTATGTCAAACCGTTTCGAATTTAAAGTAAAGTACTAATCTAAAAAGGTACGCTGTGTCGCAATGGGTTAACGGAACTCAACAAAAAATGTTTTGAAACTTTCTCTTTGGCTAAAGCAGTATTGCGCAAAAGTGAACGTAATTTGCTTCAATAAATTTTTTTTGGACAATCATCGGGCTTAACAAATTCAAAGTTGGGCAATAGAGTCAACTCCATTCTCAAAACGGAACTATACAAAATTTGAAGAAAATCGATTAAAGTGTTTCTACTTTAGAGTAAAGTATTAAAAAAACCTATAAAAAGCTGTTGGGTCTCAATGGGTTAACGGAGATCAACAAAAATTTTTTTTTAGGCTTTTTTTTTAGCCAAAGTAGTATTTCGCAAAATTGGACAATGTTTGCTTCCAACATATTTTTTAGCTAACCGTCGGGTCGACTTGGATTAACAAATTCCAAAACTGTTAATAGTGTCAACTCAATTCTCAAGAAGCATCACGTATACAAAATTTTAAGTCAATATGTCAAACCGTTTTCATTTTAGGACGAAAAAGTTTAAATACTTGCACCACAGCCCAAACTTGGCGGTCTGTTAGAGCAAAATTTTTAGCCTACGATTTCTTTCCGTACTTAAAAACCCTTTATACAAATTTTCATAAGAATCGGCTGAGTAGTCTATAAGATACATACAAACAAACTTTCGCTTTTATATATACATATAGATAGATAGATTTAACTTTTGGTCAAAATTATGTTAATTGTTAATGGTCTGTGAATAATTATGGTTACAGCAATGGTTACTGTGAATGATTATATGGATGTGAGGAACCTGTATGTTAATATTAATGGAAATGAATTTTACCTTGATGGAGTTTTGCTGGGAATGTTTAATTGAAAATTTCATATAAAACAAGCGACGTATTTCATGTTATTCAATTCAACAGAAGTCAATAATTCAACTTTGAATAGATTTTCATAGTTTTTCAAATTTACTCAATATATGTAGTTTATAGAGTGTCTTAGATTTAAACGACTGGAGAATTAGAGTACCTACAGCTCATTCGAGCAGCCCCCGCTCCAATGCCTATTAAAGTCTAAAACTTCTATCTGATCTGCACTAGCGGTGGCTTTCATCCTATATAATTGTACAGAAATCAATTTATCTTTCAACAGGTCTTTATAGTTTAAAATATGTATAATGAAATTATTGAGAGTTCCTGAAGGTTGTGATTTCCATATATTATAGTTCTTCCACTTCCGAAACCTGTACGAATGTTAGTAAAAAAGCGTCTATCTGTTTTTAGGTTCAGTTACAATTCGTCATTGGGTTTAATTATTTCATTATCAATTATAAAAAAAAAACATTTATAGTTAATATTAACAATTATTTTAATTAAAAATTATAACTCACAGAATAACTTAAACTTATATTAATAACTTAATAACTAACTTAAATTAATAACTTATTACAAGACAAAACAAATTTAGTTGTAATGTTTATGGTTTCACCTAAGTAGACTGTAAAATTTTAGACATTCTACATGCAATAAGAGTTAGTACTGCTTCACTTAGTAGTTTTATGTGAAATTTGTTAAGATCGTTTCTAATTATAAGTTCCTCCGATTCCAACATGTAAAAGGCAGACTTGTTAGCCCAAGGCTTGAACAGTTAGTTAATAAAAGACATTTTGTTTTTAGAGAGAGTAAAGAAGAAGAGGAATAGAACGTTCGAAAGCCGCCAATTTAAACTGTGCGGTGTTTCTTTGGTTAGTGTGCGATTTTAACACACCAAAACCACACCCTTTTTGAACCAAACTTAAGGATGGAACCTGTAATACAAATGTACAGTTTGGTTACAGGGATGTGGAAGAATTTCGGGATTATGGAGAGGTTATTGGGGATTTTGGGAGATGGGGGAAATTTGGAGAGATATTCAGGAGAAAGATGTTATTCTTCTTAAATTTAATTAAGTCGTACACATACGAATTGCCAACTTTAGGGAACATATTGGACGGAATATTGTTTCATAGTCTCGATATGCAATTCCCATAACCCGTCATAAAAAATACGTAAAATATTTCAAAATTTGATAGAAATTTATTTATAAAATTTACTAAAAAAATGTTTAATGTAATTGAGTACATATTCAAACTCAAATGATTTTTAAAGTGTACGAGGTCAAAAATATAATTGATTTTTTAAGGTTCGATGAATAAATAAAATTTCCTAATTCAAAGTATATCTTCTTTTTTCTCTCTTCCATACATTAAACTTTTTAATCAACATATAAATGGAACTTTTTGATTTATGACCATGAAAGAATTTGACCATGAACAAAAGAAACAATAATGTCAATTTCCTTAGAAAAAAATGCTTGCTATAAATATCAATGAATAAATTTTTGTTTGAGGGAAACTATACATAAACTTTTCCTATAAATTCGAGTTGGTATATATGTGGTTAAAATAAGTTATGTTCTCCTTTTCTAATATTCGACCTTATTTAAATACAAGTAGAGGCTTTAGAGGTTCATCAAGTTTTTAATAACAAAAACCAAAATAAAATACAAACAAATTAAAGAAATATACAGACAGAAGTTTTAAAGGACTAAAAAGAATTGGAGTTGGGCTGACCAAAAAGAAATTATTTATTTGATTTTTTTATTAAATGCATATGTTTGAACATCTATTTATATAATGAAAGTCTTTCATATTGATTAAATCATATGGAATTATTAAAGTTACCATCTAACTGTGTTTTCAAGAACTGGACGGTTCTGTGGGTGACCACCAGGGTATAACTTTATATTCTGGAACTTTAATTTTTCTGGAGTTAAACTAGAATGTAATTCATGAAGTTTTGTGGAGGTCACAATTAGCGTGTAATGCATTAAGGAGTTTAAATAGCCTTTTGAAAAAAAGAGGTGCATTCATATAAAATTGTATATACAGGGTGGGCCAAAAGTCACTATGCAGTTTAAAAATTTTATAACTTTTTTGTTTTTACATATTTTTTTTCAGATATTGATAATCGAAACTTGTTATACCAACATGCAAAATTACACTAACGAGCAACGGACCAAAGTATACTTTACCAATGGCCATTCAATTTAATCAAATGTAGATCACCATTTGGATTGGCTTCACAAAGGATTAGGGCCCCATATTTCTTTAGGAATAAAATGATAATGCTGTAATAGTAAATGGGGACAGGTATCACACTATGATTAATAATTTTGTGCGCCCTGTAGCTTCCTACATTTAGTTCCAACAGTATGGAGCAACAGCACATACGAAGCGTGCCACAACTACCTTTCTAAGTAAACTTTTTGGTGACCAAATTATGTCAAGAAATTCAGGATTCAATTTTAACTTCGCCAGATTGTTTCCTATGGGGTTATGTCAAAGAATAAGTATACATGTGAACAAGCCTCAATTTATGGATCAGCTAAAGCACAATATTAAAACTGTAAATAGGGCAATAGAGCCTGATAGTGTGCATGTTGTTATGCAAAACTCACATTTAAAAGGTGAATTTTGCATTGATGGAAATGGTACTCATTTATCTGACATTATTTTTCGTAATTAGAATTAAATTAAAGTTCATATTATATTTTAAACATAAAAACAATAAAAAATAATAATAACTCTAATAATGTCGTTAGTATGCATAATGTCTTAAAATCAAGAATTTTGCTACAAATACACAAGTAAATGTGCAATACTAACAATGTAACAATTTTTTCAAATGACAATTTTAACCTATCAATACTGAACGCTTCAATTGATCAAATTTAAGGATTCAAATAAGGAGAGGAACTATATGGGGAACTTTTAATGAAAGAAAAAATAGCAATAGAAAGAAAAATTTATATATGGTCACCTTAATTTGATCAAAAACTAGTTATTATTAGATTTCTATATCGCTTCAATTTAACGGAGGGCGCTATAATTTATTTTTTGATATTTAGTTTATGTTTTGTAGGAATTATTTCGATAGTTCGAATATATTCCTTTTTGTCTATATTTAATGGAGTTTTATAGGAAAGACATATACTCGTAGTGTATATTATATTCATGTAAAGCTAAACAAAAACAGAAACTCAGTTAAAGTTTATGACACATATGATCATAAATCTTTTTAGTATTTTAGTATTTTAGTCAGTTTCATGTTATAGTACTGGAAATATGAAGGATCTAACAAATATAAACATAACGTTTAATGAATTTTTTTGTATTTCATTAACATTTTAAAACGTCTTTCATTCTGAACCTAAAGTGTATATATATTTATATATTAGTAATATCAAATTTTTTAAATAACATTTTACTAAGAATTTTTATTTAGGTTTATGTACATATTAAAATAATTTAATATTACAATTACCGTAGCTATCTGAAAAAATGCTACTGTGAAAATTGGGATCAAGAATTAAGATGTAGATTCGAACAAATTCCAGGACAACCCATCATATTCCCAAAACTAATAGTGGTAAAACTTTTGAATTTGGTGAAAAGGTATTCTTTCATGATTCCTTTATGTATCTGTTTGAGAAGTTTGAGAAAAATTGGAAAGGTGGTTCGAATAGCTTCCGCATTCCTCCTAAATGTAACAAACATATTTGTGAAATTAATAAAAATAGATTTTAGAAATTTTGTGTATTCAAGTGTATTATGCCAAATAATTAGGAGCAATAATAGTGGTTCGAGTAACTTTCACACACCTCCCATCAACAAACAAGCATATCTTCGTAACTTTTTAAGCTAGATCTGTTAAGTTTCCTACAAAAATATTCTGTAATTTTTCCTTTATAACCCTGATATTTAAACTGAAGTGGAGCGGCTTTTCAGACAATTTTCACACGTTTTCTAAGACCAAACAAACATATCTGCAAACCTTTCAATAGAACCTTTAAATTTGGTCAAACAGGTATTTTTCAAAAACTGATGATAATATCATTCATATACATTTCTTAATATAAGTAAGCTATAGCGTATTCTAACAAATTAAATTATTTAAATTATAGCTTCGAAAACTTATACAATTATTTTGAATTAGGGTAATTAGTTGACTGCATTAACCTACTGCAGTTTCAATACTTCCTGGTTAAGTTAATTAATTATTTAAACCACTTTATAATGGGTCCAACAAACTAATTAAAGAGTGACAATCGAAGTACAATTAATAAATACTTTTAAAAAAATACAAATGAAATAAAATTAAAAAAAATTTAATCATTCTATCTGAAATAAAAAAGTCATTTCAATTATAAACAAATAAAAATTTTAAAAGGTAAATTATCAAGCACAGATTATTGAAGGGTCCAACGAAACATTTTTCTGCATTCATAATGTTAAGGAATTTGGCAAATCGTTTTATTAGACCTGCTCTTGATGAAATTAGAAAAAATATTCGTAATTACGCATCAAACTACAATTTAACTACAATTCGAAGTTTTGACGAAGATGTTGATACTCACATCCATGATTTCCAATATGTTGAATATTTAGAACGACCTGATATTGATGGTTGGGATTTAAGAAAATGTTTTAATGAAATGATGGGTGCAGATTCTATACCACATCCAAAAGTTATTATAGCTGCATTAAATGCATGTCGTAGAGTTAATGATTTTGCATTGACAATTCGTTTTCTAGAAGCAACTCGTGATAAATGTGGTGGTAATCTGGGTGAAATTTGGCCATATATAATAGAAGAAATTCAACCAACATTAGATGAATTAGGTTGTGTTTCACCTGAACAAATATGTTGGGATAAACCTGAATTGGCATTACCGAGAGTTTTTGATTTACCTGCCGTTGACAGGACTGAAATGGATGATGCTTGTGCATGTAAATAAATATTAAAATTTAAAATTCAAATTTTTTAAAGAGAAATTTACAACAATTCAATTGAAATGTCTGTCATTCAGAAGAAATTATGAAAAAATTAAATTTATTTAATTCATTTCTTAATTATTAAACATTATATATTTGTGCTGTCATCGTCTTAAGAATTCTATTAAAAATTCAAAACTAAAGATTTTAAATGATCATGTTTTATTTTAATATTTTTGTTTTTATTTTTATACCCGTATGACTGTAGGTCAAAGGGTATAATAAATTTGCCATTACATTTGTGACGCAGAGAAGGTGGGGGGCTAGATATAGACTCAAGTGTATGGATCGGATAAGAAATGAAAAAAAAATCGATTTAGCTATATATGTCCGGCCGTCCGCAATAGCCGTCATCGCTATTTAAATCCAGCCATTTTGGTCCATGGGTTCGGATAGCTGCCATACAATTTCTTTTTTTATATTAGTATTACTCTGCACCTATTGCAGCTGCGTGTCTGAAATTTTGCCAAAAGTAGTTTATTTGTATGGTCAAAGTTTCTGCGAAATAAACGTCTGACAAAACATAAACAATTAGCGGTCAAAATAGCGCAGACATTAAAAGTTGATTAACTTTTGCGCCAAGGCTGCATTGAAATTTTGTTGTTACTTTCATTGTGTGCATTTATTCTTTTGAAGTTGAATTTCAACGTTCGTTCAACACTAGTTCTAGTACTACCAGCAGACAATGACTATTAGTATATGCTTATAAAATTATTCCCGCATTTTTAATAAGAACAAATATATTGTTAGTTAAAGCCAAAGTCAAATTCATGAATTTTTTTTACACTTCAATTAAAACTGCGGTGATAATTGTGCAAATTTTGATACAAATCAACGCAATTCCTCAGTTTAATTTATTGCGACCGCAAACGTTACCAAAAATTATAAGAAGTAATTGATTGTCAAATTGTTGACGTTTTATTATAGGGCCAAAAATGTACGAAATACTTTTTTTTTGGGTTTCTCAATTTTTTAAAATTTTGAACTTCATACACTTTAAAAATTTCCAATTATTATTAACAATATAGAACTTAGGGAACCCTATGGTAAACTATCTATATACTGTACTAGATGAATTAACTTTTTCCTGTATCCTGTAATCAGTTCAAAAAAAATTGCAATATAAAAAATAACAAATAAAACAAAGGAAAAAATTAGTAAAATTATATAATTTTACTGGAAGCATCAATCATTTACACATTTTTTAAATATAATCTTTACACAAATGTTATTAACACTTTCAATTATTGTACGGCCGATCGAGACACTGATGTTGTTTGCACCTGTTGTGGTAGTCCATTATAATTATTTGAACTACAACTGGGTCTTGATAAAACCGTTGTTTGTAATTCTCTTTCAAGATTATTTGGATATTTTTCTTTATCAATCTTACGATTTTCTAATACTAATGTTATAATTTTAGCTGATCTCCACCATCTATACCATGGTGCAATTTGTGATTTAACAATAACAAATACATTAACAATATAGACAGCAATAATTATACATAAAAAAACCAAAATAATAAATTGTGACCAGATACGTGAAACACCTAAACGATCACCTTGTGATGAAAAATAATGTAAACCTAACATTGCAATACCAACTAAACCAATTGAAACAACACTTAATAATGAACAAACAAGAAAATCAGCTTGTAATAAACCAAAATTATTTGGATGACGAAACCATAATCGAATCGATTGTAAAAATGAATATCTTAATTTTTGTCTTGTTTTAAATTGATAATGACATAATTCACATTGTACCATACCAGATACACTTAACCATCTTTCAAGACAATGTTTATGCACATAAGCTAAACTTCCTTTACAGAGGCATGGTGAAATAAGACGATCTTCATTTTCTGGTATTTGACATATACGGCATACAGCTGAAAGAACTGAACCCATTGAATTATGTTGAAATAGTTTTGATGCATTAATCATTCTTGCTCTTCTTAAAGTATGTTCTTCCATTTCGATTTTTGTATTTGATTTAGTTACAATCACCTTTTCATTAAAATTGACATTAAATCTTTGTTCTTCTTCTGATCTGGTAACTTGAAGATCATTCTCTTGATGTTGTGGTGGTGGTTGTTGTTGTTGTTGTTGCTGTTGTTGTTGTTCGTAATATTCATTAGCAATTTTAAAAATATTAACAAATGCTACTACATCTTTACAAATATTTGTTGAATTTCCATTTTGTAAGTGTTCTTCATTATAATTAGACCTTTCTGAATTTTCAGGTTCATCATTTTGCATATTAAAAATTCGACAAAAAAATTATTAAAAAAAAATGTAATAATTAAATAATTTTCTGAAACTCAATTTTCTGAAAAAAAAAAAAATAATAAATACGGAGACCAAAAAACAAATTTCATATTTTAATAATCAAATTTTGAAATTTTATGTCAGAATCCAAAGACATAATTTTATATGAATTAATATTTTATTTGTGTACGAGAGAATTCGAAACATTTTTTTCTTGTATATGGCAATTCTTTTTTTCGTACAATAGTATATTTGTGAAAAATTTATTTGAAGCAAATTTGATACTTGTATTCGTCTTTCAATACATACTCATATTCTATACTTTGTGTTAATTATTAGCTTTACATAGAGAGCCACAATTTAAATTAGCTCCAAGCTTTGAGTTCGTTTTAATCCTCGATCTCGTTGTTGTTTGATATGGGGAATAGCATGTGTCATCCAAACACTTAGCTTTAGGACTTCTTGTTTCATTCCACTATTTGTCCAATGCTTTGTATTAATTTATAAATAATATTATTTTTATACCCGTATGACTATTAGTCAAAAGGTTATACCAAATTTGCGATTACGTTTGTGACGCAGAGTAGGAGGGGGGTAGATATAGACTCAAGTGTATAGATCGGATTAGAATCGAAAAATAAATCGATTAAGCTATGTGTGTCCGCCGTCCGTCCGTCCACATGATAAGTCAAAAAATAAAGGAGCTACGAATTTGAAATTTTCACAAATTCGTTTTTATGCAATAGCCGTGCCGTCATCGCTATTTAAACCCAGCCATTTTGGTCCACGAGTTCGAGTACCTGTCATACAACTTCTTTTTTTATATGG
This sequence comes from Dolichopus griseipennis, assembly GCA_963082915.1. Taxonomy (NCBI): domain Eukaryota; kingdom Metazoa; phylum Arthropoda; class Insecta; order Diptera; family Dolichopodidae; genus Dolichopus; species Dolichopus griseipennis. Next base: position 333,267,292 of record OY720441.1, on the reverse strand, counting down.
GCATTAGTCTTTAGCTATTGATGCTATGCTGGGTGTCTGAAATTTTGCCAAAAATAATTAATCGGATGATATAATATTTATATTACGGTCATACGGGTATTACTACTACACTCTTCTTCGTTTTGTTTATGTTATATATATTTAAATTGATCACCAAGGAGATTTTGTTGAGAAAAGTTATTTTTCAATATTGTTTTCTCAATTAAATATGTTAAAAGCTGTACGGGAATAAAATCCGCACACCCTCGGTTAATATGCTAAATTATTACCCACTACACCACCGTTAAGAAAACTTCTATATTAAAAGTTAATCATATAACCTATTTGAAATGATTATTTTTAAAATTAATTGGAGGAGTTGCCCCCAATAGTCAATTGTCATTTGAACAGTAGCTTCTTATGTCAAGTATTTACTTTAAAAAAAAATTTTACAACTTTAAGAGGAGTCTCTACAATTTTTAAGGAAGTGCAAAAGAACTCTTCTTTAATATGTTTACAAAAAATTTTTAGATAATGCACTTCATTAAAACAAAAGAATTAATATATTAAATATTTAAGTTATTTCTTGGATAAATATTGCTATACAGACACTACTACATTCAAAAAATTTAATCCTTTAACGTATAAAGTATAAAAAATAAATATAATAATAATAAAATAGAATATAAAAAATGAAATTATCTTCATATTTTTTTCTTATCATGATGATGATGATGGTGATTTTGATAATGATGATGATGATGATGATAGTAAAAATGTAGAGTAAAAAATTTTTCAAATTCTATGATACAATGAAAATCTTGTTAAAGATTTTTAACGTTGTCATCTCAATTCTTGTAATCTTGTTAAGATTTTATTCGTTATATTTCCTAATAAAATAAGACATTCAGTAAGAAAACAAATAACATATAATAGTAACAACAAATATAGCAACAACAATAATATGATATTAGAAATTTATATACATATATACATAGAGACAATATATATATATATATAAATTTATTTTTACGCCGTTTATTTTTGGAAGCTTAACAGTTTATCGTGAACTATAAATGTCTTAAATTATTTTCTTACATAGAACTTAAATTTTTACAAAAATAGAATTAAATTTTTATTTTTGGTTGTCCGTCCATCCAGTTTGAATCGGAATTTGTATGATTTACGGAACAAAAAGTAAATTAAGAGTTTAAGAATTCTTTAATAATTCAATATTAACATTTATTAACAAATTAGCAATCTGTCGGTTAAATAATATTTTCTTATTCTCCAGTCACCGCGAACTTTATTGAATTAAATTTTGGTTTTTGGCACCAATCACTTATCACTTATGAAATAATCCCAAAAATTTACTTTTTGACAAGTGAATTATTTTATTTATCAAAATTCTATTGAATTATTATAAAATATGGTGTTAATTATACAAAAACTTATCAAAGAAATTATTATTTGATTAGTGATAAGTTGTTGGAAGAATAGAGCACATGTCTAATAGACGACTTATTTATATTTAATGTTGAATATATCATAATTGATTATGCAGTATTTTAAAACCATTAGTTACTTAGACCATTATGGAGAGCTGTTTGAATACCATTTATAAAATTTAATTACAATATAATGTTTTTATATTTGATTACAGGGGCGAACTGTAATTTTCCAGTAATTTTCTTTGAAAAACAACTTACCACCTGTACAGGAATCGAACCCACATTGCCTTAGTCGATACGCCAGGTACTTAATCGCAATACGCCACTTTATTTTCAGGCCATTTTATTGACTTTGTATTACAAAATAAATTATATTAAAGTTAATTGTATTTAAAGTTGACAGGTGAATTTATTTATTACTGATTTAAAGCAGCGCTTAAATTTAAATTTATCTTTTTGCGTAAACACACTTATTAATTAATTCATTCCGTTTAAGTCACAAACAGATTTCGTTCAAGTCACATGAATTTTTGGGTACATTGAACCTTGAGGTTCTAGTTACAGTTAAAGTGCTTCAGCTGTCATAAAAAAATATCTTTAAAATTGCATACTTCTAGGGAAATTAATTATTTTATAAAATACTTTTTAATTGAAATTATAATTAAAAAAACAATAGCTAACGGTAATTCAAATAACTTTTAAATTTTTAATTTACTATGATTTTTTTTTGTCTGTTTTTGCTTTCATTTTTTAGATTTGCTTCATTATCCTGGGAAATAATCTTTGAAGCTTCATCGTCATCAAGTCAAGAAATTGCATGCTTTATTCTTTTTAATACATTTATTTTTGTTACATTTTTATGTCTGGGATCTATAAGGAATTTATTGTATTATTGTTATTTATTTATTTACTTAATTTTTAATATTATTATTTTTATTAATATAGAAAGAATTTGTAAAGGATTTCATGCAATTTATTTGTATTTGTTTTTTTTTTTTATTTTATATTTAGAATTTTCCGGTTATTATCGTTTGGCGACACTAAAAAAACGTGTCTAAGTGGATAAAGATTTAAAGATTTGCATTTAAAAATGCAATCTTATATATAGATAAATAATAAAAGATTTTGTAAGATATAATTTATTTTTTACTTTATTAAGTATTCAAAAACAATATAACTATATTTATTTTTTTTTTAAATTTAGGCCTCTTTTACAATAGAATCTGTGGAGGATCTAACGATTATTAAATTGTCCAGTATTTAATACAAAAAATCGATATTAATTGAAGAGTATTGTCGAAATTTTTTTTTTATATGATTTTTAAAAATATTTTAATTTTTTTGAAATATATTCAAGATGTTCTATTTTTGAAATAACGATGTTATAACTTAAGTACTGAATGCTTTTATGATTACCGAATTTAAATACAATAATCACAAGTAGTCAATTTTGTTATAAAATTTAATTATCATTGTATTCTAAATAATTTTTTTAAATTCAAATTAATGTATAAAGAAGACCATTGTAAATGGAATTATAATGATTCAAGGTGGGCAGAGATTGGATAGTAGTTAAAACTATAACTTTATATGTGCTTAAGATTGATATAAAGAAACTGTAAGCAGGGCTCTATTGCACTAACAACTAATCAATAAGGAAACGGTCAAATTATCAAAATTTTGGTTGCGGCAAAACCATATGTGACAACAAATATTTGAAGTTTGATTAATAAAAGTCACCCTTTTTTCAAAAAAATGATTATTTCTTTAGTGATGATAAGTGTTGGTGCAACAAGGCCCAGGAATAATCAATTAAATTTAAAATCTGTATAATAATTACACAAGAAGAACTTTTTAAGGAAATTTTTAAAATTTTAGTAAATTTTACTCTCATCTACATTTATTCATTGATATTTCATTATTCGATCATAATTCATTCGTTTTTTTTTAACTATAATTGATTATGATGATTGATGATTAAATAGAAAAAGACAAAAAAAATAACGAAAAAAATTCAAATTATTAGTACAAATGAATGTGCGAATGAAAAATAATTTTTTTTTAATTTTAACCGAAAATCGCCTTTTAGTTGTCAACATGATTTTTTCAGTTTGTATTTAAAACATTTATTTTGAAAGAAAGTTCTAATGTCATCTACACAACAGTACAGCATACTGACGTTCACAATTTATTGTTATACATAATATTTTTTAAATTAAGGTTTAATTATGAAATTTTTTTTGTTTAATTTATTACACAAGGTCAACCATTTAAAAAGATTGGCCTTTTTCTTTCAGAATCTTGCTTTGTTCATGGCCAATTGTATACTGCAATTTCTAGAGCAACTAAATCTGCGGATTTAAAAATTCAGATTTTATCAGAATCTAAACAGAAACACACTTTGAAAGGAGCAGTGACTGATAATTTAGTTTATAAGGAAGTGTTTTTGTAACACTTTTATATTCACCAATCAGGCTTTTAAAATAACAAAAAGGAGTAGGTCTACTCAGGAAACCTTTTTAAAAAAAAAAGCGCTTTTTGGTTGTGATGAAAAGTGCAACAAAATGCAAAATTAATGCATACAACAAAAAATTAACTCAGTAACTCTACAATGACCTTTTGTGCAATGGCACACTAAAATACATAAAATAACTGCAAATACAGTTATTTCTTCGTTCTTCCAATGCCCGATTTAAATGTTTAAATATTCGATATTTTAATTTTTTTAAAGTTCAAGGTCAGAAAAAATTTAAAATAGAATTTAAAAAGTATTTTACATAATATTAAAATATTTTTACAATTTTTTTATTAAAGAATTTATTAACTACATTACTCTTACATTTTTGTACCCGTATACGAATGAAGTTCTAAGGTTATACTAAATTTCCTTTTACGATTGTGACGTAAAGGAGATAGGTATAGTTAAAGTGTAGGAATCAGAATCGATCTGTTATCTAATCATGCGTACCGTCTGTTCTTCTGCACGATAACCCAAAAACTAAAAGAACTCGGATTCTGAAATTTTCTCAAATTCGTTTTTATGCAACTTTTATACATTTTTGCTTTTAATATTGAGCAACTTTGTTTAGCGAGTTCAAATAGCTGCCATACATCTTCTTAATTTAATTGTGCATAACTCAGGATTTTATTAAGTTTTTGTATCTGAAACTCTATCAAAAGAACTTACCATTTGTAGCACCGATTTCCGTTAAATTTGGTTATAGTCTTGGATAAGAGGTTCATGAAACTGCTGTAAAATACCAAGTTCACGATTTCTTCATTATATATCTAATAAAGTTAATTAAGCACATTCTTAAAATTTTTTTTAATAATCCTTAAAATTTTATAAATCGAATCAAATAATATTATAATATTCATATTGTGTTAATGCTGGTATCCTAAAGTTAACACAGTATGCACAACTCACTTCCTAGTTTTTAAATCAAATCTGAAATGGCCAATAATTTTTTTTTTTTATTATTAGAATTTTTTAAGTGTAATTGAAATTAAGATTTGAAATTCTTTTGAATAATACAAAGAATTTAACTGAAAGTAAGTATTCAATACCTTTATTTATACAATAGAGTTTATTATTATAGTGCATTAAAAACAGTTTATTAAAGTGATGAAATAGAATTATTCAGAATTGTTTTAAAACAAATATTGTAAAAAAACCCAGTGCTCAATTTTTTTTATTTTATGTGGTAAATTGTAATTTGAAGTTGATTCAAAGTTTTTTATTTAAGAGTTATTAGAAATAAGGGAACTTTTAATTCAAACTCAATGTATGACTGCTACGTCGATTGAAAGTCAACTTTTTGTACTTATAGTACTAATACCTTAGTAATGCTGAGGTAATTCTGTCTGAGAAAAATTTAAAATTTTTGAATCCTGTGAAATTCTTGATATGTATAAATAAATTAGAAAGAATTATATATTGAAAAATTGTTTCATCACTTTGCCTAAGAGATTAAGAAGAGCCTAAATGTATAAGATTGAAAAAACTTTAAGGTTTGACATATCGATACAGAATAGACCGAATGGAAATGATTGTTAGCCGTCATGTAATACAACTGCATGATAATTAATTCTATGAAGAACTCAGACCTTACTCAGAATTACATTTAAAAATCCTTTTTTTTTGGATTAGCTCAGCTAGCGAGTCAGTAATCACTTAGTTCTAAGCGTATAGGGCACCCACAAACTTACAGACAGTTTTTAAGGTTGTTTTGCTACTTCTTCGGAATTTTAATTCGAACTAAGTCGGGTAAATACTCTGGAGGTTCTTTTATGATTTTTCAAAGTTAATCCAAATCAAAATTTCAGAATTTACATAACTTTGTTTGAACAAATTTTTTGTTTTTTTTTTTTTATTTAAATAAAATATGCATTCAACAATTGAAATTTTAGATAATAAATATGTAAAAATTTACAAAACTAAAATTTTTACATTTTGAATTAATTATTAAAGTTATAGAAGTAAATAAGCACCTGTGCTTTTATTTATTTTAGAAATAAAATTCAGAATAAATAGTTGAAAAAATAAAAAAAAAAAAAAAAGAATTAAGAAAAAAAAATTACAAAAAATTAAAATTTTATTAAACTTTAAATTTTGTTGATATGCAACTTGAATTTAAAGTAAATATGATTCATATTTTAAAATGTATTTTGAAATGAGGTTAAATTTAACCAGAAAAAAAAAAATCAAACTTATTCTGTACCTTCCGGCAATTAGAAGAAAAATAAAACACATGCATTACACCCAACGGAAATAAATAAATGTATATGGTGTATAACTTTAAATTTTTTTTTTTAAATTCTTCAATTAAAGTACCAAATTTAAGAACTTAATTAATGAAAATTTAAAATTTAGAAAATGATAATGATTTTGTTAAAGTGTAAAGCTTTATTTTCTTTATGGGGATAGTAGAAAGTCTTAAAAGTCACGCATTGAAACTGTGCAGATTTTGTGAGTTGCATGGGATATAAACACACTAAAACCTTTTTTGTGTTTTAGTGTGTTTATATGCCCTGCTCTTTATACCCGTATGACTATATAGTCATTATACCCGTATGACTATATAGTCAAAGGGTATAATAAATTTGCCATTACGTTTGTGACGCAGAGAAGGAGGGGGGGTAGATATAGACTCAAGTGTATGGATCGGATCAGAATCGAAAAAAAAATCGATTTAGCTATGTATGTCCGTCCGTCCGTCCGTCCGTCCGTCCGTCCGTCCGTCCGTCCGTCTGTCCGTCCGTCCGCACGATAACTCAAAAACTAAAGGAGCTAGGATCTTGAAATTTTCGCAAATTCGTTTTTTTGCAATAGCCGTCATCGCTATTTAAATCCAGCCATTTTGGTCCATGGGTTCGGGTAGCTGCCATACAACTTCCTTTTTTATATGAGTATTTCTCTGTACCTATTACAGCTACGTGTCTGAAATTTTGGCAAAAGTAGTTTAGTTTTATGGCCAAAGTTTCTGCAAAATTTGGTTGGTCTACTGCAAAGGGTTCGAGTAGCTGCCATACAACTTCTTATTTTATATGAGCATTACTCTATACCTATTGAAGTTGGGTGTCTGGAATTTTGCCAAAAATAGTTTAGTGTAATGGCCAAAGTTACTGCAAAATTTGGTTGCTCTACTGCCAAGAGTTCGAGTAGCTGCCATACAACTCCTTCTTTTATAAGAGCATTACACTACACCTAATAAATCTGATATGTTTGAAATTTTGCCAAAAATAAATTAATGTTTATAATAATAATGATATAATGTTTATATAACGGTCATACGGGTATCCCAGAGTTGACACAGTCTACTCTACTACACTCTTCCTCGTTTTAAAATAAAACTTTAAGAAGGGATCTTTGATACTAATGTTCAGTTTGTAAAATTATTGTTTTACTAAGACTCAACTCTGTTGATTTTACCCCAACTTTAAATTTTTACTGAATCGTTGTTTAGTTCACTAACAGCAATTTTATGATTAATATTACATTGACTATGAAATTTATATAATGCACTTACAAGACTGAAGAGTAAATCTCCGATTCAGTTTGCTAATGAATGTATCCTATCAAAGTCGAAAATGACGGGCGTTACAAATGGAAGCAACTACATGTTTTTAATGAAATTCAATTGGGTACACAGAGAGAAAAAAAATTATATTATTGTGAATTGCTGATTCTTGATTCAACATACACGAAAAAATCTTAAAACATTTTAAAAAATTCATAAAAAATGTGAAATTTTACTTAAGCCATGAATTTTTCTTTCAAATTGTGAAAATCATAATTTTCATAAATCATGTTTTGAATCACAAATCATGAACTTGCTATTTACTCAAATCAAGACTATTTTTTCTAAAATCAAAATTTATTTTCTAAAATTATGTTTGAGTTGCACATATTATGACAAATGATGTTTCCTTAAATCAAGAAATTATTTTCATAAAGAACTTTTCTAGTTAAAAAAAAAAATTATGCGTTAAATTTCAAATTATAAAATTCCCAATCAAACCTCTCACAATTCAAGAAAAAACTTGCACAAATAAATATAACTGCCAATACTTTTTTAAAATTAACCTTTTTGAGAAACAGATTACCTACATAATTCAAGAAAGCATTTTCATAAATAAAATTCAAATTCAAATTCTTTCTTGAAACAAGAAAAATATTTCATAATTTAGCAAAAACCGTTAATTGTCAGAAATTCAAAAAAAAATTTTTCCAAATATTTTCTTAAAATCGTATGAATTCGTATGAAATCAAAACTGTACTTTCTTGAAATTAGAAAAAATTTGCATAATTCATATATATACTTGCTTGAAATAAGCAAGTGATCGCATGATTTCAGAAATTTCTAACGTCATAACGAAAGAGCTTATACATACATATTATAGTATAGTTCAGTTCAGAGTAACAAGTGAATGCGTAAGTTTGTCGTTTAATATAAAGTTTAAAAGTTTAAAGTTAAATAAAGTAAATAAATATAAATAATTAAATAATTAAAGTAAAATTAATATACAAATGTTAATTTAAAAAAAACAATAAGTAAAAAGTGCAACAAAACAATAAAAAAAATCAAGTAAGAAATTTAAAATTTATTTTAGTGTTTTATTTAGTCATTTGCATTATTTAGTCTTATTTTATGTTTATTTGTTAATTACATAGGTAAAATTTTGAAAAAATGGCTAACTATGAAAATGTTAAAGTTAATGAATGTGAATTTGGTGTTGGTAAATATTATAAAGATACTTCTATTTTATTTTTATAGAAAAAAATATATACATACATACATGCACGTACATATATATTATGTACATATATAATATGTAGTTTTTCAATAGATTTTTTCTTAAATTTCTGTTCTTAATAAAAATTTTTCAAGTAGGGACTAATGTGTTAACTATTTTGTGTTGTTTTACTTACCTACATGAATGTATGTATATAAAATAGTAGTTTCTAAAAATTTTTTAGATCATATCATATTGACTGTTTTGTTAATACTTACCAAATATTAAGTAGCAAAACGTATATTTATATATTTGTAAACAAAACGTATTTAAAATTGATTACTATACGCATTAAATGGTTTTTTGAAATTTATATTCCAAAAATTTTATAAAAATAATAAAAAATATACATTCAATTCAATTCACCATTATAGTATGTAATCAATTTCAAATAGATTTTGTTTATATAAATATCTAGTATACTTATTAATATTTTATAGTCAAAAGCTTTCTTGGAAGTTTAAATAATTTTCGGGTCTCGCTTGCAATTATGTATTTAGTATTATATTAATAATCAATTATTTTTCACATTTTCTTTTATTATTTTTCTTATATTTTGTAAATCAGGTCAAGTTATTGATAATACGTCAATAGAGCAGAATTGCACCTACGTCCTATTAAATGTCTGAGTTTAAAAGAATCATCTTTAACAAAATGTTTTCAACTACATTCGATAGCGGATGCAAGAACTATGTTTAAACAAAGAATTTTGTAAAAGTAATTTAATAAAATAATAATGTAGTTTCAAATATAAATGCAGTTATATTTTTTAAATGTTTTTTAATAAGTAATAAGTTATTATAATTTTAGTTATAAGTTATAGAAATAGTTGTAAAGAAAATATTACAATAATTAATGTTAAATTACAATAAACGTAAATAGTAAAATAATGAAAAAACTACTTGCTGCGTATTTTTTTTTCAAATTTCAGATACAGTTTAACCATAAACATAACATCTCAGTAATAAATTTAATTTTTTGTGTTGTAAATGATCTGTTTTTACTTAATATAATATGACAAATATTATAAAATTTTGTGAAAATATAAAATATATATAAATATTATAATAAAATATATATATTTTCCTTAATATATTATATTTATTTTTATATAATATTTATTTTTATTATTATAAAAAATCAAAATAATAATAAACATAAACATAAAGGTACCTAATATGTATATGTTAATACAGTAAATATTGTATCCAAACATAATGATCAAAGTTTTGACCGTCAATACGTTATGGAAAGTCTCCTGAAAATCAGAAATTACTTCTTATTTGTAGCACACTTTTTTCTTAAAATATGTATCAAATTATTTTGATTCAAGCATTTCAATTTCTAGTTTCATGTTAAAATGAGTAAAAAATTGGCTTGATTCGACAATTCTGGTAAATAATTCTAGAAACACCTACTAGTAAAATGAGCAAAAACTGGCTTGATTCGAGCAAAATTATTTTTTATTTATGCTGTTAAAAAGCATAATTAGTGAACTATGTTTCTTGTATTGATCGTTTTTGTATATGAATTATGTTAGTTCCTTTCTAAAATCATGTACTAGTTTGCATTTTCCATGATTTATTAAACAGTAAACTCTTAAATCATGCAAGAAATTCACAATTTAAGATTATTTAAAAAATATTAAAGTTATGAATATTATTTTCTTAAATCATGTTTCCTATATTCTAGGTTCAAAATCAGGTAGTCAAATTTCATAAAATATGCAAATTTTTCTTTATAATAGCAAGTTTTTCGCTCTGTGTATGGCCTTTGTTTCTTTTTTTATATTGTAATCTTCCAGAGACCATCTCTTGACCAGTACGCCGATGTGCACCTCCCCTTCCGCTCTTAGTTTGATAGCTTAGAATTAAATTTACAGACTTATATTTAAAAGTTATTCCTTTTTCCAGAATATCCATATCCGAGATTATGGATTAGAAGGGACTTTACGGTTGATTGGAAAATATGGGGTATCCTCTTTTCTAGAATATTTAGACGCTAGCATAATTATTATTATGGTACGTAAGTATAAATACAATAATATAAATTTTTAATTTATTTTGTTAAAATTTTAGAATATATTAGCAGCGAAATAAAGCCATATGATCTTAGTTCACAATATAAAAGAGAAATAAGGCCATACTTCTCTGTCTTCTGATAATTATAACCCAAGATTTGCAAACCCTTTTTTTTTAATGTAGTTATAAAAATATAGATTAAATAAAATAAAACATTACTAATTATGACAAATATAAACTTTCTATTTAAATAAATTAATATAAATATTAACTGAAATAAAATGTTTAATTTAAATTTAAAAAAATAAAATTTGAATTTTTGTTAATAAAAAATTAATTTTTAGCATGTTTTTTTTAATAATATACAAATGAAAATTTCAAATGAATTTGTTTAGTTTTTGGTGACTTTTTGTATAATCCAACTATGCAGATGAAAAAGGCCAAAAATTAAAAGAACAAATTGAAGAATTTTATAAGAATCCCCTTTTGATATCTTCGGTAATATTGAATTAAAAACATTCTCTCTACAGATATCTCAAATTCAATTGCATCTATTATACCGGAATCAACTCAACGCTGTCAACTTTTCTTCAATCGTTTTGCAATAACTTTTTAACATCTGAATAGTAAATTTTAAAATGTGTGGCTTTTTGTATTTCATAATGCCCCAATATCGTAAATTTTGAAATATTTGTTGTTTCATTTTTGAACCGGAATTAACTCAACGGTGTCAACTTTTCTTAAATATTGATATTACTTTTTTACATTTGAATTATGGATTTTGAAATGAGTGACTTGGCTTGTTGCATTTTAGAATGACCCAATATCGTAAATTTGACCGTTCTCCTTATTTACTTACCCAATATCGTACATTTTTATCGACCCAATATACCTTTTGTTTCAACCAAACCTGGGTTATAAGTTTCACTTTGTTTTCAAATTTCAATTTATCAAAAGGGAGAGAACCACCTGGAACTTTTCCAAAAGGATAAGTTTGCAATTTCTTAAAATTTAAATACAAATTAATTTTTAAATGTAACATAAATTTAAGTATTTATTTAACTTAGTTATTTTTTTTTTTTTTATAAGCTAAAGATATAATAAATTTCTGGAACCTGCACAAACAGAAAACTTAATATAAATTATTAATTTGTATATTTTGATTTTTTTTTCTTTTTCATTCTTTTATCTTTTTTTAATATATATATCTATTGCACGTAAATATTATATTTTTTGTTACCTGTTCATTGTTTGTTTTTTTTTTCATTCTTTATTTTTTTTAGCAAAGTCATTCTATTTAATAGATTTAAAAATACGTGGTTAATTTGGTGGTTAAATTTATAATAATCGCTTTAATTCTATTCAGATAATACACCTTTTTCACTCATTCTTATATGTTTTTTTCAATTGTGAATCGTTTATACTATTTTTTATAAATAAATCTAAGATAAATAAAATGTATATACATACGCACATATTTACATACATATCTATTTTGTTATATTTTGTTATGATATAATTTACAGTTCCCCCAAGTGAATATTTTGGGTTTAGGACTTGGAAGAACAAAGTATATTAAAAGAGGATAAACCGTTATCCTGTAATTGTCATGTTTAAATATAATATAGACGTTACGCGTTTGACGCTTTAAACATATAACAGAAAAGGTTGAAATTTTTTGACATGTGAATGGGTGGCAAAAAAAACAAATTATTTTATAATATGTAGAAAATTGTTTTATAAGATAACCCTAATTTTATAATTTAATAAGAATGAACGGTGATGTTAGTATATTTATGATTGTGAACCTGAATATGTGTGGTTAAATTTAAACACAGTAAAGGCAAAAAATTTTGAATCACAAAACGAATATAAAATTTTAAAGTTAAAAATATAAAAGCGTTATAATTTAGAAGAAAGTTTATACGATAAAAATTGTTTCAGTAGTTTTTAAGATCCGGAGTTAGGAATGGCTTATATGAATCTTCCTATTGAAGAAAAATTTGCCAAAAACCGTAATAATCTAATAAAAAGTTAAAAATATATTTTACTCTCAATTAAAAACTGCTTTAAATTGGAATATTCTGAGATTAAAGATTTGCGTAAATGAATATTGAACATGACTCAGAACGTATAGGAATGACGCTGACAATTTGTATGAAGAAAACTTATAATTTTACTAGCTGAATATTGAACTCTTTACCACTTATACTCTAAAAAAAAGTAGTGCTTAAAATTACTGTTAAGAACTTTTATCTTTTTATTAACTCACAATGGAAATGTAGTTATTTTTAAGCCATCCTCATTTTGCAAGACTTCTAATAACAAAAAGTTTAGTTCCTTAAGAAAAACTGGCGACTTCATATAAAGGTTTTATTAAACTTTTAATAATTAAGACATTTATAAATATTAATTATTAAAAGTTTCCAAAGCGCAAATACCGTAGATACTGCGGTAATTGGGCTTTGGAAAAGTACGATAGATGTCCTTAGTGCTCTCGGTAAATTTTGAGGTTTTTTATTTTAAGGAAATGGTCTGAAATTAAAACCAAAAAAAAATATAATAAAACATAAATTTTTTGGACCATTACTGTTTTTAAAATTTATGACAATATCAATATGTAATATATTTAACTGTAAAAAAACAAATGATATGAAGGTATTTGAATTTGATATGTAATAATTTACCTTAATAATTATGTTTAATTAAGTTATATATTTGAAATTTGGTTTTATTTGATGGTAAAATATTTTTTTTTATTTTTGTGGTTTCTTTTGACAAAGGAATAAAATTATAGGAAACAGCATATGTAAATAGAGGGTAAAAATCATTATATAAATAATAAGTATTTAAATATGCTACTTTGTAACAAAAATAATGAAAAAAAAATATTTATAAAGCTATATAGTAATATGTTAATGCCAATTAAAATATTTATTTTAATTTTATATCATATATTTTATAGCAAATTTTGTTTTTTTAAAGATGATTATAAATTAAAAATGTTGGCTTATATTGAATTTGAAAGATAAATTAAATAAAAAATTACATTAATTCAATATTTTAAATAAATAATTAAAAGTTTAATAATAGTTTTTATAGTATTAAATATATTTTTTTAAATTATACATGCGTTTTTTTTTTAAAAAATTTTAAATTGAAGCAAATACCTAATTTCTAAGTTGAGATTAATTAATTATCAATTATTACAAAGTAATCTCTGAATCTCATTTTATGAGTTATTTCATTTATCCAAAAAAATTTGCAGAATATTTATTTATTTATTTGTAGTACTAGACCAGCCTACTAATAAGTATAGCTTGATAATTTTAATCCTTTGCCTATTTGACATTTGGGCTTCTTATTAAAATATCAAGGGGGGGGAACGGGATAGTATGCGGAACTTAGCTTGATGGGTTCCAGTTACATCAACCACAGCCTATGCTATCTCCACGCCAAGTTTTACCTTCACGAGGTCCTTCCTGTTACGCTGAGCAACTCAGTCGAAAGATCAGGTAACCAACCCTGGTGGTGTAGGTGAGTCAGCAACAAACAAAACTGGCGGTTTCTTTTGGGCCACTTCTACATTTAGATTTAAGGGCCAAGAAATAGCAGCGTCTGTTCCTATAGTAGGCGGCTGCAAACAGCGTCTGTACTCTTAAAGAGCGGCTGATGAAAAAAAAAGAAAGAAAACTACCGTAAACTCTCCAGAAGGCAATGGGAAACCACTGGAGTAATAATCCCTAGAAATATCATATGAATACATCAAAAAACAAACGGCCCTCAGTCTCCGGCAAAAAGAGGGTGCTAAGAATCCCCGGAGGTAAAACCAAAGCTACAATAAAAATAGGAACGTGGAATGTCAACAGTCTGTTCGAGTCAGGAAAAATCTATAACACTATTCAAGAAATGAATCGTTTAAAAATTGATATACTTGGTATCAGCGAAACCTGGTGGCCAAACAACGGAGTAAGTTGTGTAAAGGGGACAAAATTTTATTATTCCGGTAATAACAACACAAGGCACAGGAATGGCGTCGGTATAATATTGTCTGAAGAAATCGCAAAACATGTTTCCGGCTTCGTGCCGTTTTCGGATAGAGCCATGCTACTGAAATTAGATTCAAAACCGATCGCAATTAATATTATACAAATTTACGCACCGACAGCGGATAAACCTGACGATGAGATAGAGGAGTTTTATGAACACATAACATATCTTTTAAAACAAACAAAACCTCACGACCTGAATATCATAATGGGCGACTTTAATGCCAAGGTTGGTACCGGAGGAGTAAAAGACGTAGTTGGGAATTTTGCTCTAGGAACTAGAAACGAAAGGGGTGATCGTTTGGTACAATTTTGCCAGGAAGAAAATTTAAAAATTATGAATACGTGGTTTTGTTTACCTGCAAGAAGATTATATACCTGGAGATCTCCACAAGATTCAAGTGAACATGTAGTGCGAAACCAGATTGACTTCATTATTGTAAATAAACGATTTAGCTCATCCATTAGGAAAGTAAGCACATACCCTGGTGCCGACGTTCCATCGGATCACAATCTTTTGGTGGGCAAAATAAACATCAAATTGGCAAGACCAAAGAGATCCAACCGAGAAACAAAATTGGATATGGAAAAGCTGAAAAATAGTGAAATAAGAGATCGGTTAGCAGCAGAGATCAACAATCAGGTACGAAATTTGAGAAATACAAGAAATCTATGGGCACAAACAAAGGATATCCTTAAAGTAAAGTCACGAAACATCCTGGGTACAAAAAAGTATTTCCCTAAACAGAAATGGATGACAGACGAGATTTTGCATATGATGGATGTAAGGCGCCAATACAAAAACAATAATATTGGGGAGTATAAACGTATTCATCGAGATATCCAAGCTAAAATTAGGCGTGCCAAGCAAGACTGGTTAAAGAAAGAATGTGACGAATTAGAGAAACTGCAACATCTACATGATGATTTCAATGTCCACAAAAAAATTAAAGAAATCACGGGTACAAATCGTAAAAAACTTACCGCTGCATTAACAAACGAACAAGGTCAACTTATAGCTGATGTAAATGAGGAACAAAAAACCTGGGAAAATTATGTTCAACAGTTATTTCAAGATCAAAGCAGAACAATAAACAACAATAACACTAACAATAACACTAACACACTACCTTTTGGATTCCCAATAACAAAAGAAGAAGTTAAAAAGGCAGTATTGTCATCAAAAAACAATAAAACTACAGGCCCGGATGATTTACCAGCAGAAATAATAAAATTAATAGATTATGATAATTTAGATATATTGGTCAAAATTTTTAATGAAATATATGACACAGGTAATTTCCCAGAAGATTGGCTAAAGTCGACATTTATTACACTCCCGAAAAAAGCGAATGCTAAAAGCTGTAAAGATCATCGTCTGATAAGTTTAATGAGTCATGCGCTTAAAATCTTTCTTAAAATACTGCAAAGTCGAATGTATTCCAAGTGCGAAGCACATATGGGAAAAACGCAGTTCGGATTTAAACAAGGCACAGGCACGAAAGAAGCTCTTTTTGGCGTAAATATATTGGTACAAAACTGCAGAGATGTTCAGAAGGATGTTTTTCTCTGTTTCCTTGATTACGAAAAAGCTTTCGATAGGGTGCAGCATGAAAAGTTGATAGAAATCTTAAGTGCATTAGATATCGAAGAAAAAACTATAAACTGTATCAGAAATCTTTATTGGAACCAAACAGCTAACGTAAAAACTCAGCATGGCTTAACAGATAGCATTGCAATTCAAAGAGGTGTACGTCAGGGCTGTATTTTGTCACCAATGCTCTTCAACTTATATGCGGAAACTATCTTTGTAGAGGCACTATCTGATGTGGAAGTAGGCATAAAAGTCAACGGCACGTTTTTAAATAATATAAGATATGCTGACGATACAACGTTAATAGCTGATAATATTATCGATTTACAACATATAGTAGATAGAGTCAACCACTACAGTAACAATTTTGGGCTTAACATCAACACTCAAAAAACGAAATTTATGATAGTCAGCAGAAATAGAAAACCATATCCTGGTGCGACTATTACAATTAACAACAGTCAAATCGAAAAAGTGTCCACTTTCAAGTACCTTGGATGCTGGCTAAACGAAGACTGGAGTTGTAATGGGGAAATAAAATGCCGAATTGAAATGGCCAGGAAGGCATTTCTTAAATATAAGGAGCTTTTTTGCAGCAGGAACCTCAGCATGAAACTGCGGATACGTTTCGTTAAATGTTGTTGAAAATTTAAAAGTAAATGTGAATTATATTATTTTTCTTTTTATAAAAAACGCACCCCAAACTATTGTCATATGAATTGTCATTTTGTTAAAGTGTCAAATAAATTAATAATTTTTACTCCTCTTTTATACTGGATGTTAAAGAATAAAGACGTGTTTCTTTTTATTACAAAATTTTATATACTAAATTTCAACAGGTTATGGGCCCAGATATTACTTCTATAAAATTTGGCATTGTTTAAGGTAAAAATAAAATTGAATATTTTTTATTTCTGATGGCTGCTTTAGAGAGAGTAACGATTGATAAATTGCGGGGATCTGAAAATTATCAGACATGGGCTTTTGCGGTTAAATCTCTTTTAGGTGTAGAAGAATTATCGAACTGTATAAAGGCTGAAAATGGTGAAGTAACAGAAAAGGTTCCAGGAAAATTGAGCAAGGCAATGCATAAAATAATTCTTACAATAGAATCATCTTTATATGTTCATGTACAAGATTGTAATAGCGCATATGATATCTGGGTAAAGCTGCAAAATATGTTTGAGGATAAATCCTTAACTAGACGTATAGGGTTATTGAAACAGTTAACAACGTACAGTTTAGAATCATGTGAAGACATGGAAGATTTTATTGCAAAAATCTTGAACGCAGCAAGTAAGCTAAGAGCAATTGGTTTCGAAATAAGTGAAGAAATGATTGGATCACTTCTATTAAAAGGGTTACCTGACGAATATGACTCTTTTATAATGGGTATAGAAGCTAGTGGAATAAAGATAACAACAGACGCAATTAGATCCCGTTTGTGTGAAATGGCAAAGCCAGTTAATCAAAACCAAAAGGCATTTATAGCAAAACCAAATAAGTCAATTAAATGCTTTGAGTGTGGTAAAAGTGGTCACATCAGGGCTAAATGTTTTAAATTAATAAAAAAATCAGAAAAGTATAACAAAATTAAACCAAATAAATCGAATGCATTTAGTGCAAATGATGAAGCAAAAATTTTATCAGTAAAACAAGAACCATCAGACGAAATCACATTTTACGTTGATAGTGGAGCATCTCAGCATATGGTATATGATAAAAAATTTTTACATAATACAAGACCAACAAAATTAACCAACATATGTACAGCTGAAAATAATAAACTTCCCGTCATTTGTGAAGGCGACATCAGTGTTATAATTAATAATACCGCAATCACAATTTATGATGTTCAATATGTACCAAAATTAGCAGCTAATTTATTATCAGTTCCAAAAATTATAGAGAAAGGCAATAAAGTAAATATTAGTAATAAAGGTTGTTTTGTGTATAACTGTTTTTATAAATTAATAGCAAAGGCAAATTTAGAAAATGGTATGTATAAATTATCAGTTAAAATTAATAAAACAGGCTCTGTTTATATTGCTAATGACATGACTGTGTGGCATCGTAGGTTGGGGCATGTTAATTATGATAAATTAAAATCGATGAGTCAGATGTGTACTGGATTAGAATTTAAAAATACAGAAGTTAATAAATTATGTGAAATATGCATTAAAGCTAAGCAGAGCAAAAAACCATTTAAACTTTCAGAGAGTAAAAGCAATAATTTGCTAGAAATTATTCACTCGGACATTTGTGGTCCTATGGAAACCACTTCCATAGGAAATAGCAAATTTTTTCTAACTTTTGTAGATGACTTCTCGAAAAAGGTGTATGTTTATTTCTTAAAGCATAAAGGTGAAGTCTTTGAAAAATTTAAAAATTTTAAATCGCTCGTAGAAAACCAATTAAATCGTAAGATAAAAATTTTGAGAACGGATAATGGCACTGAGTACACAAACAAGCAATTTGAAAATTTTTTAACATCATCAGGAATTGTTCATCAATTAACAGTTCCATACACACCACAACAGAATGGACTCGCAGAAAGGATGAACAGAACATTGATTGAAAAAGCGAAATGTTTGTTATATGATGCTAATCTGAATAAAAGATATTGGGCTGAAGCAGTCAACACTGCAGCATACTTAGTTAATCGATCTACATGTCGCTCAACCAATATGATCCCTGAAGAAATATGGAATGGTAAAAGCATTGATTTAAGCAATTTAAAAATCTTTGGTTCCAAGGCATTCATGCATGTACCAAAAGAGTTAAGAAAAAAGTGGGATTCAAAATCTAAAGAGATGATATTTGTCGGGTATTGTGAGGATACCAAAGGTTATCGATTGATGGATAGAAACACAGGTAATATAGTAAAAGCAAGAGATGTTATCTTCATTGAAAATGCAGAAATAGATTTGGAAAATGAATTAAGCACAATTGTGAATGACTCAAATGATATAAAATCAGAAGAACCAAATGAAAGCAATGAAAGCGATACCAGTTTCAATTCTGCTGATGAAAATAATAATTCAATTATTAAAGGTACAAACAAAAATCAATATGATAATAATGAAATTGAGTCAAGAAAATCTTCCCGAGTTAAAAATCCTATTGACAGGTTTAATTATGTCTACCTAATGCAAGACGATTACTTTAATGAACCAATAACTTTAAAAGATGTATATGAAAGTGAAAATGTTGACGAATGGAAAAAGGCAATGGAACTCGAACTAAATTCCTTTAAAGAAAACAATGCTTGGTCGTTGGTAGAATTACCAAAAGATCGAAACATTATCAAAACAAAATGGGTGTTTAAAATTAAAGAAAATGAGCAAAATGAAACTATTAAATTTAAAGCTAGATTAGTAGCAAAAGGTTTTACACAGATTGCAGATGTCGATTATTATGAAACATATGCCCCAGTCATACGATATAATTCAATCAGAATTCTTATAGCATTAGCAGCCAAACATAAAATGAAAATTGATCAACTTGATGTAGTAACAGCCTTTCTGCAGGGTGATCTAAATGAAGAAATTTATGTACACCAACCTGAAGGGTACGAGGACGGGACGAAAAAGGTTTATCGCTTACATAAAGCTATGTATGGTCTCAAGCAAAGCAGTAGACAGTGGAATTCAAAACTGAATGAAACTTTTATTAAATTTGGCTTAATAAGATCCAGAGTAGATCCGTGCATATATATATTACGCTCAGAAGAAAAAACAGTATTAATTACAGCTGTTTACGTTGATGATATTTTAATATTTTGGAAAGATTATAACATAAAAGAAAAATTAAAAAAATTATTGTCGATAAAATTCAAGATGAAAGATTTGGGAGAAGTAAAAACCTGTATTGGGCTGCGAATCACCAGGGATGCTGAAGGGAATTATTATATCGATCAAGCAAACTATATCAAAACTATTCTCAAAAGGTTTAACATGGCAGAGTGTAATCACCTAAGTATTCCATCCGATCCTAACAACAGACTCTCAAAAGAAATGTCACCAAAAACTCTAGAAGACAGCAACAGTGTCATAAATGTTCCATATCAACAAGCTGTAGGGGCTTTATTATATTTAGTGCAAGGCTCAAGACCTGACATAGCATTTTCAGTGGGTGATGTGAGTAGATACAATTCATGTTATGGGACAGCTCATTGGCAAGCAGTGAAAAGGATTCTACGCTACCTAAAAGGTACTATTAATCTCAAATTAAAATTTTCTGCTTTTAGTCAAGAAGAAATTATTGGATATACCGATGCTGATTGGGCATCTGATTTGGATAAGAGAAGATCATGTACTGGGTACGTTTTCATTTTTCAAAATGGTGCTGTTTCTTGGTGCAGTAAAAGGCAGTCAACTGTTGCCCTATCCAGTACAGAAGCAGAATACATGTCACTCTCTTCTGCTATTCAAGAGGCACTATGGATTCAACTGTTTACAAACGAAATGGGTGACTTGTTTCAAACATCAGTAATCACAATAAAATGCGACAACAAAGGGGCCTTGTTTTTATCAGAAAATGATGCCTATAAAACTCGAACCAAGCACATTGACATTCGCCACCATTTCATTCGTGATTCGATTGATAAGAATTTAATCAACCTGCAACATATAGCAACTACAGAAATGGTTGCAGACAATTTAACTAAGGCTGTTGCAACATTGAAACATAATTTTTGTACAATCCAAATGGGACTAATTAATTAAATAATAATTTTTAAATTAAAATTTTTTTTTGATGATCAATACTCAAAAATTTTTTGTTAACTTAAATTTGATGAATTAAATAATTAATCTTAAATGAATTTAAAAAAAAAAAAAAAAAAAAAAAAAAAAAAAAAAAAAAATGATATTTACAAATTTTGTTAATATTATTTTATCTTTGAATATGCTAAGTTTATTAATTAATTTTCAAATTGGTATTAAAATTTTATTATAGATAAACTTTAATAAGTGAGGGTGTTGAAAATTTAAAAGTAAATGTGAATTATATTATTTTTCTTTTTATAAAAAACGCACCCCAAACTATTGTCATATGAATTGTCATTTTGTTAAAGTGTCAAATAAATTAATAATTTTTACTCCTCTTTTATACTGGATGTTAAAGAATAAAGACGTGTTTCTTTTTATTACAAAATTTTATATACTAAATTTCAACAAATGTTATGTCTGGTCTGTTTTATTATATGGTGTAGAAGCATGGACAGTAAAAGTAAAAGATATGAATAAGCTTGAAGCATTCGAAATGTGGACATACAGAAGAATGCTCAAGATTTCATGGGTAGACCGTGTCTCGAACGAGGAGGTTCTCAGAAGAATGAACGTGACAAGAGAACTAATCACAACTGTCAAACGTCGAAAAACAGCATACTTTGGCCATGTAATGAGGAGTGCGAAATACGAGATGTTGCAGCTCATCGTGCAGGGGAAGATCGAAGGGCGAAGGGGAGTTGGTAGAAAACAACTGTCTTGGCTCCGAAATATTAGAAATTGGACTGGCATATCAGAAATTGGTGCACTGGTAGAATCAGCAAGGGACAGGGAGCGATACAAACAAATCACACAAACTATCATATGACGCTAACATTCTGTAAAGAATATGCAACACAAGAAGAAGAAGATTAAAATATTTTAATGTACACGATATTTTTTTATTATATATATGATCCGACCAGGGTTTGAACCCGAGACTTTTCGATTGAAAAGCTGCCACTTTACCACTGTCGGTCAGATATTTATATATATACATATATATATTTATGTGAAATTCTGAATTTGGAGGCATTTTAGAGTTAGATTCAAAATCAGTGCATTTTCTTATTCCAGAATAATGCTTATAAGTATATGTGACATCCTGTCAAATGAAGTACTGTCAAATTATAATACGCTCAAATAAAATACAAGCAAATGAGGTACAGTCAAATGATAAACAGTCATGTGATAGAAACCCATTACAAATTAATACATACTAATATTATTATAACTGAATTCGAATTTTTTAAATTTAACCATAATAAATTCCTTAAGGCTACTTGATAGAACTTTATTTATTCATATAAGAATAGCACTTAATACCAAATTAATCAATTAAAAAAAAAGAAGCCTTTTAAAGTATTTTTTTAAACTATTAAATAACTTCTATATATTTATATCTAAACTAATTTAGAATTTATTTAAAACTTGTTTTTCTTTTTTTGTTTTCTTTTTTTTTTTTAAATTTGAAAAGTTTTCAAATATATATTTCAACCTTCGTGAGTTTTAACTTCAAATAATATGATTTATTAGCCTGGGGAATTTATGGAAGTTATAAAATTATAAAATTATGAAAAGAATTATAATATAGTTTTTATAAAATAATGAATAGAATTATAATTTGATTGTATTTAAACTAATAATAAAAAAAATATATATAAGTTGCGATTGTCGAGGGTGCTTTTCTACTTTTGATGAATTGAATCTAGAGGATGATTTAGATTAATACAAATTAATTTTCCGCTAAATGTAACATCATTTAAACTTTATTCAGTTTTTTTGAAAATTATTTTAAAATTTTCTAAGGTAGGAATCGTATTTCTAAAAGAATTCATAAATGGCGCTGAGATTCTACTAAGGTCTAAACAAAGTATTTAAGACCACGTCAATAAAAGTATTTGAATATGTTGACAAAACATTCCCAGCATAGAAGTTGTCAAAATTCAACTTTTACAAAAACTATCCTTAGAAATTTTCACAGCTAGTTTGAATTAATTGGTATTGCTTTAATTGATGGAGTAGAACCTTTATATACTCGTTGTAACTATACTTTAACTATAAACCATTTAGATCCCAGATTGGGAAACTATAATTCTAAGACAAAGAGTAACTCTATTTTAACTTAAACGACAAAAAACATACGTACCATGCATTTTAAATGAGCACTAAATTACGAACTGTTTTTTTGAGTAAAAGTAGTTAGTTTTTAATTTTCCAAAATAAATTTAGAATTAAATTATAATTCAGTTTTTATTTCCTCGGGGAATAGAATTTCAAGTTGTTTAAAATATTTTTTTTTATAAATTCAAAAGATAATATAATTTATATATTTATTTTATTATTTAGTCAAATATTATTCTTAAATTCTTATCATGATATTTTGGAAAATTAAAACAAAAAAAAATTAATCTTGAAATATAAATAGGTAATTACTAATTGGCATTATAATTCTCACAATTTTGAAACTGATTTTTATGTAACTGTCAAAATTTTTTTATAAATTTAAATTGATACTTCAAAGCAATTTTACTTTTTTTTATAATTTACTACAATTTTTAGTGGGAGTTTAAATATAATTTTTAGTTTACTAATATGAGTCAAATATAATATCTAAGATATAATAAGCCTAAAGATTATTGAATTTTTGGAATTTTTTTTAATGACATTGATGTCAACATTGACGCAACTCCAACATAAACGCACCCTAATTGTAGCAACGGTAAATGAACTTTAACATTATTTCGCTAATAGTTCAATTAGCTTTAACATTTTGTTTTAAACACTTAATAAACAATTAATGAAACAATAGTTAATCAGTTCAATCGCCTTGTTAACAACAAACAACTAAAAAATCCTATTTAATTAAACTTCTATAAACTATGTTAGATATAGGTATTTAATATTTAAAGAAATCATAAAAGCTTTAATAAATTTTTAAATACATCGTTTAGTAACTTAATTTGATAGAAAATCCTAGTTGCTCTAAAATTTATTCCATATGTTAGATATACATGCTTGAAATTAGAAGACATGTGGCAGCTACCCGAACCGCTACTTCAATTCATCTTGAATTTTTGAAAGAAAACAGGACTAAACGCACTCTGGTTCTAATTTTGAAAATATATATATATTTAAAGATACATAATTTTCCCATATTTCACATATATCTTTATTAGTTTCCATGATATGCATTTATAAACCGAATATGTAAAATAAATTATTTCAGTCTCTAAGGTCTCGAATACGCAGGGAAAATTTTTTAAACATATTGACTTTCATATAAGTGGCCATATAGAAGGCGACAAGTGAACGCAAAATTATATGACAATTATCGTAAAATAATCGTTTGCAGAAAAATCTGTCTGGATGGGACCTCTTAATTTTTCTATTGTTTTTATTTAATATGTTTTTCTGGAATTTATATTTTATATTTTTTATTGGAACGTTGATTATAGCTCCCAGTTAAGTTTTTTTGAATTAATATTGTCTTTTTCGAATTAATTAAAATATGAATATTAACTTCGGCTGGGTGGCACAGTTGTCAGAATGCGAGGGCTCCAATTTTAGTTCAAGTTCCAATCTCAGTGAAAGTGGTTTGATTAATATAACTCACAGGTGCAGGATACTATATAACTCGAATACAAAAATTATTACAATATAAACAAAAAAAGAATTGCGTTTATTGAAAATCTTAGACGTTTCTGCATGTTAAAATGCCTAGTACTATCTCATGTTTAAATTGTATGTGAAATTCATTAAGATTAATTCAAATAACTAGTATATATAATATGTCTCCCCAGTTCCAACATGAACCATAGCCTAATAGTTCAACAATTAAAAAAAGAGATTAAACAATGAATATTACCCTTATTTATTCTTGAGAAGGCAAATGTAAGTAAAACACTAAAAAAAATAGGGGTTGAGTTTACCCAAACTACAAATACATATTTTTTCAAACTAGAAAATAGAAATTTTTAATAATACAATTTTAATCCATTGTAAAAAATTTTATTAAAAATGTTGAATTAAAGAACATAATAAAAGAAGTATTCTCCCAAAAAAATAAAAAGTTATTCATGTATACTTTTATTCAATATTTAACACATTTATGGTATAAATGACATTTTCCATCTGTCAATCTTTATTATTATATGACATGTAAAGCCTTATGCTTCATTTTTTGTTAAACTTTTTTTTGTTTGGAAGCAAAATATTTTATAGGACTTTTTATAAACATTGATTTCTGTAAAAGTTTTTTAACTAATTCATACAAAAAATATTTTTTTTTTTTTAACCTAAATAAATAAGTTTAAAATTCTTAAGGTTCAAAAAGTTAATATATTCATATTAAATGTAATTAAATTGACAAATTTACATTTAATGAAATAATTTAACTTTAAAAACTATAGGATTTAAATTAAAAAAAAAAAAAAAATTTAATGCAACAAGTTTATTTATTTAATTTTCTTTATAATAAAAATAAATTTACATTATTTTAAATTGGTTTTTTGAACTTTTATATAAAAATTTTTATAATAAAGACTTGTAAGTACAGTAGGTTGCCTAAAATTTAGGGACACTCTGAAAAAATAAAACTTTTTTATACGTAATGATTAAATATTATAAATCTTAGTTATTTCAATAATTTTTTAATCACACTTTTGGACTTATTGCATAGAGCTGAGTCGGGTAAAAATATGCTCAGAATCAGGACCATACTGCGACCTGAGGTAAAATCATTTTTCTAAAATTTCCTTTGCTTTCTTGTCTCATTGTTCTCTTGACTATTATATACTCTTCCTATGTCTTTTGAAGATACTAGAGACCCCACTATAAATAATACTTTGGATTGTTAGACCATCTCTACCGAGCAGTGTGAAATTTATAATTTAATCTAAATTTAAAATAAAATTTTTCAATGTAATTTGAACTAAAAATTTTATTTTGCTAAAAGTAACGACATTTTTTGATAGAAAACGGACATCTATATGGTGTTGTTATACTTTAGAAGTATTTAAAGTTGTAGGAACCATAGAAACAAAACAAGAAATGTATTAAAATATTATTAATCCTATAGTTTAAAATCATCTAAATTCCGAAATTTCAGAAAATTCGAACTATCCTTAATAATTTGGCAACCCATTGTAAATATATAGAAAAAAATCTATTAAATATATATACATTAGGTTTAACCTAGTAATCCTTTAAAATGAAGGAAAAATTAAAGTCCAGAAAAAAAAATAAAAAAAAAAGTTTAATGGTGAAGAAGAATTTTAAAAAATACCTGCGAATACTAGGATATTTTTTTTATTTAAAACAAATTTAATAAAGTCCATCAAAGATTCGTATAGAGAACTTTATATCTTATTTAAAGTTAAAAGGAATGGAGATTATTATGCTATCCGGGCCATGTGACTTTTTGTGTATTCCATGACAATTGTCGAAATCCGCCATTGTGGAAATGAAAAAACTTTGACAGCTCCCGTTAAAATGTTCAGTTTGATTGATTGATTTTTAATTCCGCAAGAGTTCCGAATGAATAATTTTGTGAATAAAAGACATTTCTAGCTTCCACGACGCAAAGTTTTTTTACCAAATATTTATACAAGCAGATGCGAATAAGTTTTACGGAATCCAGCTTCTGTGTTGAAATCGAACTGTATTCAAGGTTGCTAAATCCGACCCCTGTCTGTTCGTCTCTTAATAAGCAATATTCTTACCTTAAATTTTCCCTATTAGCATTTTTAACGTATAAGGACTTTTATTTCAAAGATCTAAAATATCATTGATTTCCAGGCCTAAATAACAACGTTCAAATTCCCCCAATAGTTATGTTCAAATCATTATTAATTTAAATCCAGGTTTTGCTGGTTCGATATAATTAACTCCAGCTTTCACTAAAATGTCAAATTATAATCACATGCCATATTGGCATGTTTTTATTTCAATTTTCAATTTCAAATTTAAAAAATTTATTAAAACACAGGAAATTTTGAATAAATGTTGTAAACCTAGTTATATAATAATACAGCTTAAAATTTAATTTTTAAAATTCAGTATTACGTGACATTATATGAAAGCTCTTGTTGATATTATATATGTATATACATAAAACTTAAGAACAGACTTGTTGTATCTCTATATTTTCAAGGTGCATTAAATTAGCAAACTATAAAATTTCCTGAAAAACTACTTTAAAGTTTTGTACACAAATAAAAGTTAGTAATAAAAAGGGTAGATAGAGTATATATATATATATTTCTTATGTAAAAATATTAAATTACGAAATAAAAAAAAATTTATTTTCAAGTTTTTGTTAAATTTATTTTTTGTTTGTTTTTCAGATCCCAATCACGTTCCATATTGTTAAATGCACTGTCTAACATGGAATATTTATGACTTAAGTTTGGTTTTTTTTTTGTATGCATTTTCGGAAATGCATAAAAAATGGTAACAAAAGGTAAAAAAAAATATATATATATATATATAATATATAGTATATACTTATATACATATAATAAAAAAAATATCAAACAAAATAAAATGTGATAACAAGGGAATATAAAAAGAAAGGAAATACCGTTATTTTTCGCATTTTTATAAATAAACAAAAGTTATTTTTGATACCTAAAAACTAAAGCAAAAAAAAAATTTTTTGGTTAATAGTAAATTTACTTCTCATATAGGTATATGGCTTTTCCTAGAAAAATCCATCCATTTTACTTGATTGGATTTTATTTAAGCATTTAATACTCAAATAAAATAAAATGTGTTTTTAAATGTATATAGGACTATATAGTTGTTATAGGTTAAATATTCTAAAGATATTTTATATTGGTAATTTTAAAGCTAAAACTTATTAAATTTGTATTTTTTAAAGACTATCTTTTTTTTACGATTTATGGAATTCAATTGTTGAATCTTTCTGCTATCACAAAAAGATAGAGGCTGTAATATTAACAATGATTCACAGAAAATAAGCTGATAAAATAAATATCCATGCCTAATGGAGTTTTTTGATAAGCAATTGTCAAAAATATCGTTTTCGATTTTTCAGATTTATTCCTCTTTTTATCAATTCATATTCAATTGAAATGACATTTGATTATCAGATTATTATGATAATGCCAATGATTTCCAAACGGGCATGCTGTTTATAATTTATGAACAATCCTTTCAAATAAATGTCTTTAAACAAAGAGTATTTGGAAATAGTTAATTCTTTAAATTAAAAAAAATTTTATTTAAAAATTCATTTACTTTCTTTATCTTCAGTAATCAAGTATTCCAAAATTAATATAGTTTAAGTTTTCAAATTTGAAATTTTAAATCATGAATTTTGAAACTTATAAAAGTTTGACGTTTCATACACTAATACACACCAAAAATACTACTTTAGTTTACATATTCGATTAGATTAAAAATATTGCAATTAAATCTGGAAAGTCTTATAAGATTGTAATCTCCCTATGGTATAGAGACAGGCTTGCCTTTGCATAATGTGCACAGCCAAAAACGTTGATATTCTACTTCAAAACAACACATATTATTCACACAATGGAAGTAACAATAAAGTTGTAACACAGACTTGACGCAAAAGCTACTCAACTTTTAACTTGTGCGTTACTTTGACAGCTAATTGTTTATGTTTTATCAGCCATTTATATTTATTATTATAGAATATAGAATAATAAAAATTAAAAAGTTGAGAATAAAATAGAATTATTATTTTACTTTCAGTTCGCTGATTGAAAAATTATTTACGTTTATTTACTTTATTTCTTTACATTTTGACATTTTGCAGCTTCAATGCTGCGTCATGGGCACGCTCACTGTGACCAAGGCATAACAATAAGCATGTAAATCGAAAATGACATTAGGAAGTTTTTAATATTTTTTTTTTGTATCATCTATGACAAACACCTTATATACTTTTGAAATTATTACTAGTTCATAATGTCATTAGAATTAATTAAATTTCAATTCCTAACAAGGAAATATGATTTATTGTTGTTTTGTTTTAAATGATAAAATCGATTTAAACTTAATTTAAAGGTAGTTAAAAAAAATGTAGTAGTTAAATACAGATGGTATAGATTTTTGATAATAAATTTTATTTCTCTTTCTATTTATTTATTTTCTTTCTCTTTTTTTGTTATATAACATACTTAACCAATACAAAACTAATTTTAATTTTGCTAAATAAGTATTGAAACACAAAAAAATTCAATAAATCTTTGTCCTTTTTCATTATGTTTTGAATTCATCAGTTTTTGTTGTTGTTGCATTTTTTTTTTTTATTTTTATCCTTTCAATCGATCAACTTTTAAGAAGGACAATACACTTGTGAACATATAGGAATTCAATAGGAAATGCATATATGCTTATAATAAAACAAAATGATATGACCTACAAGTACAGTATTGAACAAAATATTTTGAGCATATTTAAATGAATTTAAAGGAAATATGACAAAATTTTATGAAGAAATCGGTAAGACATTGTTGTATTAACCAAAATATCTTGGGTTTGAACCCCGCTCAGATGTTGTTCAATGAACAAACTACTGATAATTTATATGGTTAAAGATATCTTAAGGGGAATTAAATATATTAAATTCTGAACCTTCCCTCTTGTTCTTGGGAATGAAATTATGATAAAGACTTGTTTATTAACTTAACAGTTGAACTATTAGAAATATATATGTATGTGGGGAGCGTATCGAAATTTCATGAATTGAAATCTCGTGTTTCAATATCTCACATGTCAAAATATTGCGATCCAAAATATCGCATTTTAAAATCCCGCTTTTCAAAATCTCGTGTTTAAAAATCTCGCGTACAATTGAAGGGTCTTGGGTTCAAACCCTTGTCGTCTTATATCTAATAAAAAAATATAATTTATATCAATAATAGTTCATATAGAGCTATACTATGTATACACCGACAGCGATGTTGTGACATACATCAAGCTACAACGCCTTAGGTGGGCCGGTCATAAACAACGTATGCCAGATTCCCGCATTCCAAAAAAAGTATTGAACGGGAAAATTTATAGAAAAAGACCAGTAGGAAAGCCGAGAAATCGATGGGTTGATGCAGTCGAGCCAGACGCTGTATCAATGCTGCAAAAGCAAAATTGGATAACTGCTGCCCAAGATCGCGTGAACTGGAAGAGGATGATTCAGGAGGCCAAGGTTCGACAACGGACTGTAGCGCCATAGCAGAAGAAGAATAATAGTTCATATAATAATATAAAATATAAACCTGCTACATCTGAAAAGGAAATGCTGAATCACTCACTTATCCCATTGTATGTGGTAGGGGACTGTTCATAAATGAATAATTAAATAAATAAATTTGTTAAAAGGCAGAATTTTTGATTTTATATTCCACAATTCAGAAACTTGCCAATTTAATAAATATTCTGAAAAAGAGCAATATCCTGATTTCCTAATTAACACTAGGTGTTTATACTTTACATAGATGTTGAAAATTTAATTTAAATAAAATTGTTACGAAACTTTTAGGACTGCTGATGAATACTTACTGCAAGCCCAAATTTATTAAAATAAAAAAATATACATAATTACATTTTATTAAATACTGTACTTTTTAATATATAATATTATGTGACTGTAAATAATATGCAAAATTATATTGATTTTGATTAAAACATTGGATTGAAAAATTTTCTTTTTTTACTAAAACTGTAAGTAAAAACATTTTTATACCATTTGTTCTATATTTTATATTTAAATTGAAATTTAAAACTGAAAAAAAAATATTAAAAGGTAGTTGATTTAAATGGAAAATATAAAATTATTTTCAAAAAATTTTATCCTGCTAATCAATTTTAAGACAAAATAATGAAATTTTAAAGGCTAATGAATATATATTTTTGTTTATAATAATGTTGATTAAATTTTGAAATTTTATTATTTTGAAAATCTATTTAAAATATTATTATCAAAAAAATACATAACTATTTTGAAATTCAATTGTTTTGTTTGTGATGAATTCCAGAAGGATGGCAGGTTGAGGAAAGCGCATAGAATATAAATATTTACTAATGTTAATTTGAAGAGGCGCTATAAGGAATTGATAATTGTATTTCGAACTTAACCTTTTTTCTTAAGCCAATATGTTCGGCCATGTCCGAATTGATTAAACTATATTTGTGCCCCTTATTTGTACTTGAAATCATTGTTTCTATCCGAAATCAAATGTTCTTTATAGGACTCAATTTTTAAGCGTCTGCGAATCTAATTCAACAGAAGTATTTGATCGACATGATTTATCCATTTGGTCGTAAAAATACAATAAGATTTTAAAAATTTAATTTTTGAGTCCGTCCAAAAAGACGAGTTGCTGGAATTTTTCTTAATTTTTACATTTTTTTATTTTTTTTCGGGAAAAAGCTTTCAAATACTGGTTTTTTAACTAACTTTCAGTCTAAAAGATCAAATCGGTCTAACTTCTCACGAGATCACCTCCTTTAAACAATACCAGTCTCAATAGTACAATTTTGATTAAAAATTTGACTATTCGTATTTTAAACCTAACCTTAGAATGTGCATTATCTTTTTCACGAGGCTGATATCTTAGACTCTAACTACACTATCTGTTAAAGAAGCCTTGATTTTTAATTTTTATTCAATGTAAAAATTAAAAGTTTTGAATATTAAGAAATTATGTATCTCTTAGACGTATTAATAATAGAAATGTGTTAAATGTTGGCCCTCGGTGGGTTAGTGGGTAAGCATTTTGGCTTATTAACGGAGAGGGTGTGGTGAAAAAGATTTTTTCATTACAAATCACCATAGTGACGAAATATACTTATAAAATTAATAATTAGTATAATCTACCACGCCTGAAATTAAGAGGCATGCTTCACTCCCTTATCGCATTGTATAAGGTTACCGACTGATTATAAATAAATAAATAAATGTTAACTGCTATGCAAATGCAAAATTTGAGTTGCGCCACTTAATTTTAATTTGATTTTTACTATACATTACTATATTCTCTACACCTGAATTTTGTATTACTGAAATTTATCCTACTGAATTTTGTTTACAGGATTTGTACTCCTGGATTATCTACTAGATAATGTAGGTAACCTATATTTTTTATTAAAATTTTGAATAATATGTTGTTTAATTTTGAATAATATGTTGTCCAACTGATATATCTTCAACATAACGATAATAAAACTTCCTGATAATACAATACAAGAGACCTATATTGGTTTAAATTTACTTTTTTTTTTCCAATGTTCCAATCTTTATAATAGCAAATAATCCCAATAGTAAATAAAAATTAACAATAAATTTTTTTTTTTTATATTTTGAATGGAACCGGATCAGAACGAAATAAATATTCAACTTGGAATAAAAAAAAAAAAATTGCACAATTTCTTAAATTATTAAATGATGTTCCATGTAATAAAATAATATTTTTAAATTTCATTTTTATTAGGTAAATATTGTATTAAATAAAAGAAATGTAAAAAAATAAAATAAAATAAATATTTCTCATCTTTTAAATATTTTATTATTTATTCAACTTGCATTGAATTGTTTTTTAATGCAAAAAAACAAAAATATATTAACCATTATTCTTCCCATATATTTTGAATAATTGAGTTTGAGTAATTCTTTTTTTTTCAAGTCATAAATCAAATTTTTATTTAAAAAAAAAAATAAACCATGTAAAAAATAACTGATATTTTTAATAATTTATATAAAAGTTAATTTTACTTGTTAATATTTTACATATTAATTTAATTTTTTCATTACATATGAAACTTTTAAAATATAATTTTTTCGCTTTAAATGTTTAATGAAATTTAAAAAGGTCTACCCAAAAGTTTAAAGGAACTACTTTGTATTAAAATTTAGATTGGTCTGTACGCTTAATCGCGTAATAAGCTCACAGCTGTTTGATCATTGCTAAAGTTATATTTTGATATATCTCTAAAGATATTGATCCTACGACTGGGTGGCACAGTGCCGACTTTTCATGCGAGAGGCCGAATTCAAATCCCAGTGAAAGTCACAACACTTTTATCTGATTTGCGACTCTACTCAGCTATCATTCGTCATTGGATTCAAATTAATGGCTTAATCAATAATTAATAATTATATATCTTTAATAAAAAATGCATTAATATTACAATTAAAACTAATACAAAATATAAAATATAAATAAATAATTTAATTTAATAATATAACTTACAGACATATAAAAAAATTTTACTAAAAAATTTCCAATATTTTGGGATTTAAATAAATATTTTAATATTAAATAGGTAATGAAAATTTTTAAAATTGTATAATTAAATCTCATGTGACAATCATTCATTGACATAATGATTATTTATAAAAATTAATTTTTTTAAAATCCTAGATGCCCTTTTGTCAAAATCTCAATAACTTAAATCAATATAATAACGTTAAATAAAATGCAATAATAATTTAAATTATTTTATTGTTATTTTCTTTTGGTGAAAAACGAAAGTATCCAATCTTATATAATACAGTTAAGGATAATTGAATGTTCATATACATATGAAAGGCTTCTTTGGTTCTGTGGGTAAGCATTTGACTTATTAACTGAGACGGTGCGGGTTCGATTCTCATATACAGGTCAACAATATTTAATTAAAAAAAATAATTGAAAAATAATTTTTCTTTACAAATCACCTGGGTGACAAAATATACAACAATATACATATGACTTTATTAATTAATTTCCATTAGATATAAGGCTTTTCACTCTTATAATCTAGACGTCTGTGAAAAAATTATTGACATTTTTTATGCTAACATATACGTATATCTTTCCATTTTTTTCCTAATATTTCTTTCTGGTCCCTTTCGGAGCATAAGGTTTCACTCTTTACAAAGACTCCGTTTATGTTTAATTCTATGAGTTTCATTAGTGGCCATGTCTTACTTAGTTTTATTATTTTTTAGTATGCTGTTCTTTGGCCACGTATTCTTAGATCTACCAACATTTGTCTTCCCTTGAAGTTCAATTCCTGGATCTCTCCGACTATACAGTTTAGAGGTCTCCGAAGAATTTGACCTATCTATTTGTCACCCCTTTTCCATTTTTCTATTTCAATCAGTTCCTTATAGTTTCCCAAAGATCCCCCTTCTGTATTCTTTTGGCAATTGCATTTTACATTTTGTAGAGAGGCACATCTAATTTTTGTGTTTATTTTTTTGCTAATCAGTCAGAGAGAACAGATTTTCATTTTATACATGCTTGAAATATTCTCAGCCTGAGCTTTGGTTACCTCCAAAGCTCCCAAATGCGGAAATGAAAATAAATTATGAAATGTAGGATGTAAAAGTGCGTAAATTTTTTTCTTATTAACTTTTTATAATTTTGACTGGATTTAAGATGATGAATCCTATCGTCAATTCTATGTTTTCTAAATATTAACATATAAGAACATAAAAAAATCTTTAAATCAATAATGTTCCATGCGTTCCTTTTAGGAAAAAGGAGTAGTTGAAGAGTTCCTGGAAGTGTAGTTAGTAAATGGAACATATGTGACATTTTAAAACTTAACTGTCATTTGAGAAATTTATTATTTTTAATATAGAAAATTAAGAGAAAAAATTAAGGTTTATATATTATAAATAGATTGCCTAATAAAAAATATGATTAAACATAACCTATTCAAATGACAATTCATCTATAATGAAAAATTTAAATTAAAGCCATCTGGCGGAAATTTTTTACCTATCTTTCCCTATCATCTTCTCTTTTACAAGAGCTGTTGCAGCTGGGAGTAGTTAAGGGTAGTAAAGAGCAGTTTACTACTGATAAAGAAATGCAAGCATTGTACATATTTGTAATTTTTTCAGTATAAACGCAACTGGGGCTTTCAAATTATTTTAATTTTATTTAATAAAAAATTTTTAAAATAAATATTTAATATTTGTTTCTAAATTTTAACAAATTATTAAAAATTTAAAAAAAAAAGTTTATTTGTACAAAGCCATGTTTTTTTAATACATTACATAGCCATGTTTGTATTACTTTCCTTTATTTCATTTTTATTTAAATCAAAAAAAAAAACTTTTCGGCCCTGTTGTTTTTTGTAATTCCAAACTTACATTATATTTTGTAATATAATAAAAGTTATTGAAATAAATTCAATACAAAAAATATAAAAACCAAAATGATAAAAAAAAATTAATGAATTGAAAATATATATATTTAATTAACTGGACGGAAGCCTATTCTTTCGATTCACAATATGATTTCTTGTCCTCCTTTTAACCAAAATCCTTAATTATTTGTGTAAAATGGATTGAAATTTTTTTTTTTTTGTTATAATGACAATGAATATATTTAAAATAAATAATCCAATAAATCGTATAGAAGTTTCCAATAGAATGAGTCAAAATGAATCAAACATTATTAATATTTTATTGTATTTGTATTAAATGTTAAAAAAAAAGAATAAAAATCTTTGCATTAAATATAAAAGTTCAACGACAATAAAACCTCAAAATAAAGTTGAATATCTCATAAAATTGTATAAATTTAAATTTTTTTAATGCACGCATTTATTTTTTGAGACATTGATTTGCTTAAGTACAATCCTCTTCCCAAATACAATGTGATAAATGAGAGATTCAGACTTTCCTTTTCAGGTGGGGCAGGTGTACATTTTAATAGCAACGGCTTAATGGCTTTTCTTTTTCAGTGGGGGGCAGGTGTACATTTTATATTATTATTATATTATAATATAAATTATAAATTGATGATCTGACCCGGGTTTGAGCGCGGGAACCTTCGATTGAAAGTTCGACGATCTGGCCAATAAGCCACCGGGTTAATGGCCTTTCGTTTTCAAATAGGGCAGGTGTACATTTTATATTATGGTATAATCTAATACAATATATATTATAAATTGCTGATCTGATCCGGGTTAAAACCCGACATCCTTCGATTGAAAGGTCGACGTCCTAGCCACTAAGCCACGAGGTTATTGGGTTTTGAGACATGAATTTTTAAAATAAGTTTTTTGTGAAATTGATTTATTTTTGGATCAAAATTTTAAATTTTTCAAAAAAAACAGCAATTTCAATCAAATTTTTTGAATATTAGAGCCCTAAGAATTCTGGTTCCTTGCTAATACCGATTTTCTTCTGATCGTTCTTACGTTATACCTATTGTATCACTTTAAACTGGCAAAAACCGCATCTTACTTTCCAGCGTACTTTAATAATCGTAGTCAGTCAACCCATTTTTGCCTCTGCTCTGAATCTTATAATAATTGGCCAATAAAATGTGAGTTTTGTAGAATCTACTTGTAGAGCTAAAGGTGTTTGGTTAATCAATTTTGTAACCGACAATTATACGAATCTTCTATGTTGTAACAGGGACGAAAATGTTACTTCTTTAAAAAGTTAAAAAAATTACTTTAAAAGCAGTTATCTTGGACACTATTAGAAACTGACCTTCATCTCCCCCTTCCAGAACAATTATAGGTAGATTTGAACTTTTATTCAACTCTGTTCTTAGTAACCTTTGAATTTCGGACACCCTGAATTAAACTGTTTTCATCAGATGTTTATATAAAAAACAACATTGTTATAGGACTTTGTGTGTTCCATTAAAAACATTGTGAGATTTTTAATTTGCGGTTCCAGAGAGGCCTTTTTACCCTTATTATATTGTAAAAGGATTACAATATTAATATCCGGATGCCATCATATGAAAAATGATTCTCAATATTTTTTACCTATTATAATTGCAAATTTTATGAGATCTAAATTTATTTTTTGGCCTGGAGTCTAGAGAGTTAAAATCTTTGAAGGTTTTATCCATATAAATGAATTTAATTTTTTAGATGATTTTTAAATTTAACTATAAAATTATCTTCATTCTCAAAAACTTCAGAACCATATCATCTACTGGTCCATTAATTACAAACAAAAATCTCTTAATTACTAAACTCATAAATAACATATCAAAATTTATTTGAAAACTTAAAAAAACTTTTTCAATTAATAAAAAAATATTTTGGACAATCAAATTAAAATTATTTAAATTTTTAACTATTTCCTATTAGTTTTTGGTCTCTCTCTAATGATTACCACCATCTGTTTCATTAAAAACAATGAAAAGTTATTGCGGTTATTTAACTTAATGAATAATTTCTTTAAAATATAATTTTAAAATTATTTAAAATTAATAAACTTTTAATAATAAATATAAAAAGTTTTTATTATAAATTAGTATAGTTGAAAAGAAGGAGCCTAGGTATTATTTATGTAGTAATTTTTTCATCATAAATTAGTTTTTAATTATATTTGCAAAAAAAAAAAATAATTTTTTTTCATACA
Source organism: Dolichopus griseipennis (assembly GCA_963082915.1). Lineage (NCBI taxonomy): Eukaryota > Metazoa > Arthropoda > Insecta > Diptera > Dolichopodidae > Dolichopus > Dolichopus griseipennis. The sequence continues at coordinate 333,229,755 of OY720441.1, read as the reverse complement.
GTGTGTTTTAAAGACATTTGATTTTAAAATTGCTTAAAGGTGTTAATTAAAGCCAGAATTGTAAAAAACTCAAATTTTGACTCGACTCATCCCTGAACTTGAATTTTGAGTTCGCTTTAATATTAAGTCCGCTGATAATTTGAGCAAATGATATGTGTTCAAATTATGTAATTAAATATTGATTTATTGATGTAATCGAAAAGTCGCGCTCAATATTTAAGTCCTCTCAACATTATGTCTATTCGAAGTATGAGCACATGTGTTTCACCCAAATCTTGAACGCATTAAAAATTTGAGTGAAATCGATGAGTTAGTTTGCCGATAAGCCCAATTGATTTATATATAATGTTTTTATGGAACAATAAGCTCTTCTTATAAAAAATGATTTATTCTTATTTTGGAATAACTTTTCTGAATATTTATTAATGAGCTTTGATTTATTTTTTATATAAAAAAGGTTGAGAGATAAAGGAACGTCTCAAGATTCAGATAGCAAAAGTTGTATATTCCTTTATTATTATTATTATTAAAAAAGTTGTAATCTTTGTTTAATATATCTTAACATTTACAGTCCTTCTTATTAAAGCTCATTTATTGGAAAATTCCGAAAGTAACGGTATTTCCTCGATCAAAATATTTTTATTTCATTGGTATTTAATTTTTGATTTGTTCATTTTTTTGGTTCATAATTTTGAGCCAAAGCTAACTTAATTGTACCACTAGATATAATAAAAGCCACTACTATTTCTAAGAGTCCAGTTCTTCAACTATCCATCTAACTTCCTGTAAGTTGTTTTTAGAAAATTATACTTTTAAAATATTTTTTAATTTAATTTTTACAATTTTAAGAAAATTTTAATTTAAAATTCATTGAAAAATTTTTAATTCCCGAATATATAACTGCATTGAGAACAATGAACCCTGTATATATTTTTCATTTATCTTTTAAAAAATAATTTCCTTTTTAAAATCAAAAAAAAAAAAGAAAAATTAAAAATGAATAATATACATAAAACTATAAATCCTTTACTGATTCCAATTCTCTTCTTTAGTGTCCTAGGTTCAAAAACCTACAAAATAAAAAAAATATAAAAATGATAATTCAAAAAAAATAAGTAAATTTATCTTATTTGCTTCATTAGGTCAACCGCAAAACTCAGAGACAACAAAACCCAAAATTATTGTTGAATTATATAGTTAAAATGTACAATGCATTATGTATACAATATAATGGAATCTAATATTTGTACAGATAACCTATATAAAAAGATGTATGTAAATGTATATTAAATATATTTGCATGCATATATACATAATGCACGAATAAATTCATTTTTTAAATAAAATATTTCCTTAAGCTCTGATTCATTTTTAAAAATTTAGAACTCAAATTTATATTAAAATTTACTTTTAGAATTTAGGAGCCATCATTGTTAATATTGCGTAAGACAGTCAACAAATATAAAAACAATAGATTAGAGGGAAGATTTAATCAACTGAAAATAAAACAAAAGATGGATTACATATATATATACAAATATCATTTAGTAATGCAATAGAAAAACTTATATAATTTTAAATATACCAATATAAATTTGGTTAATCATATAACGAAATAAAATTCGATTTTGAAACGCAGACAAAAGTCGCTCAAGTTAACAGAAAACCTGGAAGGAGACAAGTAGGGTGTCATGGTTATGTATCGCCTAGAAATGCTCGGAAGTAGCAAATGACGCACTTAACATCGAACAGTCAGTAGCGAAAGAAAGTTGAAACCCTTTTGCAACGTGGATAAAAATCATATCAAAATGATGCAAGGGGAAACAAACTGGAATCAATGACACTTCAGAATAAACTTTCCACTCGTCTTCAGTCTCTCTTAGGATTGAGGTTAGACAAAAAAAAATTTACATTTAGCAAAAAGGGTTGGAGGGTAGGTTAGAAACGAACTTATAAAGGTTCTTTTTGGAGCGGTTGGAAATTGTATATATCTGATACATTTATATCAGAGGGGAATCCATTTGATGGAAGCATGTTCCATATTCTAGTAGGTCTCACAATAAATGAGTTTCCGTAACCAGTTTTAAACTACATTGGAATTCCCGCTGTTTAGAAATTAGCTTTTGAGGCATCTCTGGTGTTATACCGGAAATGTTTAAAGGGAGGCATTACTTATCTCAATTCAATAAAGCAAGTGTCGATACCTATACCAGATATCTGTAAGAAAGAGTTAAAGCTTCAATACTTCGACGAATTCTAAGAGGAGTGAAACAAGTCAGGAAGGAGCGGACGCCAATTAGGCATAAGGCGGGATTTTGGATTTTGTCTAGGTAACTTAGTGAAGTTTGGGAAGCGTGAGCTCATATGTGAGAATTACACTCCATCTTAGGACATATTTAGGCTGTGTAGTTATCGATTGACAAATAAAATCTATAGCCAAAAAAAATGTGTTAAACTTACATTGAATATCTTCAATAATTATTGATAATGATTTTTGTATTTCATATATATATAATAAAGTATAAGACTTAAAACAAAGCTATTTTTGTTCGGAAAACCTCTTTACCGGGCTAAAAGTTGATTTGGGACTGTTTTGACGTATATTTGGTAAACCGTATTAGCTGCCAGAAGCTAATAGAAGAATACAAAATTTAGAAAAGTAGAATTGTTCCAATTTTACAAAATCTCAGTAATTTTAAATGAAAACTAATGATACTATGAAATCCTAACAATAACTTTATTAAAATTTTATAGATATGTGATCACTCCCTAATTAAACGAGAAATAAATGATCTGAATTATATTTTATGATAATGTTAAATTATAATATTATAAATATTTTTCCATCGTACTGATAATGCAGTGGCTAATTCCTGGGTTAGGTATGGCATATTCTAACTGTATACACTGCTATAGACAACTCTTATAGTTTTACACAAAACAGGTCAACTTGAGGCCAATTGAAATCAATAGTCAAGCATAAACATACATATATGAAATCTTTTATATATATGTATTTTAATGTATTTTATGTACATTTTGGAAAGATTTGAAATACTTTTACAATACAATGAGGTTCATATATGATTCACTTATTAAAATATTTTAATTCTGAACTTCAAAGCAAAATTAGGAAGGTATAGGAGTCGTAGTTTTCGCAAATTCTAAATAAAAATTAACTAATCTGAGAGAAAGAAATATCATTATTTTTTCATATAATGCTTCTTTTTGTTTTATGAAAAATTCTCATATTAAAATGACCGGAAATGGAAAATGTTTGGTTTTGTTGAAATTAAAATAAAAATATTCACACGGAAATTGTCTTTTTTTGTTTCACTGTTGTACTCGTAGATGTAGTTTCGTTTTTTTTAAATTAAAAGTTATGTATGTGGTGGAAATATTTTGTATGAATATATTAATATTGATTCTACAATACACTTTAGTTAATGATTAACTTTAGAAATTTTTTTTATTTCAGTTATAATGATAAATGGAATTGAGTCGATTTTTAAAAGAAACTTGTCAGTTGGTCTTGTACTGAAACTGAAGAATTAATAAATATAATCTAAGCCAGGGATTAATTTTGAAGTTTTATACACACTTTTTGTAAATTATTGAAATACCAGCTGGGTGGCACAGTGGTTGAGTGCCGACCTTTCATGCGGAAGGGCCCGGGTTCGAATTCTAGTGAAAGTGAAAAAACTTTTCTGGTTTTCGACTCGACTCAGCTACCATTCGCCATTGGGTTCAAATTAATGGCATAATCAATAATTAATAATTATAAATCTTTAATAAAAAATACTTTAATATAAAAATATAAACAAATGCAAAATATAAACAAATAATTTAATTAAATAATATAACTCGCAGATATAGAATACCTTATAAGTAAAATATAAAATATGACAATATAAACAAAAAATAAAATTGTGAATATTGAAAATCTAAGACGTTTCTACATGTTATAGGCGTAGTACTATCTCATGTTTAAATTGTATGTGGAATTCATTTGATCAGTTCTAATAATATTAATATATCTCCCCTGTTCCGACATGCACATATATATTCAGGCTGTTTAGCCTATCACAGTGAACAGTTAGCACGTAGATGTGCCGGCAAAAAAAAAAAAAAAAAACCTACTTTATACCTAACATTATAAAAATTATAACAAAGCAACCATTACCCTTATATAAAACAAGAATTACAGTTTTTAATCTCAAGTCAAAATCAATTATATTTTTCGGATCTTTTAGCGTCTAAATGAAGCATAGAACAAAAGGGGGAAATGGAGTAGATAAGAACATATATGCGATTATAACTATAAGTCAAATAATCTTGCTTCTTCAAAAAAATTTTTGTGACGCTGCGCAGCTTAAATGAAAAGTCAGGTAAACACCCCTGGCGAAGCATTTCGGATCAATAAACCGAATCTGATTTTGCGAAAATCCTAACATTCTGTCGATGTGAAAAACGCTTTTTATTTGTATTAGTTTAATATTTAACATTTATACCACTACGAAGCTGCTATAAAAGGGGTCAGTACTTCAGTCAGAGTAAGCAGCCTAGTTAAAGATTAGTTTGACAATTTAAAGGAGAAGAGTAGCTTCCTGATATAAACTGGCTAATTCTAGTGCTGTAGCCTACCTAAATTACTACATATATATTTTACAATTTTTTTTTTAATATTTAATTGAATAATTCTTAAATTATAAAAGTTGGTCTTATGGTTTATAAACATTATTATAATAAATCAAAATTATTTATATAATATTTTAATAATTTATACCATTTTTAAGTTAAAAAATTGTTTGAATTTTCAAACGAAGATGAATCCAAAATATTTAGTGCCTTACTAATAATTTAAAGGAATTGAATACTTTTTGGTTAAAAGTAATAATAAATAAAGTTTTTATTTATATAATCGAAGTTATTTCAATTGATATCGTCTTATATGAAATGCACTTTAGTTACAAAAAGTTTACTTGCAATTATGAATATTCCATGCTTTATTGAAAATAAACTTAAATTAGCTCAGATATTTTATAAACACTGCTTTTAACCTTCCCAGCCCTTACCTTGAATTAAAACAAGCACATAAAAAAATCAAGTATTAAAATATTTAATATAGGTACTTGCACTTATTTATATTTTTATTGATTATAAACTTTAAAATTAAATAACAAATAAGATCTATATGGCATTGAATATAGTACAGTATCATACAAAATTAAAATTCCCAATAAATATATTTAAGAAATATTGTTTTATAACTATCGTCGTTAGAAAGAGTTAGAGTAACTAAAAATCGTTAGTCAGTAACTAAAAATCGTTAGTCATAAAATTGAAAGGACATCTCTAATTTCAACTTACATCAAATCTTAATTCGACTAGGAATAATCGCACTTTGGTAGAACGTTATTGGTTACGATATCGCCTAAAATTTTAATTAATTAAGACAAAATCAAAAGAAAGTATTTTAAATTCGCCTAAAACTATGCAAATCTTTATATAATTTTAATAACATTCAAGATTTTTAATTATGTATTTTTATATTACGTACTCCCCTTGATGGTGTAGTGGTGGGTATAAGAATTTGGTATATTAATCGAGAGAGTCTCAAGTTCGATTCCAGTACAGTTAATTAAATATAAAGTTGAAAACAATTAGTAAAAAATAATTTTACTTTACAAAATCTCCTTGGAGACGGACGGACTTATATCGAACCTATACTAGCCCTGGTAGCCCATAATGTTTATAATATTATAAAATCTAATGTAATTTTTAGTATTAAATATAAACAAATAAATGCATATATTTGGTGAGAGGGGCCTTGGATTGTGGGTTTATGAGTTACAAATTCGTGCTACAATTAAGTACTGTTACAATTTGTAGATATATTTATTTCAATACTATTAATTTATTATCGAAATATTTAAAAGAATATAGATACACCTATTTACGATAGTTTCATGGATTTAAATTTATTTGTTGCACCAACACGTAAAAAGGAAGGTTCAGTTCATAGATTTTACTTTTGAATAGTTCAGAATTTTTATTTTAATTGATTTTAATAACCCAACATAAAAATCTTACTAAAAAAGATCAATCATATAAATTTTGAAAAACCAAAATATGTATTTTTTTTTATATATAAAATATATACTGAAGTATGTATCTTAAAAATTTTATATTCTTTATTAGTTATTTAGTATCATACATTCATATCGAAATATTTCAATTTGGTTTTGTGTAGCTTGAAAGATGATTGTAAAGAAATGAAATGGTGGCATTTTTTATTTTTGTAAAAATAATTGAATGATTTTTATTAGATTCATTATTTTATATATAAGTATTTTAAATATTTATAATTACAACTCCAAATTTTAAAATTTCAAAATTACAAAATCCCTAATAATTCATTTTTGTTTATTGAAATACTCCACTTTTCAACTAACTTTTTAACCACTTATTCTAAGCTCATTTTCAAAAGATTTTGCAAAAATGTGCCTATATAGTTTTACTCTGTCCGTCCGTCCGTCCGTCCGTATGTTTACAAAACCTTTAACACTGTTTGTAAAGTAATTTTAGCAATATGTATTTGTAATAACACATAAGAACTATTTTCTTAGGCAAACTTTTAATCTGCAAACGGTAAAAGACAGCTGTTTTTAAAAGGATTTATATTTGAAAGACAAATGTATAAGGTTGCCATACGGTACCAAAATTTACCATTATGCAAAACTCAATTTTTGCAAATTTTTTTACCTCACATATCTTCTAAACGATTCACGCTAAAGACTTGAAATTTAGGAGGAGTCGGTTAACAAAAGTTATTTTGTCACGCTCCCTGTTTAGGAGCAGTAAGATATCGAAATTTGAAATCTGGGTATTTTTAGTTACATATATACAAAATGTAAAGCTGCAACATTATATTTCAAAATATGTTAAACATTTTTCTTAAATATAACAAGGTTCTTTAAATTGAAGTGTCTCCTAGCTTTAACTATTATTGCTTTGATAATAAAATTCTAAGTAAAATTCTAAATTTTGGTAGAATTCAATATTTAATTCCTTTAACTTAACAAAATAAGACAAAGGCAGGAGGGGTCGGGCAGATCCTCAAGAATGATCATACGTTTGCTTAGTAAAAATTTGGGAACCTTCTCCATTGAAAGGCGGTTAAGACTTAAAAATTAAAACTTTCATGTTTTTATAAATCAGTAACTTATTCACTATATATTTTCAAAATTAAATGTTTACATTTAAGCTCCAACATTATATTTCGCACTTGTTAACAGATTTTCTTGAGTGCATTGGGATTATATTTTAAGTATTAATTTCACTTTTATTTATAATTAATAATGAATTCATAAAATGATTAAATTATAATATTATTTTTATAAAAATAAATGATAAAATACCCAATCTGAAACACTATATGATTGTGAAAATGTGATTTTTTAAAAACCCTTGTTTTTTTCATCATTTGTTACTTCTTTTGATTTTCTAATAGGAATTTTTGAGAAGTTGGTTCAAAAAATGGTTGCATACAAAACTCAACGCTAAAATTATAATTTCCTTTATAGAAACATCACAGGGAATAGGAATTACTACAAAACATTGTAGTATAAAATTTTTTCCATTACTTATATTACCTCAGTTTGAACCCTAAGCCTTTCAATTGCAAGGCCGATAACTGTTGTCACAACTGAACAAATGGTCAAACAAACTTACAGAATCAAACTAAAAAGTAAATTATTCAAATTATTTTTTTTAAATATGTATGTTTAAAATGAAATTGTACAAATTTTCATTTCAATTTAATGATATGCCCTTCATTTTGTTACGGATTACTTTAACATAATTTTTTTTCTAATAACTTTTTTTATATTTGAAATTTTTCTCAGAATTTTCATTTCTATTTTTTAATTTTATCTTTACTTTGAAAAGTGGAAAACTTCAGGCAATTTTTTTTTTTGCTTTCTTTTAACACCATCTTTGCATTTTCTGCTTTCATTTATTTCTTGTTGGTAGTAATTCCTTGCCCTTAACAGGGAGCATTTTGTGGAAACTAAGTAGACTTGGCTTCTATAATGGTATAAAAGAATTAGTTGCAACTTTTAGTTAAAAAAAAATACTTAAAAATTATTTCTTTACAACAGATTGCAATATTTTCTTATCATATTTTGTACTTAGAAAGGAAGAGACACAAAATTGCTGGAAGTGCTAACCAGTCATCACTTAAGCAATAAAAAAAATTGAAAAAAAAAATTCCATTGCTTTGCACTTCAATTCTATTGTAGAAAAGTTCAGTAAAATTTTTTGTTTTGCAATAAAACTTTTGAATTTTTCTATTTTTGCGTTTTCTGTTAGCGATTTTTTTACCTTGGTTTAAAATTTAAAAATCTCATCAATTCGTTCTCGGTCATTTCTACGGTTGAACAGTTGGTAGAATTAAAAAAAATATATATATATATTTTACTTTCTTGCAAAAAAAGTTGAATTGAATTTAACTTGAGGTAATGGAGATAATATTCTAAGAATAAGTTATTTTTTTTGTCTTACAATGGTGTTAGAAAAACTTTTTCTTAAGACTTGAAAAATGAAAAAATTTTTACGATAATTCTTAAAAATTTTTATAAAATCTCAGTTCTTTCTACAAATGGTATTTTTCGTTTGCACATTCTAATATATGTATGTACATTCTACATGCCTAGAACTAAAGATTGAATGAAAAACATTTTAATTATACAAAATTAATTTAAAAAAAAATAAGAAATCATTAATAAATAGGTATTTATTTTTTAATAAATTGAGTAGCAATCCAACTTTTATATTAGAAGTTATATTTTTGTTTCTAGTTTCTACAAATAGATTTTTACTTTAAAATTTATGTATGCTATTTCGAAAGGCATATAATTGAATTTATAATTTACATCTCCAAAACTACATCTCACATATAAAAAATATATTGGGCCAAGATTTGAGTATAAATTATAACTCTCACAAATTTTCTGGAGCAGTCAGCTCCGCTCTCCAATAACTGAATAAGATATAATATCGAGCTTTTCTTATAATAAATGATTCTTATTATCAAAAAAGACAACATCTTTAAATAATCGTCGAAATGTAGGAGCTGTTTGTCTGTTCTATAAACATCTATTTAGTAATACATACTTCTGAAATTAAAAATATGCTTCTTTGACAAACATTAACACAACAAATTTTTTAACAAATTTCTCATTAACCTTTTATCCCCCTTAAAAACAAAATGTATCTGTAGGAAACAGATATAAAAGTGTTTAAGTTAGAACAATAAGGTAAAAATATCTAAATGCAATGCATTTTTATCTACATGCAGTATTCATAGTCATACGTATTTAATTCAATTTCTACTAAATCTCTAAACACAAATTTTTCTAATTTAAATTTTTATTGAAGATACATGCAACTATCTTCCTCCTCATTATTGTTTGTAATAGATATATGCAGTTTAATATAATTATACGCATGTACATAAGGACATATCAATAAATTATCCTAAATGTCTATAATTTAAATAAACGTAGACCCACTTGTATATTCCACCCTTGCCCCCTTGTATATTCCATCTTTAGCTAAAAAACTTAGTGTTAGATTGGTAATCAAATCATTTGCATTTTATTCAATTAAAAATGCACATATTATTGTAAGCAATGATGCAAAATGTGCAGTTTCTAAATTTTTCAATAGAATTGTATTTATATTTCAAATAATGTATATATGTATATTCATATCCAAAAATATTTTTTTATCTAATTTTACTTTTCTAATATGTACATGTAAATCCATACAAATTTTACTTAGGTGATTGATAACGAAATTTTTAATATTAAATTCAATTTGATTTTTACTTTAAAATAGAATTCACTTGTTTGCGTACTATTTTTTTTGTGGATTCCCAAATAATTGGATATTTGATTAATTATTAATCCTCATACTAATAGTAATCATACAAATAACGTACAGCTAAAGTATAAAAACATTACTAATATATTATAGACTATTTTAAAATTTCAAGCCACCAATAAATTGAAAACAAATTAACTGTAATCTATACTAAATAAATTAAAACACCAATATATAATTACGTGCCTTTCTTATATTGTAAAAAGATACTAAATAATACACTAATGAACAAATTTTACACTTAATAATATGTCTCAGCTCTTCACAATTCAAATCATTTTTGTTTGTATTTTACCATCGAAATGAGATAATTGAAAATGAAAATAAACCAATCCAATATACTTTATTTACACACTTTTTCTTTTGAAGAATTATTCAACAAATTGAATATGCTTTTCATAAAAACTTATTACAACTTGTGGACACTTTACATTTGCTTCTTTTGCCAACACTAAATTCATTTCATCAGTATCTTCCCATTTCATTAAAAATAACAAATTGCCGCATACAATTGTAGCTCCAATTATTTCATCTGGTTTATAAAATTTTTCTAATTCTTTAAATTGTCTTAAAGTCGGATATGGAATATTTTGTTTACCTACAAAATTAAACAAATATATTACATCAAAAACAATTTAACAACTTACTGCTTAACGATGATTCATAATTTTTAACCAATGTTTGATTCAAATTTTCTTGTGGTTCCCAAGTATTTTCTTTTCGGCTATAACCAGCCCACTTAATGTAATATTCAACCTAAAATATGTATACATAGTTTTTAGAAATTAAGTTTTAAATGGCATGTGTACTATAAACAATTCAATTCAAGATCATAAGAAAAAAATTAAACTAACAATGCCATCTCGAACTCTTCTTCCCTCGATTTGTTCAATTATAAACATTTCGCCTTCCATTTTTTTGCTTATATTTCAAAACTTCGATTGGATCTCCTTTTGTTTATTTATAAAAATTTCAAAATAAAAAAAATCTAGAGGTCCACATTTGAAGTTATTTTAAAGTGCAAAAAAAATAACGGTTCATGGTTTTGTAATTATCAATTTGACATCACAAGGAGCCACTTATTTTAGACGCTTCTGAGCAGAGTAAACTGTCAAAAAAATATACATTTTTTAGCTCTGAGTCATCAGGACTTGTGATTCGTATTTTATTTTTTAAATCAGACCGTCCCCAAGGCTTGCTCTACGTGCTCATCATACAAAGACATTTTGACGTTTGTTTAAGATTAGACTTCTAAAATAAAAGTCAAGTTTGTTTTGTTTATTTTAAGTTATCCATTTTTAATTTAATTTTATATTTTTGACAATTTGCTAAAATAAAAATGTCAAACCGATTTTTTTTTTAATCTGAGGGCTCGGAGCATACTATGTTCATGCTCTACTCAGCGCGTGCTCAGATCTATGCTCCGATTTAACAAACAAAACGCCTTTTATTATGAAGTTTAGCTTTGTACCTGTAATACATGTAATTCAAATAATACTTTTTCAAAAAAACTGGTATATCGTAGGTGAAAATTGAATAGCGATTATGATTTATATTTTGTAAAACGGAATGACTGAGTGAACTATAGTGCAGAGGAGCCCTAGAATCATTATTACGTAGAAAAAGAGGAATTAAAAAAATTTCATTAAACTTTGTCAGCTGTTTATTTATGTTTAAATCTAGTTTCTGCTGAAAATGGTATACAAAAGCCAAAAACTATACACCAATCCCATGATTTTTTTAAAATTTTATAATTGGAAAACACCTGTTTTCTAAATTACATCAAATGAAAGGCATTTATTTGACATTTGCATTCTATTAATCTATTACCTATCCTATAATAGTCATATGATACCTTATGATTTTGCACGTTAATGACATTTCATATAACAAATTATTCCTTGTCAAAACCATTATTCGTTATAATTTTAAAAATCATTCGTCAAGTCACAATTATACGAAACGAAGTGTACATATTATATGATATCATACGATCAAGCTAAATTGAAAAGAAATTTAAAGATACTAAAACCAAAATTAAAAGAAATTAAAAAATTTCAGAATCAAATATAAAATGGTAAATATATAAATATTAATAATTAAATGTTTATTTTTGTCATTTTATGCGCATGTTTGGTTATGACTATTTTATAAGGATTATGATATTGTATGAACTTTCGAATATTTATCAAAAGTTCATATGACTTCAAATGACGACTATAGTTAGGGAGGGGTCCTTCTTACCTTTCGTTGCTGAATAATACTTTGGATAAGCATATGCAAAATTTCTAAAATACGTAAATTCCACAATATTTTTGTAAAGTTTATTTGTAAGAGTGCGAAAACTAATGTTTACGACAGAAATACCTACTTTTTGTAACATTGGGTTTGAATAAATAAAATATTAATATGAATTTTTTATTTTTGAAAAACATTTATTTGATAGTTGTTTCCTATCTCTTATAAAATAGGAAACAAATATATAGAAAGATAATTAAAAGTAGGTATTGCATATTTTGTTTTTACATAAATTTTAGTAAACAAAATATTAGCATGTGTAATTCAAATTATGTAGGTATGTGATTATATTTTAACAACTAAGAATGGAAAAGGCAATTGAACTTGTAATTAAACTTTAATTGAAAATTGCTATACACATATATTTTATTGTCATAAAATACAATTTAAAAAATAAATATGAAATATGGGTAGCAGATTATAGATCGAATTCTCCTATTTGCTTAAAGATTTCCAATTCTTAATATTTTGGTGCATGAAATAAAATAAAAACAATAAACCAATACAATATTGGATTAGGACTAGGTACAAATTAAAAATATATCAATACAATTGTACTAATATAATTTAATATATTTCAGCTTCAGACATAATTTATGTTTGGTTCTTTATTCAAAATAAAATACAAGAATATTTTGTGTTAAAAGGACGTGCTAAAAAAGCGCTTTGGCGAACGCAATTTGTGATTACATATTTCATTTTTGGTTTTCGAATTTCATTCGGTTTAAATTTGTTGAAATTGTAAATTACGTTACAGTTAGGCGTTACGTTCAGTTACGTTAGGTCGGACTAGCCGTAGTTAAGCTTGAATGTCAAAATTTTTTACGATTTTATGATATGCAAGCTACCTGCATAGCATAAAATCGTAAAAAATTATTCAAAATACAGTTAGTTTAATTCGCTTTTTTGTTCTTAGGAATAACTAAATTGTACAAAACTTAAATTAATTCAGTAAAATTATATTTAATTATTGTTTGAATTGAAATTTTAATTAAATAAACATAAAAATAAATTTTTAATCACAATAATTTTTGAATTATGTTTATTATTCTCATTTTAAAATAATGGCCAATCAAATTTTAGACATTCAAACAGTTAAACTCGTAACAAATTTCTATAAAGCAGTAATGTAAATTTTGTAATATTTTTTTGAAGTTTATTTTGACATTTCTCCAATATATTCATATTTTCAGTTTCATACGACCAAATTAAATTTCTTTCAACGTCTGTAAAATTTGTAAAAGATTATAAAAATTTGAATGAGCGTAAAAAGAGGTGGGATTACTAGAATTTTTACTTCTATTATCCAAAAATATTAAAAAAAGAAAGGGAAGAGGTCAGAAATATTTAAACTATAGTATTGAACGAATTGAAATTAGAAAATCTTTCTGGCTTTAAAAACTTTTGCAGGTTAGATGAGGAAACGTTTAATTTTATATTACCTAAATTTGTTGTTATTTTCACTTATTATAAATTTAAATTTAAAATACAAAACAAACTTATTATAAATTAACCAAACAAAAAACCTTACACCACAACGGTATGTAAATATATATGGTAAATATTATGGTATATTATTATCTATGCACCACAAGAATTTAATTCAAAATTGCAGAAAAAAAAATAAAATAAATAAAGAAATGACATCACCATCAAATAAATATTATGAAATAGAAATATTTCTAGTTTCATAATATTTATTTGATGAAAAATATGCAACATTGTTTATTTGGTAGAAATTTGCTACGAATTTAACCAAATTTATTTGGTCGTCAAAAATTTCTTTACATTTATTTTTATATTATTAAATTATTAAAATTTGACAGCTGTAGGAATCAAACAGATTTTACTTACTTCAGCCGGTTGCTAAGTTTTAACGTAAACAATTAAGCTGCCATAACTTTCAGGTTTCAGGCCTTTTTTGGTCTTATCTTATCATAGACTACCTACTAGAATGGCAAAAGAAAGTTCCCGACTTTTTTGTTCTAATGTGATTTCCTATCCTGAGGTATTCAGACAAAAAAGTACATATGCATTTTCTTATGCGAATATAACTGTGGTTTTAATTAATAAGATGTTAACTGCAAAAAAAAATTTAAAAAAACTTGCAGTTAATTGGTTATTCAGCCTGTTAACTGCAAAAAAAATTTAAGAAAACTTGCAGTTAATTGGTTATTCGGCTTGTTAATAATAGTATTTAAAAAAAACTAAGTATGCAAATTTATAAAGAACTACTTTTTATGTTGAATGGAATTAAAATGTAAAAATTTATGATTTTGCAGTTAACATCTTATTAATTAAAATCACAGTTAAATGGTGCGGGTGCTTCTTCTGTCATTATTTAAAGTTGACTAAATGAGAATGTTTAATAAACAGTTTCTGATCAGTTTTTTTGTTTACATTTTTCAATTGAAATGCAACATTTGGATTGGAGAATTTTTATATTGTAAGTTATATATATCGTATTTACTAAAAGATATTTACTATTTAATTTAATTTACTTTTAATTTTAAATATTTAATTGTTAATATTATATTATCCGACAAACATCAACAAACAAATTTGAATAATATTGAAAAAAGAAATTGTCAATTATTAAAAAAAAAAATGAAATCTCCATCAAAGTATTTTTATTCTTCTTTATTCTTTTTTAAGCATTCAAAGCTTGAATTCATTTAAACTTTAATATTTTGTCAGAAGAAAATATAAAAAATATGTTTGAAATTTTTTAATGATCACATAAAAGCTACGCTTTCATTAGTCATTATCATTCAAATATTATTTAAGTTTCATATGGCATTCATTCTCCATTTTAAATTTATAAATTTTAATTCCAGTTTTTATTTTATATGTTCAAAATTGAAAAAAAACATTTATTCTCCGGAACCTCTCATGAAAGATTAACTTTATCATTCAAAATAAGATTTTAATTAACACATACATATATGAATATAAGCCGAAATTTAAAATTATTTTCTGCAATACATCTGCCTAACAAAGAGTAATGGAAACATGGTCTTTTTTTTTATAATAGAATAGACAGCAACTACAAACTTTTAACGGTTCTTTAAGTGTAAAATTTATTATTAAATAATTAAAGTTTAAAATGGAAGTCGTGTATAAGAAGAATTATTAATAATAGAAAATTCTATAATTGGATTGTTAAATAGAAAAAAATTTAAATGTCATTATAAAAGGTAATTTAAACTCATTCTTTTTTATTTTAATTTTAATCGTTTTAGGATCAAATCTAAAAAAACTGATAATTATTGAAGAACTCATGGAAGAAGGAAGTAATTAGAGTTTTATATATTATTTAGAAAATATTAAAAAGTTAATAGGTATTTAAAAAAAAAAGGTATTTAACATTAAATAACAGCATTTAATATCCATTTACTTATCTACACACCACTATCTATACACATATAAATGTATGGATTTGTTATATATGTACATACATACATGAACCCTTATAAGAATTCCAGACAAAACCATTTTTTCTTGTTTGCAAAGAACTTAAAAAAAATTGCAATTGAAAAAAAAAATAAAAGTTAAAAAAAATAGATGATCACACAATGACTTGTGATTTATTGTTTTGAACCGAAAAAAAAGAAGTAGTAATTTTAATTTTTTTTGTTTTACTGGTTTTTTGTCCTTTAATATCGGTTTCAAAAGAAAACAATAACTTCCAAACCTTCTCTTATTACCGCCCTTCAAAGAATATAAATATCGTAATGAATGTTTTTATTTACTTAACATCGAGTATATAAACAAACAAACAAACAAAAGGAGTGAAAAAAAAAACTGAAAAAGAAAAGGAAATAATCTATTGACCCTTTCATATCATCATCAATATCAATTGTAAATTCCCAAAGTAGACAAATATTTTTCCTTTTTATCTTTATTGTTTTTATTGTCTTGTTTTCTATTTTTCCACTCATGACAATGTAACAATGATAGTGTGGTAATGGTGGTTGTTATTTTTTTTTTATTTCATTTATTCTTTGTTTTTATTTTTTTATTTTCATGATGATTACTATTTCAACTATGATCTGTCCAGTTATATCAAGATGCCCCTTAAAGATTGTATTCATTTGATAAAAACGAATAAGAGGAAAAGTTTCAAGAAAAGTAATAAAAATAATAATAAGAATAATAATAATAAATGTTAGAATATGGAAACGGATGACTTAACCAATATACATTTAAAAAATTTTAAAACCTGAAAAAAATAGGATAACATTTCTTCTATATTCAAGATTCTAGAACATTAACTTTTGTTCTTGAGAATGCTGTTAAATCTTTTAAAAAAAATTAACAAAGTTCAATATTCTTGCAAACAATAGAGAAAAGTTAACCATATTGCTACTTATTCAAAGATGTTTACAAGTTTTAGGTCTTAACATCCACACTAAAATAAGGATTATTAATAATAATACATAATACCTTTAAGCATTAATGACTCATTTAGTGGCATATACGTCTATAAGGGACTTCAGGCTAATATCAATGAGCTATAACTCCCTTGTGAACTCCTGATAGTTTAGGATCAATAAGCCATAAGTTACTAGTGGACGAAAAGAGTTAACTTTGATTTTTTAACCAACATAAAATACGCTTCCTACTACTCATAATCCCTAAGGGAGGTTAGAAAATTAGAGTTTCAAAAACACTGCAACTTAATCATTGAAAATTTAATTTAAATCATGATAATTCATAGTTGCATTTTTTAAATTTATCTATTTGTAATAAAGAAGTTTATATATAGATGCTTTTTATATCTCATGAGAAGTAAGGTGTTATAAATGGAATATTTATTAAAGAAATTAACTGGATATTAAATTTTTATTTATTTTAGCTTTTGAACATTCATTCATATGGTTTTAAAAAAAAGAAACAATCAAATAAAAATACAAAAGAAAAAGAAAGGAAATTCTAACATTCAAGTTTGTGTTGTTAATACTTTTTTCATCATCCATTGTCCACAGTTCAAGTTTCTATTTATATGTTTATGGAAAAAGGAAGCGAAAACTGGAAAATAAATAAATAAAAAAATACATTAAAAAAATGTACGTTTTACAAATTGCAAATCTTAAGTAAATACATATGTCTGCATTCGCGAATTTTATAATTTCAATCAGATCACATAATTTCTGTTAATTATAATTGATAACAAATAGGACATACTTTAAATTTAATAATTATTAATATTAGATTTTATTTAATAATTAACTTAGTAATAATATTTTTAAATTCTTTTAAATTTAAAAATTTTTTGATCTTCGAACAAGTTGTATTAAATTCAATCAAGATAAATCAAGACTTTAAGCTCTCCTACACGCTGAGTTCACCAAAGTTGTAAAACGAGATTAATTGAATTCTTCTAAAAATTAAATATTTTTCAAATATTTGTTTTAAAGCTGGTTTTATATAGTTTTAGATTTCCTCATAGTTACATTAATAAGAAAGATCGTTGAACATCGCAGTTTTTTAGGAAAATCTTCTAAGCTCTATGTACCTCTACAATCAATAAAGTCAATAATTTTCGAGCAGGTCAAGTACTCAAAAACAAACATATTATTATAATAGCCAATGCCAAAGTATTTAAGAAGTTTCTTTGATTTAATCTCTGTTTAAATATAGAAACTTGAAAAAAAAAATAAATTTATAGGGTGAAATGCTTAGTGGTAGGCCCCCACACCAGTCGTAAGCCCTGGACGAATTTTATTAATAAAAGATATAAGGTTAAAACCTTAGTGAACTTTAATTTCGATTTGTTTATATTTTTTGCAATTTTTTAAAAATTTAATTTTTACTTTACTTTGGCGTTATTGGCATTTGTACATTAGAAATCAAAGCGAGAAGTTGTACAACTACGCAGTGTAGTATTATTTTCTATTTTTTTATTTTTTATACCCGTATGACTATATAGTCAAAGGGTATAATAAATTTGCCACTACGTTTGTGACGCAGAGAAAGAAGGGGCTAGATATAGACTCAAGTGTATGGATCGGATCAGAATCGAAAAATAAATCGATTTAGCTATGTATGTCCGTCCGTCCGTCCGTCTGTCCGTCCGTCCGCACGATAACTCAAAAACTAAAGGAGCTGGGATCTTGAAATTTTCGCAAATTAGTTTTTTTGCAATAGCCGTCATCGCTATTTAAATCCAGCCATTTTGGTTCATGGGTTCGGGTAGCTGCCATACAACTTCCTTTTTTATATGAGTATTACTCTGTATCTATTACAGCTGCGTATCTGAAATTTTGGCAAAAGTAGTTTAGTTTCAAGGCCAAAGTTTCTGCAAAATTTAGTTGGTCTACTGCAGTGCGTTCGAGTAGCTGCCATACAACTTCTTATTTTATATGAGCATTACTCTATACCTATTGAAGCTGGAGCTGGGTGTCTGAAATTTTACTAAAAATAGGTTAGTGTAATGGCCAAAGTTTCTGCAAAATTTGGTTGGTCCACTGCAGAGGGTTCGAGTAGCTGCCATACAACTCCTTCTTTTATATGGGCATTATACTGCACCTAATAAAGCTTTATGTTTGAAATTTTGTCAAAAGTAATTACATAATGTTTATATAACGGTCGTACGGGTATCCAAGAGTTGACACATTCTACTCTACCACACTCTTCCTCGTTTAGTTTAGAATAAGCATTTTTATGAAGTATATTTTAGGTAAGTAAATAGTATTCAATTTAATAGTGGGTCTCACAACTGAAAATATAGGTGTTTAATTTTCCAACTAAAAGCCCTCCGGCTTACTATAAGCATATTATATTAAATTGAGTTGCTCCTATTGTGAGCTTCTAATATGTTCTTATTGTAAATTCTTATTTTTCGGTAGATGTAAGTATTCTAATATTGACAAACGGACAATAAATATTACAATAGTTACAAAATTGTCTAAAAATTTATACATATTGGAATTTTGTAAATATGTATTTAACTTTAGATAAATAAAAAATACTTTTTTTTAAAAGAAAACAAAAAAAAACAAACAACACAATAATCCGATACAAAAAAAAAAAACAAAAACAAAATTTAGCAGTGAGATTATCTGGGAGTTTAAAAAATCCTAAAGTAAAATTGACACTGATTTGTGGCTGCTGATAGTGATATGTTTTTTGTTCTTGTAATCTATCTAATGTCCATATTTAGTTTTGTGTGCTGTTGTGTATGTTTCTATACTTTTACCTGTATTTCTGTACAAACCAAATGTAGGTACACAAATTGAAAAGACGTGGTAGAGATGT
The DNA here is from genome assembly GCA_963082915.1 of Dolichopus griseipennis. Taxonomy (NCBI): domain Eukaryota; kingdom Metazoa; phylum Arthropoda; class Insecta; order Diptera; family Dolichopodidae; genus Dolichopus; species Dolichopus griseipennis. Next base: position 333,210,249 of record OY720441.1, on the reverse strand, counting down.
TGTATACCTATGTACATACATACATACATGGAAACGGTAACGAAATACAAAATAGAATATTTCATTTTTCTTCGATAACTTTGTTTGGTTTTGCATTAATGTGACATTCACAGACCATCAGGTACATTAGAATGTTGAAGGTTTTTTATTTGTTATTTGCTAAAAAAATTTCCAAGTGAAACTGATCACATTTGTATATTGATATTTGAAGTTTTGTATTTATGTTTGTTTTTTTTTTTTTTTCTTATTTTTAGTTACAAAAAAAGAAAATAAAATGGAACAGTGATTTTTTTACCTACCTATCTACCTACATATATTGAATTGGTTTTTTTTTTTGATCTTATTGGAAGGAAATATTGTCAATACAAAATTTCCCAGACTTTTCAAACAATGTCATAAAAAAAGAAAAATGATATTAATGGGTATTAAATCAAAAGCAATTTTAAAATTACATTGAAGTTTTTTCTTTGCAATTTTATGTTTTTTGCTTTTTTTTTTTAAAGAAATTCTGATCAGGAAAAAAAATTTACGAGAAATAAATGATTTGTGAGTTGTAATAGAATATGGTTTATTGGAATATAATATTATGGTTGTCGCTTTTATGTTTTTTTTTTTTTTTTTGGAAATATAAGATGGATTCAAACCAAAAATATATGATTTTTAAATTGAATATGTAATCATAAATTAAAATGAAAGGGGGCTTAAGGTTTGAAATAAAGATATGGTTAAAATAATAGTAGAGGAAAGTCATAAATAATATAATAAAAATTCAATTTGAAATATATGACAATGGTGTTTTTTTTTTTATTATTTATTAATATTTTTTTATTGTAGGTATTTTTTTTAAATTTTTATTCTCGTTTTACCTATAAATATTGATTTGAAAATTCGCTTAGCTACTTTTTCAAAAGATACAGTAACTTTGAGGGAGAAAACCGAAATGTTATATGTTTACTAATTGACGGGTTATGTATATATGCGGGTAAGTAGGTTGTTAATAACTAACTCTTGTACGAATAAGTCAGAATAATTTTTTAATTTTTAAGCCTATTTAATGTTTCTTTTAAGCGCTAATAGTTTGATTTTTAAGCTAATAAACACGCTATAAACCATAGGTACATGTTGGGGTCATATTATAGGTATTCGTATTATTAGAATTGATCTTAATGATTACCACATACAATTTAAATATGAGATAGTACTAAACCTTATAACATGTAGAAACGTCTTAGATTTTCAATAGATACAATTCAATTTTTATTTATATTGTAATATTTTGTATTTGAGTTGTATGGTATTCTATATCTGTGAGTTATATTATTCAATTAAAGTATTTGTTTATATTTTGCATTTGTTTATATTGTTATATTAATGTATTTTTTTTAGAGTTATATAATTATTAATTATTCATTATGCCATTAATTTGAACCTAATGGCGAATGGTAGCTGAGTCGAGTCGAAAACAAGATGAAAGTTTTTTCACTTTCACTGGGTTTAAAACGCGGGTCTTTTGTATGAACGGTCGGCGCTCTAACCATTGTGCGACCCAGCAGCCTTGTGTCGAAATTGTAAGCTTTTATCCATTACAAGCTTTTTACAACTTTGTTTTTTACAAACTTGTAAATTTGGGTTTTTAACAAGTTTGTAAATTAGGTTTTTAATATAAGGACCAAAAGTGGTGTACCAATGATCTCAACAAAGTCAAATGTACAGTTTTCCTAATAAATAGTTTTACAAAAAACGTCTAAGACTACTGCATTGCTTAAAAACTTTAATTTGACTGTTAAATTATATTTAAAAGTATATAAATTATTTGTATGTCATGAGAATTTCTTCAAAAGTTTGGGTTTACATCCTTAAAAAATTCAACTAGTTCCAGAGCTGAAGCCATTGGATCGCCATAAATGTCTTTTATTAACTGATTTTGATTTAAAACACTTGAAAATTAATATTTAATATATTATTGAGCGTTTGAGTGAAATAAAAAACGACTAGTTTCCTTTTAATTTCACTAAAATTATTTATTTTTACAAATTCTAGTATTTCGTCTATGACATGCAAACTTCTTCAAGTGCAAATAAAAATGAATTTGAGTTTTTTTATACCATTTTGAACTTTTATACCTATCTTCTTCAAAACTAAAAAAGTTTTAACACATTTACTTTACTTATTTCAGCTATTATAAAATTTTTTAAAAAAATTATTTTAAAATAAAAATTGTAATAATTTTAAAGTAAAAATAAAAAGAAATAATAAGAAAATTTTTTGAAAGAACCTAAGGCTTATTCAATTTATTATAAGACTGTTCCTAACATACGAGTACTGCAAAAAAAAGAAGTAAAAAATTATTCAATGTAGCATCTTCGAAAATATCTAGGTAAGTTTTTAAAATGAGGAACGAATTAGTAAAACACAGAAGGAAGGAAGGAACGATTCTGTTAAATAAAATTCATAGAAATTGAAACACAGTAATGAATTGAAATAATTGCAAAGATTTTCTACGTACCTTCTATGGGATGCGATTATTTAAAATAAAGTGTTAGATTACTCATTATTATATAGAACAAAACTTACTTTGGAAGGATTATGCTGTTAACTAGCCCATCCTGAGTGGCTATCAGAAATATTGAATAAAACGATTTTGAAACTCAAAATTAATGATCTTTAAAATATACTAAGTCTCCCTCCACATCGAAAGTTATTTATTTATTAATTTTTAAATCATACTCTGCCATATACAATGTGATAAAAGTGATCCGGCCTTTACTTTTCAGGTGTGGCAGATATATATTTAATATTACGATATAAACTATTAAAATATAAATTATATTTTTTTAATAGACATGATCCGACCAGGGGGATGAACCCGAGCCCATTCAAATGAAAGGCCGAAATCCTAACCACTGCGCCACAGGTCAGATACATTGAAATTCGAATTCATGATATTTTAAATAAAAAACTCTTTGATTATAAATTATTATATTACACATTACAACTTAAAACTTATGATACTTGGGTTGATATACTGTCTGTGAATAACTTATAAATTTTCTAACAAAATAAATCGGAATAAGGTAAATCGAATGTAAGATTCTAAATATAAATGATTATTTTAAGTTTTAGAAGCTGCAATATTAATTAAAGCTAGCTTTAAAATAGCTGAAAATAACTTCACATTGTCTAATTGATTAAGCACAATACTACTAACTTAAATTATCTAATGTTATACCAAACTTTAGAAAATATTTTGAGTATTTTCTTCGAGTACAATTTATATAAAATTTATTATATAAAAATATATATATACATAACTATTAACTATAAGTATATGTATATTGAAATTTAAAAGTTTATAATAGAAAGTATGAAATCGTGTTATCTACCTATTAGTGAAATAACAATTCAATTTTTGTAATTGCTTTTTTTTTTTTTAAAAGAAAGTAATGGAAAACTTTAAACTTTTTTTTATTTATTAGTTTTAAAAATATTTTATATTATTTTTAATAATATTTTTTGAAGAAAAAAGTTTTAATTTTATTTTGTCTCATATAATTTTATTAAAATAAAATTATTAAAATGTAATGCTGTAAGCATTTAATGAAGAAAAAAAAAATAACTCCGATAAGTATGCAATTTGATAAAGAAATACTATAAAATAGTTAATACAATTTTTATTCCTTTTCAACTCTTTTAAGGAGTATAGGACATTCACTAAGTCTATTTAAACTAGGCTTCACTTTCTTTAATTTTTATATTCACTAAGTTGTTGCTTTTATAAGATAATGAGTACACAAATGTTAATTTTGTGCGCCATCTGTTATCTTACTTACTTACATAATGTATTAATATTTTTAATGTGAAATATTTTAAAATACGAATATTTCAGGTTTTAATTTTTCCAAAAAAAATTTTTAACTATCTAACTAATAAATGCTAAATTTGTTTTTTTAACAAACTGAAGAGTAAGACTTTCTAACTAAGCAGCTCTAACTTATCCAGATTGACTGACTTGAAAATATTCTAATCTCTAGAAATTTTAAAATAAATATAAACCGTTAGTTATATATCTTGGCTTTAGTAAATAACATATGTTCAAATTTTTTGAAACTATAAAAATTATATTTTGATTGCAAAATAATTTATTTTCCAAGAAAATTAACTTCATAATGAGGAAACATCTATTTCAAAATCTAAATTCGAAATCATGTGAATTTTATCTATATTGTTTCAATTTTTCCATAGAAATTTTATTTGAATTTTAAAAGTAGGTTCTTGATGACGTATTTTTCACCGGAAATTTGTCAATTAAAAGAATTACTTAGTTTTATTTTTAACTTTTTAATATGAAATTGACACAATTAATTGGTTAGGGATCCGGTAATGAAAAAACTGTGGATCTATTTTAGTCCGAAATAAAATTTTTAAAAAATATTCATAAAATATTCAAACCTCCACACATCATTATCTTGATTCTTAAAGTATGAATTAATATTTTTTTTTTTGTGTATTTTAAAATTATTTTAATCCATTTATATTTACTAGGAAAAACCCTGTGCATAACTTGCATTAAGTGTCATTGTAGAGCCCCTGAGTTTCAATTTGCATTTTGTTGTCCTTTTCAACATTACCTAGCGGTAGGACAAAAGGCGCGTTTTTTTTAAGAAGCTTCCTCAGTAAGCCAAATCCATTATGTTATTTTAAAAGCCTAATTGATGAATATAAAAGTGTTACAAAAGAACTTGCTTATAAACAAAATTTTCAGTCACTATTCCTTCCGAGGTTTGTTAGAGACATTTGTACAGACATTTGTAATAATTATCAAATTGTTTTGAATTGTTTTCGTATTTTTTTTGGTCTTCCTTTTTTTTTAATCATCAATCATCATAATCATTGAACGAATTATGATGATTTCAATCAATTCATATAGATGAGAACTAAATTTCCTTAAAAAATCTTAAAATTCCCTTTTAGTGTAATTATTATGTAGATATATTTTATTATAACAAAACGTAATCAATATTTTACCATAAGTTAATCTGTTTTAATTAGAAATCTAATATACTTAAGTAAATCTACATCATTTATCCCTCAATACTTATAAAGTAGGTTTCCCTACTTTAAAAGGACATTCTTATATATGGGACTTTGTTGTTGATATCAAAATATTATTTATATTTGCCAGACTATATTATGTCCAATGAATCTCAATGTAGTCTATCTTTTATATTGAAATAATATAGAATTACCTGTTTTTCCAAAACTTCAAAAATTCTCTATTTTGTCACCTTTTAAAGTTAAATAAAGTACATTTTTAAACATTCATCAAATCATTTTAGACTAAGCTTTTCGGTTATATCCACAAATCCGTTGATTCCTCGTCTGTAGCTATTGTATAAGATTATGAATACACAAATTGTAAGTTTTGTTCGCCATCTATTTTAAAAGTTACATATATTTATACTCGTATGACTATAGGTCAAAAGGGTATACTAAATTTGCCATTACGTTTGTGACGCAAAGTAGGAGGGAGGATAGATATAGACCCAAAAGATATAGGTATGGATCGGATCAGAATCGGAAAGTAAATCGATTTAGCTATGTATCTCCGTCCACCGTCCCCACGATAACTCAAAAAATAAAAGGATTTTGAAATTTTCACAAATTCGTTTTTATGCAAAAGCCGACATCCCTATCATCTATCATAATTTGATTGGTCTACTGCAGTGGGTTCGAGTAGCTTTCATACAACTTCTTCTTTTCTATAAGCATTACTTTATACCTAATAAAGGTTGGTGTCTGAAATTTTGCTAATAATAGTTAACTTTAATGACCAACGTTTTAAATAAAACGAGGAAGAGTGTAGTAGAGTAGACTGTGTCAACTCTGGGATACCCGTATGACTGTAACATATACATTATATCATCCGGTTAATTACTTTTTACATACAGCTTTATTAAGTGTAGTATATGTAGAATACTCATTAAAAAAAAGGAGTTGTATGGCAGCTACTCGAACCCTCTGCAGTAGACCAACCAAATTTTACTGTAACTTTGGCCATTACACTGAACTTTTTTTGGCAAAGTTTCATACACCCAGCTTCATTAGGTGTAGTGTAATGTTCATATAAAAGAAGGAGTTGTATGGCAGCTACTCAAACCCTCTGCAGTAGACCAACCAAATTTTGCTGTAACTTTGGCCATTACACTAAACTACTTTGGCAAAATTTCAGACACCCAGCTTCATTAGGTGTAGTGTAATGCTCATATAAAAGAAGGAGTTGTATGGCAGCTCCTCGAACCCACTGCACTAGACCAACCAAATTTTGCAGAAACTTTGGCCATAAAACTAAACTACTTTTGGCAAAATTTCAGACACGCAGCTGTAATAGGTACAGAGAAATACTCATATAAAAATAGGAGTTGTATGGCAGCTACCCGAACCCATGGACCAAAATGGCTGGATTTAAATAGCGATGACGGCTATTGCAAAAAAACGAATTTGCGAAAATTTCAAGATCCTAGCTCCTTTACTTTTTGAGTTATCGTGCGGACGGACGGACAGACGGACGGACGGACGGACGGACGGACGGACGGACGGACATACATAGCTAAATCGATTTATTTTTCGATTCTGATCCGATCCATACACTTGAGTCTATATCTACCCCCCCTCCTTCTCTGCGTCACAAACGTAATGGCAAATTTATTATACCCTTTGACTATATAGTCATACGGGTATAAAAAGTTGGTGTATAGGGGAAGAAGTTCGAAGAGCTGCCTTTCAACTTATATTTTCTTTTGGACGAACTAACTTTCCAACAAGTTTTCATTCATATCAAATATAAAATTTTTTATAAAATTTATTTTAATTTTCAATTCATGCCAGCTTAACAAATATCTGTAGTGAAAATGTTTTGTATTTGATTTATTTCAAAAATTTGGACAAGTAAAAAAGGAAAATGAAAAATAAATTTTTGGAAAAATGCCATTATTTACATGCTTAGCCCAAATAAATTCCAAATAATAATGAAATTATTATTTAATACAATAATAAAAAATATAAATTGTTTTTGAAATTTAAGTTTGTATTATTTAATAAAACTTGTTGAACGTTTAGATCCATATTATTTATTTTACCCTTAAGGTCAAATACAACTTGTAGCTTTCAAAGTTAATTATGAGTACGATTACAGAGGAAAAATATTACAAAAGTAATTGTATATATTGGGTATATATTATATAATATACATAAATTATAGTTGAATTATACTACATGAATTAGAGTTTGCATTGAACATATAACGGTTCAATTTAAACTTCAATTTGTCTAATATTATGATATCCATTCGAAAATGACGTGCGTTATAATATTTTGCACACTGTTGCATACATATTTTTAATTTGATTTAAATATTAATTCAATTGGAAATTAACGTTTAAAAATAAAGGTGACCTGAATTAAAACCCTGCGAAATAAAGCCCGCGGGGTATTATTTACCGTTTAATGAGAAATAACGCCCTGGTGTCTTATTTCTCATTGTAATTGAAAAATAAAGCCCCGGGATGTTGTTTCTCTTTCAATTGAATCTTCGATTTCTTGAAAAATTAAGCCCCGGGGTGTTTTTTTTCTTTCAAGTATTTCCCATATTTTGGGGGCTTTATTTTTCAACTACTATGAGCAATAGGACCCCGGGCATTTTTACTTATTAAATGGGAAAAACACCCCGGCGACTTTATTTTTCGCAGGGCCTTAATTCAGGTCACCAAAATAAATCTAAAATTTGAATTGAAATTATAATTAATATAAATACTATAACTAAAATTAGTTTAATAATGATGAATATTTTAAACAATTTTTATTTAAAAATAGCATTTCAGTTTGAAGTTCTAAGGTTGAATTAAAGCAAAAAATTATACAAATACTTAAACCAAAAAAAATTGCTTCGAGAATTCTTTGACACGAGTTGAAGCTTTTCTACAAAGAGTTTAGTGGTTTGGTGGAACCGGAGTCAAATATTGACCGGTTATTCGAGGGGTTCGGGTTAGAATCTAGAACGTAGTGAAAAATTCCAACTTTCAGTGGTTTTCGATTTGATTCCGCTACAATTCGAAATTGAGTTTATATTAATCGAATAATCAATAATTATAATAGTTCATATATCAATAAAAAAATTTAAAAACAAATATTTTAATTTTAAATATAACTCACAGATATAGAAATATTCTCTAATTCTAAAACCCAAAAATAAAATTTATTACAATATATAACATATGAAATTGTATCATATTCGAATCTAAGACGTTGTACATGTTACAAGGCCTGATGTACTGTTATAAGCAGTAATTGTATATGGGATTAATTAAAAAGTTAGTTGTTAGTTGGCACAGTGGTTAGAGCATGTCGTTCTTTCATTTGAGAGCCCTGGGTTCGAAGTCCAAGAAAAGTATAAAAACTTTTATCTAGTTTTCGACTTCAAATAGCTTGTTCAATTTTACCCAATTTTGCCATTAGGTTCAAATTAATGGCATTACCACTAAGTAATAATTACATATCTTAAATACATAAAATATATTAAATATACCATATAACTCAAATACAAAAATTATTCTATAATATAAACAAATAAAAAATTGTATCTATTGAAAGTCTAAGAGTACATGTTATAAGGTTTAATACTATTTCATATTGAAATTGTTTGGGGAATTCATTATGATTAATTGCAATAGTAATAATATAATATGTTCCTCCGCTGTACTATGCATTTATGGTGTACACAGGTTTCTTAACCTAACAGTTGAATAACTAGTACATAAAAAGAAAAATTTTGGGACCTTGTAAGAGAAAATCAATTAGAAAGCCCTGGAATAATTAATATAATAACTATTGAGTTCAAATTTAACCAAAATGCACTCTTTTATTCCTAAATTTAATAAATCAACTATTTATTTATTTTAAATTTTATGGAATATTTTACAACTATTTATAAATATACTTAAATTTTTTTTTGATTATAAATTTTAAGAAAAGTACATACAATATTATTTCTAATAATTTTCAGATAAATATATTTCTTACATTTATAAGTTTAAGTGCATTTCCTAAAGCTGAACTACTATTTCTTAATGATCCATAAATATTATTTCATATATATATTTATAGTTAGTATCTATCTTTAAATAAGTTTTATGTATCTACATTATGTATTATATATATAACAAATAATATATAACCTTTATATAAAATATACAATATATAGATATATAAATAACTTGATAAAATATATAATTTAGTAAGTTCAGTTCTTCTCTATATTCAATTCTCATAAATAAGTTGGATAAAAAAAAAAAAAAAATTTATTTAGAATTTAGATGCATTAGCATTTACCAATTACATAAAAAAAAAAAAACCATGTACTGTATATAAAAATGTTTGAAAAGATCAACACAGTATTTTTACTTCTTATCTAACATGTAAACGTGTTATGAATAAATAAAACACTGTTGTAGTACACAGTTGTCTATTTTTTTTTAACATTATTTTGTTAGTTTTTTTTTTTTTTTTTTTTTTTTTTTTATTGTGTTCAGTTGGATGACAACTAAACAATTTTTACAATTTTTCAGCAAACTTTAACTTAAACCGAGTACAATTTTAAGGATTTTAAATCTATACGATTAAAAACAACAGGATATCATTAGATTTTAGATAAATATAAAAAGAAAATTTAAAATGATTGAATTCAACCGTAGGCAAGATTATGTCCATCCATATGAAAATGCTTTAAGGATAGCTAATATATAGAGTCAAATAATAGTTATAAATATACTTAGTATTTTATTTTTGTTATGTACAATATAGGAATGGAATTGTATAATGAATTGATATTTGAACATAATTTTTTATATTCTTATTTTTGTTTTATTTTCTCATGTTTTTAATATAAGGAAAGTATTGAAATCATGAAAAATTTGGCATTCCTTCTTTATAGAATATGAAGGGCTTATTCATTATCAAGATATTTTAAGTTAAAAACTTTTGTGTTCAATTTTAGGATTTATAAAAAAGCATTGGATTAAACAAACATTTTAAAAGACCTTTGGAGCAAAGGCGGTTGAAAAGTTCAGAAATATAAAGACTATTTTTTGATGTTTACTGGGAGAAAAAATTTTACCTAGTAAAATAGTAATCCAAAGTAATCCCCTTCTACGAATTTGTGTTTTCTGGGAGGCAATTGGTTCTAAAGAGGATTATATCAATTTATATGTTAATTAGGAGAAGTGATTTTGTACTTTATATAAAATTAAAAAAATTATTATTTGCCCTGAGAAAGCCTGCGGAATTTGTACATGCCCTGACAAAGTCTGCATGTCGTGACGTAAACGAAATACGAGTACTTGTATTTGCAAAAGTAAAGAAAAATTTGAAAATGAAGGATTATAGTCTTTTTGTAAAAGTGTATACTGAATTTCATGTTTACTGGGAAAAAATAATTTTGCCTCTATAATATTAAGGGTTAAAATTCAGGGAATATGAAATAATAATATATGTTTACTGGGTGATAACATTTTGATCGTAAAATGGAATTAAAAAGGATTAATGTTTAATTGTATATATGTTTATTGGGATATAACTTTACTTTTGCCCCTAAAATGGAATTAAAAAGATTTAAAATCATTTAAGGAACCGAAAATGCTAATATATGTTTGCAGGGTCAGACATTTTTGACCGTAAAATGGAATTTAAAAGGATTATTGTCTACTTGTATGTATGTTTACTAGTCATAAAATACTTTTGCTCGTAAAATGAAATTGAAAAGGATTAAAATCATTCAGGGAATCGGAAAAGCCTAGTTTTTTCATCGGAACTGCCGGTTCAAATATAAAATATGATATTTACCTATATATTATATTTTGATTCGACTTTCAAACGCTCCTAGATAATACTTCTTTTCTGTTTTGTTAAATTTAATTAATTAATCCAGGAAGTCATGAGTATGACGCTATCGTTTCATTTTCATTTTATTTGGTACATTAAATTTTGTTCAAAAGTTTTATTTTTACAATGCATTTTCTCTTTTAGAAAATGATGACTACAATAATCATTTTAGCAATGGTTCCATTTCATTGGTTATTGGTTTTGTTGAATTCTTTCCCTTTCTGTCTTTAATAAAAACCAAAAAAATTTCCATTAATACAAAATATAGTTCTTCTTAGGAAAAAAGAGAAACAAACAATCAAATAAATAGCAAAAGAAAAAAAAAAAAAAAATTGTAATAAAAGATAATGTTATGTACTAGAATTAGTAACACAGGTGCATTCAAATAATTATCAAATTGTTAAAATTGCTTTAAAAATGCATCAGAGAAGATTTGACCTTAATATGAATGATAAAAATTATTTAATATATAAATGTACATATATATTTATATGTATATATTCATTATATAAGAATTAAGTATGTGTACATTTACAAATTCTATGACAATATATAGATATAGTTTGTAAAGAACCTTGAATCTCATTTTATTATTTCTTTTTGTCGATTTTTCAAATGCATTTATGAATACTAATTTAAAGGTCAGTTGCTGTAATTGTCAATTTTAAGAATTGGACATACGAAAAAAGAAACTAAAATGTCAATAAAATTTTATTTTATGTCATGTTTAAATCGATAATTACTATCACAAACTACTGATTAATTTTCTATATTGACTTTTTATAAAACTTAATGTAATTTTGAAAAAATTAAACTCTAATTTTGTTAAAAAAATAAAATTTTATTTTAAAATGCAAAATACTTATATTAGTTAGTATTAAAAAATCAGAGGTAATTTGTCTTACAAAATTGCGTAATATATTAATATACAGTTAAACCTTTTAACTGACCTTTAATTTCAAGGAATTATGCTATTCAAGTAACTAATGCAAAAATCTGCTGACGTGTGAAAACCCCAAATATTTTTGCGGTTTGTTTAACTACAATTAGATTATACTTCTCATATTCAAATTTTTAAGTGGTTGTAAGCCACATAATCCCTGTAGACTTAGTAAATATTTACAATAGTAAATATTGGCTGATAATATTAATCCTTTGCCTATTTTGACATTTGGACTTCTTATTAAATTATTGTAATATTGTTTTATCTATATTTTTTTTATTAGATATGATTCATATACCAGGGTTTGAATCCGAGACTTTTTGATTGAAAACCCGACACTTTACCACTGAGCTGTAGTTCAGATTTGAATTTGTTGTGTTTTTTGAAAATTAAACTTAGGTGGAATAAATTCTTGTCATGGGAGAGTGCAAAAACAACAGCACCGAACAAAGTTCGATGGAAATGTCCAGTGGAGGACGCAAGAGGATAAAAAAAAATTATTAATTCTGGTAAAGACGTTTGATCTTTACCCTAATTTTGATGATAAATTTGACATAATTAATGATTTAATTGATTATTTCCATTCCTAATTTCCTCAGAATTTTGATATACAAAAAGTTTAAGAATAAACAAATATTAGCTTTATTTATAAACAGTATATTGACATTGATTTTAAATTGAGTAATGTCACTCAACATACACATGTAAAGTCAATGTCGACTTGACGCAATGAATTGAAATTGAAATTTCAAACACAGGTAATTTCATTTTCAAGAGTAGTCTTTCTTTTCAAATTGAATCTTTTGCAACAACATATTCAAATTGCACTAACAGTAGCATCTGTTAAATCGTTTTAATATAACGATCTGTACCATATTTAAATTAATTAATGTTAAAATATATTTTTTCTTTTAACTTAAAATTTTTTTTGCAAAATGTTAATCGCTTTTGAAAATGCAACAGTCAGAATATGCTTTGCTTAAACATTGTCACATAAAAAAAAATTAATATAAATGCAATTTTACGTAAGATTGTGATGTCATGGAGCTCACCAATACAATATTTATTATTTTTAGAGTTTAACATACTTTAACATACTACATACACATGTAAAACGCAAAAGAACGAAAATTCAAAATAATATAACAGAAAATATAGTGCAGTTTTTTTTAGGGGAATATTTAATTTTATTTTTGGATTAGTGCGCAAGACAATTTCAACGATGAAATGATTTGTTGAATTTTTCGTTAAATATTCTGCAAAAATTTGTTAGAAAATTTGTTTGATTTAATGTTTGATAAAAATATAAAAAAATAGTTTGATATGATTGTATGAATTCAGTTTTAGATTTGTATGAATTGATTTGGAGTTTATTTTTGTTTTGTATGATTTGAATTTAAAACTAATTACTGCATAATTATGAAAAAATTTGCAATGATCATGAGAAAAAATTATTTTATGATAAAATTAATCAAAAGTCATTTTAATTTTGATTAATAATCCAGAAAATATGTTTAATATCACATATATTTCATCACAATAAGGAGTACATTAAGAAGATTTCACGAGTTTCATAGCTCTTGAGCGTTTCATCTTCTTAGAAAAATATGGATATATTTAAAACCAAGAAAATTTCCCTATACTATTCCAGTAGATAGGCAGTAGATAGTAGATAGGCTACAAGCAAAAAATGGAATATATCCTAGAAAATATTAATGTAAATAATATAAGATATGACATGTGCATAGAGAGAAATAGATAAATTAAACAAAAAAAGAATATTGGTGGTTGAATACATCTTAATATATCATCTAAAAGCATTTGTGTTATTTTTAGGTTTTAATTAGTTTTGATAAATTTTAATTTAAAGAAAACTAATAATTAATTGAATACATTGAGCAGAATTAGAAAATTCATAAGCTTATTATAATTGTGTAGTTGTTTGTTTTTGAAGAATTTAGTCGATTAGTCATATGTCTTATTAGTAATAGCTAGTTTTAACCCATATCCATGATGGATATGATTTAAAATTAACTATTTAAGATTTGATTGTCTTCTAAGCCATTTTAAAGAGTTTATTTTTATCTTTAAAATGTTTGTATTTATTTTGTGATAGTTATTAGCTTTAGCCTTTAGTACGCTTATTCTCAGAGCCTCCTTGTCCCTACCGTTTTCTGCATCGGTATTAATTTGGGGTGTTTGGCATTAAAGGACTCTAATTGTATTAACTTGAAAATTTTATGCATTTGCTTAAATAACGGTAAATAGTTAACGAATATTAGATTTCTTTCAATGGTGTGTAATGATAAAAGAGGGATAGGGGTAAATATATTTGGTAGTACAATTTTTTTGAAAAAAGTCCTGCTTATTTAGTTTTTAAATTTGTTAACTGGCGCTTGTATTATACCCACACGGGTGTGCCATATTCCAATACTGACCTGTCCAATATAAGATATTTAATAATTTTCACTTTATTTTTGAGTTCCTTATTATAAAATAACTGTTTTAAATGCATACACTGCTTTGGTCAGACTTGAGTAAATTACAATTACAAAGACTTCAATTACAAACTACATGTAATTGAAATTGAAAAACTACAATTACAAATTACATGTAATTTTAATTGTTAAAAATTCAATTACAACTACTTCTACATGTAATTTGAGGTGTAATTGATTACAAAATGTAATTAATTAGATCCAAGTCTGGCTTTGGTGCTTTTTTCTTTTATATGCTTTTTACTTGTTGTATGTAATTAAGACTTCTATGTAGGTAAATCCCTAATTATATGTATATCTTGCTTGTATTAGGAATTTTGACTATAAAATTCTCCAATTTAACTTAAAGTTGTAATTTAGGTAATTACAGGTATTTCTAAAAAGTATGCTTTTTTTTTGTTAAACTTATTTGACAATTTCAATAGTCATACTTCCGATTTTCATGAAATTGCATACTTCTAGGATTCTTCTTTAATTCAAGTTATTAATATATAATAATATAATAATTACTTCATTATTATATAATTATATACAATTCATTTGTAACCATTTATTTAAATAACTAATATAAATAAGTTTTTTTTTTAATTTTAAATTAAAGGATAATCTAAAAAACATTTAATAAAAAATACGTGTAAAAAAAATGAGTACCAGACGGTGACAATCGATCTTAAAATCACAAAAAAAAAAAATCAAAACTAAAACAAAATTTTCTTAAGGCAATTTTAAGAGATTTTTTTTTGGCATAGGATATCTCCCAGACTTGAAAATCTTTTGAAAATAAATTATCCAGAAAATAAACCACAAGAAAAATATATAAAATATTCTTTTGCTATTTTCACCACCTACCTACAATATACAAGTACTTAAAATGATATGAGTCCCATTTTAACGATTCCTTTCAATTATATACTCATTTCCATTTCTATCAGACAAATTTACTTTTGACTGTTTTTTTGTCTATAACATAAAGTCATTGACAGTCAAAGACAAAATTAACTCAATTCAGAAAAAAAAGAAAAACAAAAATTAATAAATAAATAAAAAAACGACGATTTAAATAAAAAGAAAATTTTGTTGCATTGCTACCCCATTTAAATTTTATCCATTTAACTTTCATTTCTAATTTTGATTTCTTTAATGTATTTTGCTTTTCTCATATTTATACACGGTGTGAATTTTTAATAGCATTAGTGTGGAAAAATTAATGGTTGGGTAATCTGTTCTCCCTGTACGTTATAAAAAACATAAATGTTTATGTTTACGTCTATTAGCATTATAAACGCCCCACCAAAGGTTCATTTATTAATTTATTTCGTTGAGATTATTTGACAGCATTTTTTATAATTCTTTTACACTACACCTAAAATAGGTTTTTGTAACCCCCAAAATGAAGCAAGCAGATATAGAAAAGTTTATATATATATATGTATATTTTTGCTCAGCGGCATTTTCTGAGTCGATTTAGCGAAATCCGTCCGTCCGTTCTCCCTACAAATCTCAAATAAAATAATTATGCCATCACTGCAGGTGACCAAATCCCAAATAACTGAAATTTGGTATAAGGATGTTTTTTGCTGTTTTTTTTTTTGTCTGTCTAAGAGTGTGGAAAAAATTGGAGCATTGGTTCAGATACCACCAACATACCTCCCAAGACTAAAAAACATATCTTCGAAATGAATAAAGATAGAAACTTGAAATTTTCTCAAATGTAGTTCTGTCGCGCATGAATGGTTTACTTAAGATTTCGGATGAATTGGAATGGTGGTTCGGATACCTCCCACATACCTCATGAAACTTAAATCCATATCTTCGAAATGAATAAAGATGGAAGCTTGAAATTTGTTCCAAGGTAGTAGTTCTGTTGTGCATGAGTTATTTCCTTAAGATTTTGGATAAATTGGAATGGTGGTTTGGGTGCCTCCCACACAGCTCATGAAACTTAAAAGCATATCTTCGAAATGAACAAAGATTGAAACTTGGAATTTCTTCTAAGGTAGCTCTGTTTCTATTATCTTATTGAAATTTGAGATGAATTGAGGTAGTGTAACTAATTTTTTTGGGTGTAGGGTATTACTTAGTCGGTTGCATCGACTTATTGTAGTTACTTGTTTTCAAAGGGAGAAGATCTTTATTAGAGATTCAAACAATTTTTGTAAATTTGTTATTTCTTTAATCTTTGATGCGTTATGGTATTTCTTTGATCTCTGATGGCTTTTAATTTTTCTTACAAAATAAGACTAGATTCCATACCTTCGGCCCAGTATTTTAAATAAATGCTTATAGAAATTTGTTGTTATGCATCCGTTGCGATTTTGGAATCAGTTATAAGGTAAAGGGTTTTCTAAAGTTAGGAATTTTTATATTTTCATTCCAAAATGTTCAAGAAAGATACGTTTTCATCATACCACTCCAAATTTTTGAGTATACTTTCAAATTCAACTTAATCCATAATTCCCTTAACCTGTTCTCAATTTCCTTTCACAATCCTAAAAACCGAACGATACATTTGTATTTAAGCTCAATTTCAAGTTTGATTTTCAAAAATGGGTACTTTTAGTTGGTTAGAGTCCAACATTACCCAGATGAATCTAGAACAGTGACTATGGATGGCTTTCCATACTTTTCACCAACCCACGTAAAAAAAGACCAAATATTTAATTATATATTTTTTGACTTAATTTGAATTTGACTCTCTACCAAAATTCTATATTAGTCTTTTCACAATAACCTTATTATACTTGTATTCCCGTTTTGTTATTCTAAAGTGAGAAGAGCATGTTAAATGGTGTTTATAGAAAAAAAAGAAGAGGAAAACAACAAAGAATTAAATAAAAAAAATCTGTGGGAATTCCTGTTTACGTAGTTATCAAAACCAAAAACAAATAACTTGAGGGAGATGTGATTCCCGTCAAAAAAGAAAAAGTAAAAAAATTATAACAAAGAATGATAAGAGTATGAAGGTAGATGAAGGTTAAACGTTTTATTTCAGCTGGGGATGTGAATGGTATTGTGAAAAAAATTGAAGAAAGATTGAATATAATTTCTTTAAAATTTCTTTTTTTTTTTTTAATAAATTGAATTTAAAAGTTTTACTTGGGAAAAATCATTGTACTGCGAATAATACGATGTTCTTCATATGGAAATTTTAAATTATTACAGTATATGGAAGTTTTTTACAGAGATTTTGTTTAGAAGAAGTTTTCCTCGAACATTTATAAAAGTTAAGACAGGGTGGCAATCTTTTTTTGTGGGAGAAAAGGCTATTTTAGGTTCATTTTAGTATAAGATTGAAAGTATAAGATGTCGAAGGAATAGAAGGTTTAGGGATTTAAAGATAAAGGACGGAGAAATTGTGTAATTTTTGGATAGGCCAGATGAAATACGGATTGGAATTGAAAGGTCAAGTATTTCAATGAACAAGATGAGTGTTAAAAAGTGTTAACCAAGGTATTCTATTTTCTTGTTACTACATTTGGGAGCATGGAGCTTTAATTTCAAGTCTCCATTTATTTCAATTAATAGCTTTTTCTATTCTACTATTTCGTTCCAGGATATGTCTACTTAATTCATTCAGCACCGCTTCTGTCCATGTTGTTCTGGGTCTACCTCTTAAACTGAATTCTCCTGGAGGAATCCAGACTCGCGACATTTTTGTTATATATTCTTTTCATTTTGTTTGTTAGTGCCTACAAGTCTGGTTTTTTTTTTCTGAAGACTTGTAATTTATTTTAATGGAATTAGTGAGCAACCATGATTCATAGTCATATGCTCATGTAGATTTTATGCACGTATTAAATGTTCTTAGTTTGGTTTATTTTGATATTTGCGAACTATTCTATATGGGGCGAAGATTATCGAAAGCTGTTCTGGACTTATCGATTCTTTTTTGTAGATCTTCGTTGGTGCCACTTGTAGGCGGGATAATATTTCCTAGATCACAGAAAATAGTTGCACATTCAACGACTCGATCAATTTGATTGGGTTATCATTTGCAAGTGTATATGCATAGTTTAAATTTTACTTATGGTAATCATTAGGCTAATTTCACGGGATGTTAGCCGTAACTGGTTTAATTTAAATTATGCATCTTCTTGTTTATTGGACAGAAGATATAATTCGTATACGAAGTCTAGTCCTTCTAGCAATTGGTCATCCGATGCCTCTTTCAATACTGCTGATAAATTGAAATATTAAAATACCTGGATTGTGGTTATACGTAAATTCTATTATTGTGAATTGTTATTTTACTATCCAATGGATGCAAACAAAAAAAACTGTATTGTAGCAGTCAGGCCAAAACCCCTAGAAATTTTGTTAAATAAAAGTTAATTTGTATATGAATAGTCAATTTTATTATGGGACTCCACAAGATACTTTATGTTCTACTTATTGCTACACTAACATTTAAATTATTTAAAAACATATATACACACACACATAACTAATGTTATTGAATTGAAAATTATGTACTTAAGGACTACACTCAAAAAAAATATTCCTTATAATATTCTTATAAATTTTACTTTTATGATTTATTTGTCTTCTTCCTTATAGTCAGTGGGGAGAAAACACAAATCTGAAGTATATTATTCAGATTTTGTTATCCTTAAGGAATACAAGAAAAAAAAGAATAACAAAAAACGAAAAAAAAAATTTTACAGGATTTGTAGGGTGTTACGAATCAACAGTAAAAAAGGAAAATATTGAGGTGGTTAATATTAAATATGGTGTTTTCCTTTGTTGATTTCAAAAGTATTTTTCCTTTTCTATAGGCATGATACCATTTAAGTGGAATGAAAAAAAACAGGATGTTAAATTATTTTCTTTTTGTTTTTTGTTTTTAATTGTTTTTTATTACTTATAAATTTCTTTGTATTATTTATTCAAACCTCCAAGAAAGAATCTCAACTTGATTCCAAACAATAATAAAATTTGAATTGGCTCTAAGGAACTTTTTAATATAATGTGTAAACAAACAATTTATCAATAAATTATTGTGAATAATGTGTGTGTAATCAAAAGGTGTTTAAAATTATATTTTATTTTTTGTTTTTGAATTTATTGGATAATTTAAAAGTTATTGGTGTCAATTTATTGATTTAAATCACTTAAATATATATATTGTGAAACAAAGTGATAACTAGGTGAGTAAAATGAAAAAAAAAGGAATTTGGAATTATGTAAAACATTTTTATGATACTTTTATGAAGGTAATTTCTTTTCAATAAATTATGGAAATTACACTTTGAAAAATATTTAATAACTTTGGAAAATAAATATAAAAGAAAATTTTAAAAATTATGAAAAATTCAAAAAAAAAAAAAATAAAAAAATTGATAAGGAACGAGAGGATTTAAGTTTCTTTTAAGTATAGTTTTTTTTTTTTTTTTTTTTTACGCTCGAAAGCTATCTATTGAAACTGTGCGGAGTTTCTTTGAGTAGTGTACGACTTTAACTCACCAAAACCACACTCTTTTTGAACCAAACTTTAGGAAGGAAAGGAACCTGTAATACAGATGTACAGTTTAGTTATAGGGATGCTAAAATGGAAGGATTTTGGGATTATGGGGAGGTTTGCGATTTTTGGGTTATGGGGGGTCGGGAAAATTTAAAGCAATATTAAGGAGAGAGATGTAAATATTCCACTTAAATTTAACTAAGTCGTACACATACGAACTACCAAATTTAGGGAACAAATTGGACGGAATATGGTTCCATAGTTTCGGCATGAGCATAAAAAACGAATTTTTATAAGCCTAATAATATTAAATATTAATTTTTTTAGTTTAAGGAAGTTCTATTTTCAGTTTTATTAAGAAAATTTGATATGTTGCAAAAAGTTCCTCGCGGACTTATGACTCAAAAAAATACGCTAAAAGTCCTTGGCGGGTTATAATTCTGATTCGTGAGCAAAAACTGCGCGGGGACTTATGACTCAAAAAATAAGCCAAAATATCCAAAAGCTTATAGCTCTGATAAGTAAGTCAAAAATAAGCTAAAATACCCTGCGAGATTGAAATTCCTAATAGTGATCTATGAGTCCCCTAAAAAGTATATTATAATTTACCATTATATTTCCTTATTTGACCCGGGGAACCTTTGACTCCGGGAATTTTTACATATTACCTGAAAATTTATTTATAATTTACTTCTCAAGTTATAAACTAGCGAATTAAAATTTAACATGCTTATTCTATGTCATTCTCACTTCCTTCTAGTATACAGTGTAAGCAGGTAGGATATTATTAGATTGAACAATATGCTAAGAGGAGTGGTATAAGTTATGGAATGCTTAATGGGTTTAAAAATCACAGTAGAGTTGTATACATTTTATTGAGTAGCTTTGAAGATATTCGTCATTCTTAAGAAGATTAATTATAATAATCGGAATATAATGTCCCGCCCTGTTCCTACATGTACCTATAATAACAGTGACAAAATCAAATTCTTCTAAACTATTGTGTAAAATGAAATATTACCTTATAACAAATATTAACGGGAATTACGCACAGCTCCCATAGAAGGCTTTGGAAGCTTGGCTTTTCATATGCTACTCTGTTATAATGAAACTTAAAATTTTATTGCGTTTAGGATTTCTGATTCCTTGTGCATTTTAAGTGTAATTGGCTTCTATAACTTCACTTTGTTAAAATTAACTCCAAATTAAAATTTGATCCTGAAATCTTTTGACATTTTTACTAGTATATATTGTATTAGTTTGTCTATTTTAAATTGTACTTTTATTTTTATAGTTAATTTTCAAGTAAAGAAACTTTTGATATTGAAAGCAAAAAAAAATCCTTAAAGAATAATCTTAAAACTATACGCCTAGTTCTAATATAAAAAATGTTGGGGGGTTTTTTTTTATTGTTTTTTATTTCAAAGTTAGAAAGAAACAAATTAACAATTGCTGATTAAAAGTGAAGTTTTTTTTTATTGCCTGTCAAAATAGGAAAGTTCATATCATTTTTAATTTTAGAATTTTAATTAGAGTACAATGATTCTTTACAAAAACCACTTTTCTTTTCCTATTCATTTCTTTTTAGTTTCGCCCTGTTTTTACAAAGAAAGAAATATTATAAAGAACTAATGAAACATCTAAGATAAATAGTTTGTCTGTTGTCTGTCTATTTTATGCAATATGGTAAAAAGTCAAACAAATTCAGGAGTCCTGTATTTATTAATTTATAAGTAATATTATTTTTTGATTTTTAGAATTATATTTTTTTTTAAATTTTATTACAAAGACCTGTGGGGAAATCGAAGCCTTACTATTTACTACTTAGTTACCGAAATCTCTGTTGGATTTTATATTAAGTGTAAATTGCTTAAAAATATAATTGTTGTTCTTGTTGTTTTATATGGGAAACAGCATATGCCGGGGATACTCTGGGGATGTATTTATGGGGAGCTATTCTGAAATTTTTAAGATGCTGTAGAGCCACAACATCTCTATTTAAACATGAACTAAAATTTATTTCTATATTATCATATTATTTTCAAATTGGGTTAAAAAATTGTTAGTGTCGTATTTAAATAATTCAGTGTAATTGACATCTGTTAGCTGCGAACGATATTTAATTTTAACAAACTGCATTGTTGAGTAAATGATTCACAGTTATCAGTGATTCCGAATATAGATAATGTTCGAACTATGTAACTAATTAGATTTAGATATTTGAATTCTGTAGCAAATTTTTCCAAAATTGTATTATGGATTTAAATGATTTATTATTTATGATTAATTCTTCATTTGCCTGAATTTCTATCAACTGCGAAAAATTTCAAAGATTCCAAATCTGCATATCTTGAATTGAAACCTAAAAACAATTCTTTTCATTTATTTATTAAAAAATTTATGGTATTCATCTAGTTCTAATTTTTCGAGAAATCTCGTATTCTAACCGTCGAAATGGTCTTAAATTTAGTGCATAGACTATTAGTGGCTAAATATGAAGAGTAGCTTTTATAAATTGATTATAATAACATGGGGTCTAAAGGTTCCAGGAGTTACGGGAATGACAAATTCTAATAATTCATCTAAATCTTAACCGATTTTTATGAAATTTGTGTGAATACTTTTTTTTTTACCAAAATAAAGAACGGCCAAATTGAAACGGGGAAAGAGAGGGCTCCATATATAATATTGAGGCTTTACAAAATAGACCACATTGTGCAAAAAGAAAAGCTAATACAATCCATCTTGGATTTATTTCGACGTGATTTTCTTAAAATTTCAGTAAAATTGAGCCACGAAAAAATTGTCATAGACACGCTATGTTTGTATCTGACATATGCAATTTTAACACCTATGTCATACAACCTACTGCGCATCCAACTTCAATATATTCTATTAGTTTATATTAATTAATTTAATTATATATATTTAGTTAATATTATCGCAATGATTTTATAAAAAAATAAATATGATACTGTCATTATTTTAACGGTAAATATTTTCTCATTTATTTATTTTCTATACTTTTTTTTTTGTAGTGACAAAATAAAGCCTTAATGTCATCTTTTGACATGTAATTTCTCATATGTAACTATTTTGTTTTTTTTTAATGTTTAGTTTTTCACATCTTTACTAATAAATCAAATTTTCGAACTTGAAAAAAATATTTTTTTTTTTTTTTTTTAGTTTCTTTATTAAAAAAAAAATAAAAAGAAAAAAAGAACAAAAACAAATTACAACAAAAGGAGTAGGTAAAAAAAAATGAAAGAGAAAAACATATATTTTCCGGATACTAATCATCGGCTTACCATTTTTATTTCAAAAGAAAAAAAAAAAAAGAAAAAAAAGGAAAAAACGCAGAAACAAGAACGTATGTTAAGTTTTAACAATTGTATTTCATGTATAACTGTTTACAGGTACGTGTGTCGTGTACCGTTGTACATTAAACATTTGAACAAATGTTAAAAGCATATAGAGAGTTTTCTGACTTTGTGGTTTATTTTACATATGTGTACCAATATTTTGTTCTAGTTCAGTTGGAAGATGCTTTGTTTTGCTGTTTTAATGCTAGAAAATAAAAAATTAAGGTGGTTTTTTTTACTAAATGTAAGTTTATAATGTTTTATTTCTATTTTATTCCTTATACATATTTATATTTTTAAGTGCTTATATCCAACTAGCAGATTATTTTATTTAGTACTTATATTATATAAATAATTTATTAAAGTAATATTAAATCTAAAGTTTCACTTTATAATGGAAAAAATTCTTTGTTTTACTTGACATTACGATTGAAAGGCTGAATTTGTTTATAGAATTATAGATCTAGGTTAGTATAGATTAATTACTTTAAATAATTTTTTAAGCGATTCAAACCTTTTTGATTTTTCTAATTTAGTAGGTATGTGAGCTACTTTGAATCAAGCGATGACTTTGACAGAATTGTATCTAATCACTTATACTTTTCAATCTTTACACAGAAAAATTTTTCCAAAAAGCTTAGAATCAGCAGAAATGAGTATCAAAATTAACGACATCTATATTGATAACATCAGATATACAGAAGACCCAACCCTTTTAGCAGATAATTTAAGAGATTTACAATATTTAGTAGATAAAGTTAATCGTCATAATGCTTAGGAATGTGGTTCTATTGAAGAACACTGAGAATATTTTGGGTTGATAGTGGTCACAAATATTGAAGTTATATAAATAAATAAAGTCCGGAAGCTGCTTACAAATATAAAAATTAAAAAAATATGATATTTTAAACATGTGATTCGAGATCAAAAATTCAAGCTCCTACAGCTTATTGTGTAAGGTAAAATTGAAAGTAAAAGAGGCATTGGTCGAAAGCAAAAGTCTTGGTTAAGTGATATCCGGGAACTGGACATGTGTATCATATAGTGCTGATTTGGTAGACATAGTAATGGATCGAGTATTTATATGTCATTTTTCGTGTAAGAATTTTAAAATTCGAAATAATGATGAAAATGGTATAGGTCTAAGAAGGCTTAGAAAAAAGAAGGTTTTAATGAAAACTGAATTGAAAATTTAAAAATTATGATAAAATTTTTTCAATTTCGTAAAAACTTCGTAAGTGAAGGAATATTTCGTGTATTTATCTCATAATATATGAACCATCACTTATTTTTTTTTTTATTAGGTATCAAAATCTATGCTACACAACTAAATACATAGTTAAAACACAAAAAAAAAGAGATGTTCATTTCGAATAGTTTTAAAAGTAGTTTTTCAACTGTCAGATTTTCGTTTTCATTGTAGTTTTTCTTATTTTTATGGTTGTTTTAATTTTTTTTTTGTGTTTTGTTGTTTGTGTTTACAGTTTAGATAACATGTTAGGAAAATTTTTACTTCTGATGACTAGTACTATACATATGAGTAATATGCACTAACTACATCATGTTAAAAATCTAGCAAGAACTGAAAGTATAAAATAAATTAAAAAAAAAAATCAAGTTTAACTTCTTGAAATTTTCTTTCTTAATATATTTAAAATTTAATAGGATTTAGTTTTAGTTTGCATTAAATCTAAATTATTTTTTAGCAGTAGAAAAAATTTGTTTTCTATTGTATTGTGCTAAAATAAAATTTTAAATTGGTAGAAGGACATAAAAGCCCTTCTCTGTTATTGCTGATCATATTTTCTCTCTTTCCTTTTATAAGATAAAGGCAAGTAATCGTGGTTGAGTCGTTCGATCAAATCGATTAATTTAACAAGCAGGTGCGATGATTAGATATTTCGTATTAATTTTAATATGGTATTTTTCTTAATTATGTTTGGTAATATCTGCTCTTATTGATGGTCTTATTACAGCTCCAATATAAATGTACCCTAAGTCTGAAAGTCATATCAAATTTTTAGATTTTTCGTATTGCTTAATTTATTTTCGCATGTTTATTTTGACTTTTCCAACTTTGACTTCTAAAATCACTACTTATTTGGTTCATGTTGTTGTTGTAAGTTCCGGCTTTTATTGTTACTTTCATTTAAAATTTGGTACCAATGACATTTTTGGATTGTACCTCAAATCCCATTTTCTAAAGCAAAAGAGTAAATATGTATCATTGTATATTTGAATATAATGACTTAATAAAAGGTCATTTGTACGGGCCATTATATTTAACTTAAATTTGGTCACCAAGGAGATTTTGTAAAGAATAATTATTTTACAATAAATTTTTTTTAAATTAATCAATTTTTCAATTATAACTACATTTTACAATTAAAAGTAGTTATATTCATATTCATATATAATATTTTATTGTTCAATATCTATAGGTTAGGTTTATATATTTTCAGACACCGATAAAAATTTTTTTTAATATTAGAATGACATTAAAATGACATAAAAATTTTACAAAATTTGTCATTTACAAAAAAAAAGAAGGAATATTATTCATGTTTTAATTAATTACCTTTGAACATGTTTTTAGGTAGACAAAATTTTTCAAATGAAGAATAAGAATATGCTTTTATTTAAAGGGAATTTTAAAAATTCAAATCTGACAATATTCTATCAAGAATTTAAGCTTCAATAATATGTCAATAACTCCCTTGCGAATTTAAGGAAATTTTTTTTTTTATATAACCTAAAAAACTCTTGTATGAGTTTAATTGGAAATAATGTTAAAAAACTGTAAAAATTTAGGTTTGGGTTTTGGTTCGGAATTATTTTCTAAAACTATAAATGAACTCATTCCGTTAATTAAATTACGGAAGTATATTTTTTAGAAATTGGTCAAGTCCTGACAAAGCCCATTCAGTTTAATTTATTACGCAATTATCAAGTACATATAAGTCATGAAATTTTTTAATTGGAAGGATAATCAAAAATGAATATATGATACACTTATTGATACACTTTGCCTATTTGGCAAATACTTTCTATTAATTTATAATTACAATATTAATTAATTTATTTTTATATTTAAATTATATTTGGTCACCATGGTGATTTGTAATAATATTTTGGTTACCATGGGAATTTTTAAATAATTTTTTTCAATTAAAAAAATTAATGATCCGTACGGTAATCGAACCTGCACCACCTACGTTAGTAAGCCAAATGCTTATCCACTACCCCACCGAGATCCCATATGATACATATAAAATATATAATGTAACAAAAATTAATTATATTATTTATAAATTAATTAATTAGATCCTTATTAGTAAAAAACTGTTTATAAAAAAATAATAAAAATATAAATAATGATTTATTAAAATTAATTTTAAATTTATTAAAATTTTGGTGTTAAAACTTTTTCTAAACAAAATTATGCTTTTGATATCACTTTAATTTTTTAAATATATATTTTCAACTTTGTTGGAACATAATTGTGAATTGTTTACAATAAAAAGTATTCACAGTAATAAACATTTAAATTAACCTTTAAATTAATTATAAAAAATTAATATGGTGTTTGCCCTCTTTTGCAACTTTTTTGAACCTTTTTCAATTTTTCCCAAAAGGTTGTAACACTTTCTTTGTTTTAAAGGGAACGAATTTTTTAATCAAATTGTTTGATAATCGTTTGGCATTTTATGAGGAGGATAATTTTTAAAATTAAAATTAAAGCTTTGTATAAACATGCATAAATATTTTTAGAAATTAGGGAAACATTTCAATTTCAATTTTACGTATACGTAAGAAATTTTATTCAAGTTTGTCTTGCAATGATTTATTTAAAATTTTATACCTTTATTGTCTACTCCAAAAGGTACAGGATTCTGTCTGATAACTTTGGTATGGTGTTCGTAACTATCAAAAGGAACCAAGTTTTTTAATGACATGCTTAGTTGTGGAATCTAGAAGCTTTTGTTCTAGTAACACATTGTTTACGTATCTGAAATATTTGGAGCGAAATAAGCAATGGAGACGCGTCTTGACTAACTACGCTGAAACTCCCAATTCCCAATGCCAAACAAACAAATCTCCTAAACAAATAATTTGGTTTAAACTTTAAAGTTATATTTCGCCATATCTTTTTTAAGCTCCCTAAAATTTAATTGATTAGAAATGGCGGTTCAGGGAGCTACCACACGCCTTCGAAGATGGAACAAATATGTATTTCTTTAATTTACATTTTTGATCGATTTGTTACATTAGATTACTGTCATTGTTTTTTTTTTGATTTTTTTAATTGAGATAAATTAAAGAACCGGTTTGGGTGATTTCCAAAATATATGTATATATCTAGGATGTGAATTTTTCAAGTATATTTTACAAACTAATTTTTTCACAAAACTAATAAAATTATTATATTATCATTTCGTATTAAATAACTGTTTAAAATAATGTACTGATTTTTATTTAAATTATTCAATTACTGCAGTTGACTTATTATATCATTACTTATGTTTTTATATTTTTAGTTTCCATTTTGCCGCTGACATTAACGTACCTTAAATTTCCATGAACTGTCAAATGAAAAAAAGTAAAAAAAGTGATACAAAATGACAAAAAATTTTACACATTTTTGAAAATTCAATATAGCATACAATTTTTAGAGTCAATTAGTAAAATTTAAAAAAAAAAGTTTATCAAAAAAAAAGATTTGACACATATCAAAATTAAATTTAATTTCAAGGGATATATTAACATAACCTTATTTATGTTTTTATTAAATTTGTTGGTAAAATTAGGAATGAACTATTTTTTTTGGAAAAATTCTATTTTTTAATTAAAACGAGAAAGAGTGAGTAGAGTAAATTGTGTCTGGGAAATGACCGTTACCCATATGACCGTAATATTGACATTATATCATCTGGTTAATTACTTTGAACACAACTTTAAATACATAACTTATTAGGCTTTCAGTTGTGTTCAAAAGAAATTATAAGTTTAAAGGCAAGTCTTCTAACTTCTTCCACTACACCAACTTTATTTTATCCAGATGTTGGCTATTAAATTTAACAACTATTGACATATAATAGAAAATAAGTGAAGTCGCATTCTCCTAATTATTTACCCAACGAATTTAAAAATATTTTTTTAAAATTATGCAATCATTTCAAGTCACATTTAAGTAATGATCTAAAAGAATCTTATCCTTCTTGAGTGTATTGAAATGTACAGGGTACCAGTTAAATATCTGACCAAATTTTATTTCTTTGAACAAATTGAACGACCACTAATATCTCGAAAAACCCATACATCCTAAACTTATTAAATCGCCCTAGATGTTCAAGAAATTTTTGAACAATTTATTACCTCACCTTATAATTGAAAGTGTCTTATTGGTTAACAGAAGTTTAAGAAAATGTTAATACCATTCGCCAACTACATTTCGACTTTCGAGACTCGAAATTGACGTAAGAATTCAAATACGTATCAAAATTCAAAATACTTGTCGTGTTCCATAAATTTTTTGTCTAGTGAAAACGCGGGAATCAAATCACTGCGTTTCTTGTAAGATTTAAATTATTACCAATCAATGATTGTATTTCAATTACTTTTAACTAAATGCTTCGTGAAGGTGATGTACTTATTTAAAATTAGGTATTATAGTACTTTTATAAATTATAACCGAATATTGGTATTTGAAATGTTTATATTGATATAGTCTCCTCCACCCTCTTCCTCATATTAATAATTTTATTAGATATCTAAATTTAATTCTTAGTGCAATTCAATAAGAGCAGTATCAATATGTATTCTTGTTTTTATTTGAATATTAAATTTAATGTAAAATGTAACTAAAAGTGCAGACTTTATCCAAAAAGTGTAACTAATAATTAAAATAAATTTTTTTTTAAATAAAATATCAAAATTCTGAGTAATGCGATTAAATAATATGCCTATATAGGTCTCATCATATGGCAAAAATTAAACGATATTCAATATTATTTTTAATTGCAAAATAAGTTCTGTTCTGATTGTTTTTTATGAAAAAAACCAATTTAAAATGAAAATAACAAAATTTTGTTATATCATTAAACTAATTATCTAAATAAAAAATTATTAAAATTTCTACCTCAATGATTGCTCATTAATTTAATTTCTATTCATATGCTAATGCCTCTATATACTAAAGGCCTCAGTGCTCAGAGAGCAATTTCCATACACAAGCGTTATTGAAGTTTTTTAAATTGCCAGTTTTTATTTGTGTGCAGGAATATTTTAAAAATAGTATACAAATCATAAACTTTGATAAAAGATTAATGCCTTGGCCACAATGATCGCAGCCATGACGCACCGTCGAAGTTGCAAAATGTCAAAAAACGTAGTTATCAAATTTTTCAAGCACAATGCAAAATGTCATAGTTTCATTTAATGTAAACAATTTATTAATTTTTAATTTTTATAATTCCATATTCTCCACTTTCAAACTAAAAAGTAATAATGGCTGACAAAACATAAAAAATTAGCTATCAAAGTAGCGCAGAAGTTAAAAGTTTTATTAACTTTTGCTTCAACGCTGCGTTGAAACTTTGTTATTACTTTTATTGTGTAAAAATACCAAAGCTGACGAAAGATAAACACAATGAGCTCAGCTAACAAGGTTGAATTTCTAGTCCAAAAGTTAAAAATTGTTTTGTGTTCAATATTTTTAACTTTTGAACTAGAAATTCAACCTTGTTAACTGAGCTCATTGCGTTTATCTTTCGTCAGCTTTGGTATTTTTGTTTTCCTTTTTTTCAGTGAAATTATTTGAAAAACATTTTTTTTTTTTTAAACTTTTTTATTTTGTGTTCAATATTTTTAACTTTTGAACTAGAAATTCAACCTTGTTAGCTGAGCTCATTGTGTTTATCTTTCGTCAGCTTTGGTATTTTTGTTTTCCTTTTTTTCAGTGAAATTATTTGAAAAACATTTTTTTTTTTTTAAACTATATGAGTATATTTTGTGTACATGAACATTGTACACGAGTCACGAATAGATAACGATAGACAGACTCCGGATAAATTTCGGAAAAAAATTTCAGCACTCAGCTTAGGCCTATAGTTTATAGAGGCATTGCATATTCTATAATCAAACACATATACCGTATATTTATATTTATTATTAAATATATATATTTGGTAACACTGCATATTTGTTGAATATTTAAAATTTATCTTTATCATAATACGAATAAATAAAATATTGTCTATCTGTATTCTCTATATTATACAGTTAAAAAACTAAAAAAACAAATTGTTGATTTGTAACAATTTGTGATATTTAATAATATTATTGAAAATATAGGTACTAATCATTTACTAAAGTATTTGGTGGAAAAGGTTATTTTTAACTATAAAGTATAATTTCTAAAATACCAAAAGCATTATCATGAAATATTAGTTTTTAAAAATAAAATGAAAATAATTATTATTAAACTTAGAAATTACTAATTATCACAGTTGTTGGAAAAAAATTAGAAACTGTTGGATAAACTGAAGAATTGTAATTTGTAATTTTTTTTTTGTTATTTATTTTAATTCATACATTACTAATTAATTAGTGTGTAAAATGTTGACATCAAATTGAAATGCATTTAGATCTATACACGAATCTATTAACTCATTGCGGCACAAAAGCTCATTAAAGGTTTCTCCGGTTCTCGCTTCTAATTAAAAACATTTTGATAAATGCTTTAAAATTTTATTTGGATTTCTCTTGCCCCTTTACTGTAGAATATATACTGTAAAATGTATTGTAAAATGAAATATTTGAGCCCTTTGCGGTACCAAGGTTTGTAGAGACATTGCTTGTAAATTAATTATTTCTAATAATGCACATGTACACTTTAAAGATAGTCAGCTTTTTTTTGAATTAATTCGAATATTACGAAACTTTCTTTAACAGCCCCACTCTGTATGAAGATATAGCCCTCTAAAGTGCTGAAAAGCCTCATATTTAAATTATTATGCCAACCCATCTGTAAAAGACAAGCTACTTTTATAAGCTGTATGTGTAAAATAAATATGTAAGATTAAAAGTCGGTACTTTAAATTACCGTTATGCGAAACTCAATTTTGCAAAATGTTAAAGCGGTCTTTAATTGAATTTTTGATATTTGTAAACACCTGTAACTTAAATACCTGTCGTAAATTTTTTTTAAAATAATAAACAAAAATTGAAGCTCAAATTTTATATTTCGACTCCCGTTAAAAAGTTTTCTTGATTGAATTTTCTTGGACTTATATTTTAAATATGGATTTCATTATTATAAAACATTGTAAAGTTTTGGGAATTTTTTTTTAAATTGACAAGTGTAAGGTTGCAATTCAAACTAATTTGGCACCTAACTTTAATGTGTATAGTAAGTACAACCCTGATTTAATCACTAAATGCTGTAACAGCATATATGCTATAGCATCTTGTAACTTGCGTGCTCAACAAGTTGGATTCTTAAACAAGTAGGAGTATGGTTGAAAGCTTAAATAAGTTGAAGTACGCCATCCCTCTTATTTAACCTTAAAAACTCATTTTTGAATAATTTCAATTTTTCAAAAGTATTTTTATTTTTATGATCGGAAATGTAGGTCTATTCTTTTTAATGGGTGTTTTTTCAATGTTGTATATTTTTCAAAACATATTATATATTAAAAATATAATTTTAAATAAAAAAATAACTGTAAATTTTGGTTTTTTAATTGTAATGTTTATATATTTTTTTTTTTCTTTAATAATAATTATCGTTTATTTCATGTTCTACACAAAAAACAATTAAAATTTATAAATTTAGATATGTACAATTGCATGTAAATATAATAACATAAAATTTTATGTCAATGTCCCTTTAAAATATAATGATAATATTTAAATATAGTTTGTATGTTTGTTTCTATGTTTATGGTTGTATATTTATTTTTTTTCTATTTTGAAATTTTGTGGTGAGTTGTATTTTAATTTTAATTTTGTAATTTTGTTTATACATTTTATGAAAAATAGTATAATATACATATGTACATATGTATGTTGTAATGACATAAATGTACATATATTATATTATAATATTATAATATACACGTATTAGTTCATTATTTTAATTTTTTCACAATATATATTTTTTGGGTGTAGAAGATAAAAATATTTGTATGTACCTATTGTATACATAATATTAATAAGTAACATATTAAATGACAGCTTATGCTGTATTTAATTGATGTAAAAAAAGTAATTCTAAACAATTTGAAAACCAAATTTTGTGTATTTTATGT
Source organism: Dolichopus griseipennis (assembly GCA_963082915.1). Taxonomy (NCBI): domain Eukaryota; kingdom Metazoa; phylum Arthropoda; class Insecta; order Diptera; family Dolichopodidae; genus Dolichopus; species Dolichopus griseipennis. The sequence goes on along the minus strand of OY720441.1, from coordinate 333,177,742 downwards.
TTTTTGGTTTTTTGTTTTTCAAAATTTTAAATTCATTTCTAATACTTGCAGCATAACTAATTCTATTAAAGATATATAAATTTATAAATTAATAAATTTTGAAAATATTCATGAAATTTAATCTCTTGATAACTAAAAGTTTTATTAATATATAGAAACTGCGATAAGAATTAACTTTTTCCAATTAAATGTAATTGGGTTTAATTAATTGAATTTGCAAATATTTTTAAATTTTAATAGACGTTCCATCATATCTTAAGGAACATTTTTTTTGCAAGGTAAAATATTATGAATTTCATTGAATTCTGCAATTTCGGAAGTTGCTGAAGCATTCAATAATTTGAAGCGAGTATTAGCAATTAGCACTGAATAATTCTGCATGTCGTAGACGAAATACTGGTATTTGTAAAAATAAATAATTTTAGTGAAATTAAAACGTAACTACTTTGTTTTTTATTTCATTGATAATAGTTCTGCCAGCAATCTGTTTGACTTTAATATAAAAAGTTAGCTGGATTAGTATTTGAATATTAAATCAGTCAACTGATTATTGCTAATTGCAATTTTAGATAATTAAATTTAATAAATTTAATAATAATGTAAATAAATTGTTTTGATATTTTATTTTTAAAATTAAAAATACATTATTCAAATGTACTTTCAAGATATTAAAGGTATTAATTGTATAATATTTTAAAATTAATCTTTCTTATTTTTTTTTTGAACATTTATTCATTATTATTATTTTATTCAACCATTTTAAAGAAACTTTCTGTCAAAGGCATATTTAATAAAATAATACAATATAGCTTTGTAAGACTAGAATTTTACATTTCATTTTACAGCTTTTCACAATTTCTTGCAAAATTATTTCTACACTTTGACAATCTGTCATTGTTGATTTATAAAGATAATAATGCATACTTTAAGGCGCTAAATAAATTTATATTTTATGATATATTTGCTTGTAATTTTAAATGTTTGTTCGTAATATTTAATGTTTAATAATACTCTGAGAATTGATACCTTCCGGTAATTTCACATGAGAAATAACTCCCCAAAAATTAATTTTCTATATTTTTTTTTGAATATGTAAAGTTTTAAATCAGAAAGAAATTTATGATTGTATTCGAAATCGAAAACCCTTACTTCGAATTACCTTCCACAACTTGTATATATTAGGTGCTATGTACGATTCTGAATTAGGAAATATTTTAAAGTTGGATTCGAAATTTTGGAAATATCTACTCTGGTCTTAAGTTTAAATCTAAGGTTTCCTCCAAGATTTTTCTAGAATATCTTTATTTTCTAGAATATCATGCTATACTCGCGAGGTTTTATTTCTCAAGAAGTCAAAAGTTAGATTGAAAAAGAAAGAACACTCCGCAATTTAAAAAGTTAATGTTAAAGAGAAATAAGACGTCAAGGTTGCATTTCTCATACTTTGTGAGAAGACAATTATATATTTGAAATATAAGACCCCAGGGTGTTATTTCTTATTTATTTCCCTTGATAACAGGGCTAGTTTCAAGGCCTTGTTTGTTAATAGGGTTGATCAAATTTTTAATGACACACGGAAGAAGCAAGTATCATTACTACAACAACGTTCCTCCGTAGTGTAGCAAAATTAAAGGTATTACAAACTAAAAAATTAATTAATGATAGGCATGTTTTTTATCCTAATATAGATTATCGTTAAAACAATTATTTGGAATATGTTTAGTTCATTATTATTTTTAAAATTATTGAGATAAGATAACTTCTAAAATATTTTTTAATAATATAAAATATAGATCCCGGCAGTGTGTCCATTTAATGTAATATTTATTTTCAACTTGTATAATACAATTTGTAATACATACAATTAAAAATAATATTATGTTGCATACATTAACATTTTAATAATTATATGTAGAATTAGTAATTAGCAAAATAATAACTAAATAAAATCTCGGTACTTTTTAATTTTTTGTTTTTTTTTTTGTTGCCTGATGGATAATTATTAGTAAATATTGTTGTTGTTGTTGTTGGATGTGGCTGTTGGTTAATGATTGCTATTTTATTGGATTTTTTTTTTTTTTGCTTTTTTTTGCCTTAAATGATTTTGGCCAAATTTTAAAGAGATTTCTTTTTCATTCTATTTTGCTTAATTAGGTCCATATATATCTATATATATATATATATATATATGTATATATATATATATATATTTAGTTTAAATTATGTTTCCATTTTTATATATTTTTTTGATAACTCATGTGGTTTTTTGAATTTAGTGTGTCTATATCAAAAAATTTATAAAAAATAAATTAAATTATTTTAATAATATATAAATTATTAGAAATATTAATAAATTATTTTTTTAAATTTATAAGCTTTAATTAGCATTTTAATATATAGTTAATTGGTTTTTTTTTTAATAATATAAAGTTCAATGAACAACACCCTAACGTTTGTGTTTACTTTTTGATCGATTCGTGTTTATACTTCAATAATTATTCATTAAGGTGTCGTGAAATAACGCCATAATGGCTTTATTTCGCTATTGAATGAGAAAAAAAGCCATATCACACATTTTTTCGCGTATGGTTTTATTTCCAATTCAAATGCGAAATAGAACCATATCATTTTCTAAAATTTTACGAAATAAAACCATACAGTAAAATTGATACAAATTCTAGTTTTATAGTAAAGAAAGTGAAATAAAAATAGAAATTGATTAATAGTGTAATTAGTAAGTTTCTAATTTTTTTAATAAACTGAAATAAAATATCTTAAAAAATATTATATTTTTATTACGAAGGCTATCACCGCCGGCGGGGCTTACTGAATTATTGAAGCTAGATTTTATCCGAAAAATAATACCAATCAGTATCTCACACACGCACACACGCACATGTAATAAATATTCTGTAAAAGGGTCAATCCCAATTTTGAATCCCACTTCTTAATCCCTCTTAATTCAGAATATTACATATACATATATATAAATAATCCGGGAAAAACGTATAATAATATCCAATTCAAAAACTCCTTCCTAACTATTTCAATAACCAAGTGATTAAAATAGTGCAAGCTGCCTTTTACAGAATATTTATATATACGTGATATATGAGTTTCTGTGTATGTCAGATTTTCAATTAGGAGGGTTTTTGGAGTTGGATTCAAAATCAGGATTGCCGCTTTTTCCAAAAAATGTATACCTATATATATTAAATTTTAAAAGATGTTTTAATTAGAATTTTAATTTTTTTTGGAATTTTTATTTATATTGTTTGGAAAATTAAATTGCTGTTATTTTCACAAATAAAATTACATTTTTAAAAAGGAAATAATGCCATATGGCAAAATGGGTATGGATGCAAAGTCTAGCTTCAATAGTTGAGTTTGCGGAGATTCGGCAGTGGCAGCCTTCGTAATAAAATTATAATATTTTTTAACATAGTTTATTTCAGTTTATTAAAAAAATTAGAAACTTACTAATTACACTTATTTATCAATTTCTATTTTTTTTTTCACTTTGTTTACTATAAAAAAAGAATTTGTATCAATTTTACTATATGGTTTTATTTCGTAAAATTTTTGAAAATGATACGCTTTTATTTCGCATTTGAATAGGAAATAAAGCCATACGCAAAAAAATGTGCGATATGGCTTTATTTCTCATTCAATAGCGAAATAAAGCCATTATGGTTATATTCGTATGGCGTTATTTCACGGCATCTTTATTATACCCTATACCTTAAATAGGTGCAGGAGTTCTAATTGTAGATTACTAATGACAAAAAATGGCGAAAATTGTAAATGGGAAAAATCAGTTCATGGCTCCGGATTTTGGATGTTGTCTAATCGAGCTAAGAATAAATGAGAATAATTCGAAAACCAAAAAAGTTAGAACCTTCTAACTTGTTCTCTTTTGCATTCATTATGTTCCTAAAATTGGGGATTAATTACAGTTTACAACCGTTTGGGCACCACTCACACTCCTCCCAAGATCTAAGAAGGATATTTTCTAAATTAATTAGCTAGAAACCTGAAATTAATATAAGGTAGTTCTGTCCTGTTACCATTATGTTTTTGAATTATAAAGTAATTTGAACTTGAAGTTTGGGTACCTATCACACGCCTTCCAAGATCAAATAAATGTCTCGACACATAAAATAGTACATTGTATTGTAATGAACTATGTTATGGCATTTAAATCTCTATGATTAAGAGGTTCTCGATGTAGGTGTCTTAATTAAGGGATTTAAAGCTTACCTTGACTACTTTCAAAGGAACCGATGATATTAGGCATATATATCAAAAAATCTATATACAATGACTAAAACAACTTCTGGAGACCAGAATTCTCAAAAACCTTATTGTGAAAAAATCATTGCTGGCAAAATTTTTAATTTCTAGTTTAAGCAGTTTAAAACCTATAATGCTTGGAGAGAAACATCCAGTTTAACAGACTACAATTTTTAACTTGTTTAAATAGCGATATCTCTTCCTCAAAACATAAAATTTTTTCTCTGCTATATTCTAAATCATTAATTTGTTAAATACTAAAACTTATTTTTAGATTCATTCAATTTACTTTTAAGGAAATTTAGTATGAACTAATGTAAATTATAACGGATGAATTTTAATTCTTTTACTAACTTTTTTATTACATAAAGGATCACTATAAATTTGTTTTTTAATATTAGAGGCATAAATAGTGGGATTGGATGGACCTGAACATTTTTAAATATATATATAAATTTATTTTATTATTCTATTTAAATATTAAGGTAACCTTTAATTTACAGTTTATTTAAGGATTCTTATTTTTATTTCATAGTTAATCCTTAAAGGAATTTAAATTAAGGATATGCGTATTAATTGAGAAAACAGATTTATATTATACACCCACACAAATATATTATCACTCCTCTTTTTAAATTTTCATGTATTATTATTTTTATTAGGTCTAATGTAATTTGAATTAGCATATCTTAAATATATAGGATTGAAATTTAAATTAATTTTTTTTTGTAATATATAAATTTAATTTTAGAAGCTAATAATTTTATTTTAATTTTTAGTGTGAAAAAAAACATCTCCCATTCTTATATGGGAATTATTAATATTAATAACTCTGTGGATTAGTTTTTTATGTTAAAACTAAAATGGAGAATGCCCAGAAGTCAAAACTTTAAAAGAAAATTTTTTTAAATTTTGATGTTCTTTTTATTGATCTATTTGTAACTTAGTGACCATTTTTTCTAAAAAAGTTTGGTGAAGTTTTGAATATTAATACATAAGTGATGAAAAAAATTAAGGGTTTTTAAAAAAGCACATTTTCAATACTATAAAGTATTTCATACTGAGTTTAGGGGAAAAAAATATATATAAAAATAAATGATAATATTATAATTTAAGTTATTTCATCAACTTATTATTAATTAAAAATAATAGTAAAATTAATACTTAGAATATAATCCCAAAGTACTCAAAAAGACCTGTTAACAAATGTCAAAAAAAAAGGTTGGGTCTTCAATATTATTGTTTTTAATTTTGGAAATACATACACTGGTGACTAAGTTAGTAATTTCTAAAATTGGGAAATTTTTAGTCCTAATAGTCTTTTAAAGGGGAAGATTCCCAAATTTTTACTAAAAAAAACTTATAGTGATTCATGAGATTTTAATCTCACCCCTCCTTGTCACAATATTCAGATTCTAAGAATTAGTTTATGACCTCCACCAAAATTTAGAATTTTTCTGAGATATTTATTATGGAAGCGAAAATGGTTAAAACTAAGAGACACTTTCTTCAATTTTAAGGACCCACTTTAAATTTAAGAAAAACCGTTAACATATTTAATAATATAATATTTGAGCTTTAAATTTTGTATATTACTAAAATAAAATTTTGGACTTTTGGGGTATTCAAGTTACAGGTGCTTAAAACTAAAAACACTTATACCTCCTGCACTACGACTGTCAAATTTTATTTTAATTTTTCACGATGTTCTTCTAAGTTTCACATCTAAGTTTTAAAAGTATTTGTATTATTTTCTATTATTTTAAATAAATATTTTATTTTAAATAATTAATTTGTTCATCTCACTTAATTTATTTAATTTTTCAATGTTTATTGATTGAAATATACAGCTGAGAAAATTGTATTTATACGTACAGGTCATTTTATTTATTCAAGTTAATTAAAAAATTATATTTTTCTATGCTTAAATATTTATTTAAATTTATTTATTTATTTTTTTATACGTGTTACATACAAAAATACAAAAACCAAAATGGAGAAGAAAAAACCAAAATTTCTTTTTAATTCTATTTGGGTGATGAAATAAACTCATTAATCGTTATAAAACTATTTACTTACCTGTGAAAATGTTATTTTATAAATATATATATGAATGGAATATGTTCTACACGTATACTCTTTTCACATGAACTTGGTCCTTTTTCCACATTCAGTTTGTTTATTTTCAATTCAATTTGGCATTTCTTAAATTTATCGTAAATTTTCAAATGAAATTGGGTTTTTTTTAAATCAGTTTAGTCCGTTTTTTAAAGTGCCAACTTTGCCAAATAACTTGCCCAGTCTTAATTTTAACATTATAGCCTTATTAGATTCACAGTTATTAAATTGACAACTTTGTATGTCAGGTACTCAAACCCTCTGCAGTACACCAAACAAATTTTACAGAAACTTTGGCCATAAAACTAAACTTTTTTTGACAAAATTTCAGACACCCAGCTTCATTTGGTGTAGAGTAATGCTCATAGAAAAAACGAAGGTGTATGGCAGTTACTCGAACCCGTAGAACAAAATGTCTGGATTTCAATAGTGATGACGGCTATTGAAAAAAAGATGAATTTGTGAAAATGTCAAAACAGTAGCTCCTTTATTTTTTGAATTATCGTACGGACGGACGGACATACATAGCTTAATCGATTTATTTTTCGATTCTGATCCGATCCATCATTTGACTCTATATCTACCCCCTTTCCTTCTCTGCCACAAAACGTAGTGGCAAATTTATTATACCCTTTGACCTATAGTCATACGGGTATAACAATAGGGTACCAAAAAATTGTTTAAAAATTCCCTATTAGTTTTTGAGTTATCGCGCTGAAATACGATTTACTTTTCGATACTGATCCGATACATACCTTTCACACTATATCTACAATGTCTACTTCGATGCATTACAAATGGAGGAGTAATTATTAATGTACCCGTGGCCTTATTAGTACACACGGGTATAAAATAACCAATCGATTTGAAAGTTGACAAATTTCATGTCGTAAAGGATCATGTTCATGTGAAAAGAGTATATATAATGAAAATAAAATACTGTGACAATTTAATTTTCGTCTTATATATGTGTATATTTTCTAATAAATATTAATATAAATAAATTGATATTATATGTACACATATATATGTATGTACAAAATTTACTATTAAGATTATAAAAATAGAAGGGATTTTTAATTTACCTTCAAGGGAATTTAGTTATAAGAAAATTATACTGTCATTTAAGTTTATTATTTAATTAAAATGATTAACAAAGATAATAAGTTTTGAGGTTAAGATTTATTAATGTTGATAAATATAAATTTATAAAAGCATATTACGGTTTATCTATGTAATTAAGTTATATGAAGTCGAATTAAATATTGATTGAACTGTAAAAATATGAAAACAATTATATATAAGTTTTAATAATTTTAGCGAAGGTTAAGTTAAAGAATTAGAGTTTATTTATATTAAATCAATTTTAAGGAATTCTTCAAGGAAGGAGCAAATTTAAAAAAAGGCGATTACCAGAAAAGAAACCCTAAGCCTCCTCGTAGAGTGCGAATTTTACAAACAAAAACTGCCTCTTCAAACTCGGTGCAGCCGTAGGATTACAGTACGTACGCATTACAGTACGTGATGACGTCTTGAAGACGATCTAATTTGACGATCACATAATTTTTATCAAACTATACTAATGTGAACTGTTTATTTAATTTTGTTGGTTCTTTTTGAAAAAGCACGAATCCGACATTTTTTTATATAAGTTCATGTGTGTGTGTGTGTGTGTATGTTTGATATGAATACTTTCTTCGTCAATAGCTTAATAAGCTTAAGTTCGTAGATGAGCCAAATCGGACCAATGGATCAGGCTGCTTCCATAAAAAAACCGCCGGAATAAGTCTGGTACATAGACTATTGATAACTGCCCATTCATAAATTTATTTGCTATCATGAAGCCTAGAGTTTCTAAGAGTTTCGGGATGTTGAGCTCTATTAATTCATCAAAATCTCAACCGATTTTCAAGAAATTTGGTATACATGCGATTTTTCGTCAAAAGAATAATGACTTTGCGCATTGGCCAAATTAGACCACGGGTTGGGAGGGGATCCTTAAAAAATTACCAGACTTTAATAGCAAATTCAATTCTAGCCATCGGAATAAACTCAAATTTACATGAATATTAATGGGTATCAATGAGGAGTTTATATCACAAAATAAATCTCAGTGTTGTGGGGTTTAACAATTTTTCTTAATGTGTTCCAGAAATCTCAAGTTTTAATTAAATTAAAAATTAGGTTTTCGATGATTTTCACCATCTTTACCCCAAGAAAAAAAATCATATACAATACAAACCACATTATGCAAGAAGCTTGTCAATGACCAATCAATCAACGCATTTTTATTAAATATAACATTATGAGATTGATGATTGTATATACCCAATAATTAATTTGATTTCTGTCCAACGTATTATTTAAAATTTTATTTTATTATAGGAAAACTCTGTCTGTAAAATAAATTTGTAAAATATCTTTTAATTAAATTAAATTAAATAAAAACATTTTTTTTTAAAAATATTAATCGCCATGGGCTTTTCAAAAATATACTTAAAGTAGTTTGGAGTATTTACCGCATTGTACAGACTAATATTACAATGCACATTCATATTTAACATACATATTTATTGAAAATATTTAATCCTTATTAATATAAGTTATTAATATTAAAATAACAGATATAACAAGTTTTAATAAAACTAAAAGTAGAAAATCAATAAATTAATAATAGTATTTTAGATTATGTATTAAATGCATTTATTTACATATGCATAAATAAATTGTTAAACGTATAACTTATTAGATTGGATACACTATGAATGCAATTAGAGATAGACAATAAATATAATATTTACTTTATAATTTCATTATACACTATTGGTTACAGTCCTAAGGATTTGAAAAGAACAATAACTCTTTCACTTCAAAATCAACCGTAAAAAAATCACATTTTGAGAAATTCTTTCAACTAAAAACTGTGATCTATGCGAGATTTGAACTTACAACTCCTGCAGGTAAAAGATAACGAAAGGTAAGAAAAGGAACCTGAAAAAAGTGTTGCAAATTTTCAATCTTAAATTATAAAATCGTTGGTGCATTTGTGTGAAACCGCATCACGTCTAAGGGTGCGTTTATGTTGGAGCTGCGATGATAAGAGCATCGATGAGAGCGTCGACAAGAGCATAGAAAAGGCTATACTCTTATGGTATGTTTATATTGAAGCTTCTATTATAGCTTTAAACTGAACTAAATTTTACCCCTTTTAAATAAAATTTTATTAATATTATTTTTTGTTTCACTTGAACTTGAGATTTTATATTGAAAAACAAAGAAAACGGATACCTATTTATTTAAAAAATAAAGTTAAAAACGAGACCAAAATTTTGATCATCGATAAGAGCGTAGAAAACTGAATAAAGAGTTACCTATGCTCTTATCGTTTATCGATGCTCCAATTTTTATTAAATTAGTTTTCTACACTATAAACGCGCCCTAAGGCAATCCTCATATTAAGGTCATATTTACAAAGTATCTTCATTTGGTGCTCCGGATATTTTTTGTTTTTATTTCTTTTTTAAGATGGCGAGATTTATAGCTGCCATACAACTTTAAGTGTTTTTATACCAAAAAATATCTTTTGGCTCTCTAATCATCTTAACATACTCCCAGCTAATATGCTATGCTAACCTTATTGTTTCTATATATATATATATTTTTTTTCTCTTTTTTATTCCTATTCCACTCTTTTAAGGAGTATAGGGCATTCACCAAGTTTTTATTTTAAACTAGGCTACAGTTTCTTTAATCAAAATATCCACTAAGCCGTTGAATACTCGGGCTGTAGCTATTGTATAAGGTTATAAAATGTGAATGGACAAATGTTAACTTTGTGCGCCATCTATAATCTTACACAAGAATTATTTATATATTTTTATTAAATCTTATTTTATATTACGATATAAACTATTACGATGTATGTAATTATACAATTTTACGATATTTTTTTATTGGATATGATCTGACCGGAATTTGAACCCGAGACCTTCCACATGAAAGACGGCGACTATATATAAGTTTTTTCAAAACAACTGAAAGTCATAGCTTCCATAGAGTTCAAGTGTTTTTTATATCAAAAACTATCTCTAGATCCTTTAATCTCCACAAAAAATTCTATGTTAATCGGCCATTGATTCTGTAAATTATAATAATTTGATAGCACGTCAAATTTTGCGAAATACCGCTTTGGTCAGAAAGGAAGTCTCAAAAAAATTTATTGGAAAATTTTTCGAGTTCCGTTAATCCATTGTAGCACAACAACTTTTCTCTTTACTTTGCTCTAAATTAGAAACGTTGCTCTTTAACAACGGAGTTGGCTATTACAAAACAAAACGATAGAAAAGTCGCTTTAAAAATATTACTTTAATACACTTTGTAATTGAAATAATATTAAACATCAGCTTCAATTAAAAACTCATTGGGAGGAGCAGCAATGCGCACCGGGTATTACCTAGTATTATTATAAAAGTAAAAATAACTTCCATCTTTTCCATCTTTCGTCTCTGTATTTAAATAAAAGCTGTCTAATTTTTCCAGAACAATTTTTCTTTTGAATAGAGCTCATTTCTTCGTGTAGTAGTTCGATGGTCCCACACTTTTTAAATTCTTGAGCTAAAGAGTCTAAGATATTCCTAACATTAGATTTTGCCATCATTCGATGAACCTAAGAAATATTTCATATAAATTTTCCTAAAAATATCTTGTATAAGTTTTCTAAGTCTGACAAATTAATGTTGTCTCAGAGACAACTTATAAATTAATTATATAAAAAAAAACACAAATTAAATGATAATATATCATTAATTTTAATTAAAAAGACTTATCAATTAAATTAATTCTTGCCAAAAGTGGAAAAAATTTGTTTGTATTTAAACTTTGTTTTTTAAGTTATTATAGATTATCACAACTTTGTTTAATCCGGCTCATATATTACTTATATTTATATATATATATATATTAAATATATATATATTTACAAATAATATTGGAGAAAAAAAAGTAATTGGAAAAATTTGACCAAATGGTGCATGGTGAAACACATAATCTTTTTAATAAGGCTGGGTGTAAATATTCATACATATGTATACCTTAAGAATTAAGAAATAAAGTTATAATTTATTTGAAAGTAAATTTAACATAAAAGAAAATTGAGAAAACCTACCTTAAAAAATAATTGAAGTTATATATATATTTATAGATATATATATAGATATATACTGCAAATACAATCATAATAAATCATTAGAAAATAAATTTTCTAGTAACAAATTAACTAACATAAGTAAACAAAGAAATAAATATTTATTTTTCAAAGTTCATAGTTTTATTGATATCTTAATAAACGTTTGTACTAATTTGGTATTGTAAGCAATTAATAATTATTTTTGTTCAGATACTGTGTTCAATGTTATTTAATAGGTAGTACAGAATATCGACCACTCTCTAGTTTGTAGTAAAGTTGCAGTTTATTTGTAAATTCGGAAAAACTTTTTTACAGAATTTCAATGAAGTCAGCATTCATTCAACAGAGTTGATTCCAACACCAAAAAAAACGACATGCTGTCTAATTTCGCGAAAAATGGTATCTACTATTTTGAGCCTTTTATTTTAAGGAGAAGTTTTGAAGTAGTGGCTTTATTTCCAAGTTTCCCCACACCGCATAATTCTATAATTCTAAAATTCCCAAATTCCCAAAAATACTTACACATTACTATCCTTCATAACCAAACTGTACACTTGTATCATAGGTCAAACTCTAAATTTTGGTCCAAAACGGAGTTGGTTTTGGTGTATTAATAGTCCCATACTACCTATAGGAATTACAAACAGTTCCTCATAAAACAAGAGAAAGAAGGACTTAAATAAGTGGGATTTAATAATTCGAAAAGTTAAACTTAAAAGTGATTCAACGAAATGATAAAGAAGTAAGAGACGTTGAAAAGATTTTGGAACGAATATTTTAAATAGGATGTATGCAATTAAAAAAATTCTTAATTTATCTTAATAAATCATTCGTGAAGTCCTAATGTATATTTCGTTAAAGGGTAGTCTTTGAGTCGCGCACAAATCTTAAGCAATCTTAACAACTTTTGACAAGTGTTTCATCATGTAATAGGTACTACTGAACTTTTCAGCATGCTTTAGGTATTATTACTCTAGGATATTAGATATTAGGCTTTAGAATATTGCCTACACTGCTCTTGAGTTCTGATTAAACTTTGATTGATTCTTATATTATTTATAAAAATTTTTTTTAAAAATCTAATGTTAGTTATAAAAGCCGCAGGTTGACATTTGTGCTGAAAATGTAAATTATTATTATTATTTATTCTTTTTAAATGTCATACATTAAAATAACTTTAGACTTTTATATAATCTTAATAAAATTTGACAGCACGTCTTAGACTTTATTAAGGCTTTTGCTTTCAGTTAGCTTTCATAATATGATTTTGCAATTTTAAAATATTTTAAAAAGTATTATACATAATAGTCTATTACTAAGTAAACTGAACCTTTTAAAATATTTGTAAAAGACCAACTAATAAATGGACAGTAAATATAATTTAGACTGTAATAAATTTTAACATACATAAAAAAAAGTTATAAAAGTGAACCAATTATTTAAAATCCTTTCGATTTTCTCATGTTTTAATATCTAAAGATACTTTCTTATATACGAGTACGATTGTACGAAGTAAGAGTATTTAAAATAGGGCTGTACAAAAATATTAGTGAACTTCTAAATATAAATACAAAAACAATTTAACTTATTACTTTGAACAACAACAACAACAACAACAACAACAACAACAACACAACAACAACAATAACAACAACAACAATAAAAACAACAACAGCAACCAAAGCTCTTATTTACTAAGCTTATTGAAAAAGCAAAAATGATATTCTCAATTGTTAGTATGTATTTTATGTGTATCTATATATTCACATGGATTTATACATTTGTATATTTCTATCTATAATAGAAGAATCAAAGGGGAACATACTTGCAACATCAAAATAAAAAACAACAGCAAAAATATAAAAAAAAACGAGGAAGAGTGTAGTAGAGTAGACTGTGTCAACTCTGGGATACCCGTATGACCGTAATATAAACATTATATCATCCGGTTAATTACTTTTGACAAAATTTCAAACATTCAGCTTTATTAGGTGTAGAGTGATGCTTATATAAAAGAAGGAGTTGTATGGCTACTAGAACCATTTGCAGTAAACCAACCAAATTTTGCAGTAACTTTGGCCTTTTCACTAAACTATTTTTTGAAAATTTCAAAATCCTAGCTCCTTTATTTTTTGAGTTATCGTGCGGACGGACAGACGGACGGACATACATAGCTAAATCGATTTATTTTTCGATTCTGATCCGATCCATACACTTGATTCTATGTCTACGCCCCCTACTTCTCTGCGTCACAAACTTAATGGCAAATTTATTATACCCTTTTGGACTAATAGTCATACGGATATAAAAAATTTGGGAGTAAAAGTATAAAACTTTCCATTTACCATTGAATCGCAATAAATTACACAAAAAAAAAAACATTCTTTTAATTCTAAACGAAAACTTTTTAAGAGTGTTAAATATTTAAACGCCTTGCCTTAAACATGGTATCATTTCAGTTATATATGTATGAATAGTATTAGATTCATTGAATACTTTATATGTATATATATAAACATGTGAAACTGAGAAATAAAACATTGTTTAAAAACGAGGAAGATTATAGTTGCCCTTGTCAACTTTTAGATACCCGTGCATACCCACTAACCGTTATTTATTTCCCTTAGGCTATTATAAATATTACAAAAAAAAATATAATTAATTAATATATATAATTTTTAATTCATACCATAATTACCATAGGTACCATAATTATTGCTTAAAAACAAAAAAAAACCTTAAAAGTTGGTCTGGATGATGTCCAACTTTGCCAACTAACTTGCCCTGTTACTTTACATGCCCAGTTTTAATTTTAATTTCGTAGCTTCATTAGATTCACAGTAATCGAATTGATAACTTGGCATGGCAGCTCCCCGAAAATGGGGCCTTAACATTATGAATTCCATATAAGTGCTCGATTCACTATAAAACTAACCGTGTGTAATTTTTGTCTTCCTGGTATAACTACTTTTGAAGAAATTCATATTGGTTTAAATAAGTTGTGTGGCAGCTCCCCGAAACCTTGGTCTGCCCTTAACCAAAAAGAATAGGGAACCTCAAAAATGTCCAAAAAATGTTTTGTGTGATTTTCAAAACTCTTGCTTTAATTTTTCAATTCCATCTCTTTTAATTAATTTTTAATTCACGAATATATTCAACTTAAGCAAAATAAGATTCATATGAACTTATTCATATAATAATCATCATGATAGATATTAATCATCATATTCATAATCATTATATCTATCAATATCAATAAGCCATTTACTTAAAAAAAATCTTTGTGTTCTTTTTTGCTTATCTTAAATAAACTACGCATCATTTAAATCATATGAAATTCTAACTCGAAATCGTTATCTACTTTTTGTAACAAAAACAAAAAAACAAAATTCATATAATTTCATGTTAAATACTAATTCATATAATTTCATGTCAAGATTTCAAATTTTTGTATGAAAATGTTGGAGTTGAAAAAGTTAGTTGTTCGAGAGCTACCCGAAGTTTTGGTCCGATCTTAACCAAAAAAAATAGGGAACCTAGAAATTGATTGCAAAATATTTTGTGAAAATTTCAAAACTGTAGCTCTTTTAGTTTTTGAGTTATCGTGCTGACACACAGACGGACGGACGGACAGACATAGCTAGATCGACTCATTTTTCGATTCTGAGCCGATACGTACCCTTGACACTATATCTAGCTCGTCTAGATCGATGCGTTACAAACGGAGGAGCAAATCTAATATACCCGATGTCATATATGTATGCACGGGTATAAAAAAGCAAAAAAAAATATGGGATCAAATGTTAAACGGATATGTTGGTGTTAATTTTTTGCCATTAAGATGGTCCTAAAATGAATGAAATTTTGTTTTTTTTTGTTTTTCTTTATTTTTGCGTAGATTAATTTATTTTAATGAGAAGATTTCATCTGTAACGATCCGTTCATGAGAAAATGAAGCAGAATAAAATAAAAAATAAATTAAAAAAAGAAAATTAAAAGGTTTAAGAAATATCTTTATAAGTTTTGAAAGGCGTTCTAAAGGATCTAAACAACCTTTCCGCCTTGCCTTTCATATATTCCATTTTTTTTTTGTGCAAGAAAATAACCAACTAATTTACTCGAACTCATTTAAAAACTTTATTTATCCCAATATCTACAGTTTGATACATAATTATTCGAATAGTATCCATAAATTATGGTATATGTATACATGTATTGTATATATTTATTACGTATATGTGTTTGTATTTGAAAAATTTTGTAAATAATGGAAAATCATAAATCTTTTAATGGTTTCTTTTGGAATTAAGTTGTACAACAGGAAACTAGACCATTATTGAAATACTGTTGGAAAATAAGTATTGGAAAATAAGAAAGGTGTTTTGTAACAAGTTTTGGGTATAGAGTAGATGGATCTGGCCAATAGCGTAGTGGTAAAGGAGCCACCTTTCATGTGGAAGGTCTTGGGTTCAAACCCCGGTTAGATTATATCTTATTAAAATATATCGTAAAATTGTATAATTGTATCGTAATGTAAAATAAGATTAGGATAAATATGTATAAATAACTCTTCTTTAAGATAATAGATGGCGCACAAAAAAATTTTTTGTGTATATATAGTGTTATACAACAGCTACAGCCAAGTAATCAATGCTAAGTGCATATAACGAATAAAGAAACTGAAGCCAAGTCTACATAAACTTGGTGAATGCGTTATACTCCTTATAATAATCAAAATCTAGAGACACTTGTTTCAATTTTATGGAACACCTCTATAATTAAGAAAACCTAGTTGGAGCTTTGAAATTTCAAATGATATTTAAGTTACAGATGTTTAAAAAAAGCGAATTTTGCATTTTTTGATCACTTTCAGCTACTAAACGGGGGGCGTCTCTTCAAATTTCAGGTTTCCAAGCTTTAATCATTCGGAAACTTCAAAATTTTGATAAAAATTTAACTTCGCATAACGGTTAATTAAAATACGTTAATACAAAATTAAATATTTTATTTTACATTAATTTCTAAGGCTTATAAAAAACAGGTGTTGTCTGACTTTTCCAGATTGAATGTATACCTTATAGGTGTTTAAGCAATCCCAATATAGCACTTTTCCAAACTTTGTGGGGCTGTTGCTCTGAATTGGGGGAAGTCTATAGAAGAAAGTTGTTCCATAAAACTCAAATTTTTGTGATACCCGATGGTGTAGAAGTTTGGTAAACATCGGGACAGACAGACAGATGGATTGGATATTGATAATAGGAAATTTTTTGAATATATGTTAATAATTACAATAAGAATTCGGTGTGTGAATACTTTTGCAACTAATTGTAAATTCATAATATCTATATGGATATATTTTTATTTTGAAAAGATTACTATTAATGGTTGTTGTCTTCGATACTTAAAAGAATAGTGCCTAATAAATATGGCACGTTCATCTTTTATTTTAACACGTAATTTTTGTGGGAAAACTTTTAATTGTTTGGTCATTATTTTCATCTGATGTTTTTTTTTTTTGTACTTTCATTATTTTATTTAATGTTTTGCGTTTTGAAGCATAGAAGGTCGACTAAAATATTGTACAATATTTATACATAAACTAAATAAATCTACAAATAAATAAAAAAATTGAACAGTAGAAGGAAAAAAATAAAATTAAGAAGAAACAATGAAATATTTATATCAAGGGAGGAAAAAATTTTTAAATCGTGTATCATGATAAAAGATTGATAAAAGTTTTAGATTTCTTTTAATTTTTAACTGAAAAAAAATTTTATTATTCTTAATTGATTTTAATATTAAATTAAAGCTTAATGAATTGGTTGAAAAATGTTTTAATATTTTAGTTTTCATGTTTGAAATAACAGGATATTATTAATACATGTTTTAAGAAAAAGTATAGTATCTAATATAATACTTTTTTAACTATCAAGCTTCTGTTAATAAGTTTCTTAATATTCTCTTTTAAAGTTTTAAGTCTTTAATTGGAAGCTAAGACGTCATACGTCATAATCCGACAATCTCAAATTCTAAAATCTTAAGTCCTAACATAAAGTTTGGTTCAGTTGGGGCCGAACATCCCTCAGTTGTAATTAGTGGCTGTTGAGCATTCCACTGTCCCTCGTACTAGAAAAAAAAATTATGAACATTTGGAAATAAATAAGAAAATTTCAAAAAAGGGTTAAAATGACTAATTTTAGGCTACAAAAGCTGAATGATTACATAAAACTCTTCTATCAAATGTTTGTTACAGCTATTTAATTCATCTGGAAGTGCTTCATCATTTTGAAGTATTGGTGGTAACGCATTTATTAGAAACTTTGATGAAAATTGGTATGAACGCCTTTTTTGCCAGAAGTAAGGTTAAGTTCGTAGATGGTTCAAATTGGATCACGACATCGGTAAGCTCCCATACAAAAGCATCAGACTTTTCGAGATATCTTGAGTTCCAACTATCAAAATGAGTTCAAATTTGGTACATAGACTGTTGAGTGAACACCCATAAAGAGTAGCTTTAGAACTTTTAGGAGCTTAGGGAATGAGTTTAAAGAAACTCTAATAATTCATTAAAATCTGTTTAACCGTTTTTTATGAAATTTGGTGTGGCTTTGCAGATGGGCCAAATTGGAACGAGGGGAAAAGTGGACTTCTCTATGAAATAATGCAACTTTACAATGGAAACTGCATTATGCAAGAAGAATAAGTTATACAATTCATCTTATATTTATTTCTATGTTTGTTGATAATAAAATTTATTGAAAATGTAATAAAGTTTAAACTTTAAATTCAAAAAAATGTATTAATTTTTTTAATAAAAAAATATTGAATCTATGCATGGTTTAAAAAGTATCTGACCTTAAGGTATTGAAACAAATTAGAAATGTATTAATAAATGTATTAATATATATATATATATAATGTTTTTGTATAATATCTAAACTATTTTCAAGATAAAAGTTCTATAAAAACAATTGTGTATCTTGGAAAAAAAGAAATGTAAGATTAACACAAGTTTCCTTAATATCAGGAAAATTTTTTGAAAATAATAGGTAGGTATATAAGCGCAATTTATATATTTATTAAAATATGTATTCCCAAACCAATTGACAAAGTTCTTCTTAAAAGTTTGTAATGGTGTACATATAACTTCCATGCTTCATTAATTACTCTGAAGTCAAGTAATATATCATCGCGCTCTTAACAAGGCTCAGAAATAGGCTATTCTAGTTCGAGAATTATATTCGCTGACTGTTCTGCTGCCAATTCTCATATTTAAAAAAAAATTAACAAATTTTCATGGAGCTGGTTTATTGCAGAATACTTACAATAACAAAAGCTGATCAACTATTCAAAATGTATCCAATTATCAAACTTAGTTTAAATTTAATTACCAAAGAATCAAAATAATTTTAAGTTCGGCTTGAAAATCAAGATAGGTACTTTAAAAAAGCAAAAAAATTTAAAAGATAAATGTTGGGGACAATCAGAAAAAATTAAATAGAAAAAGAAAATTTTTCGAAGTTAAGAGCATTGTGTTCTACACAACAATAATAATGATTTAAAAAGATACAAAATAAAGAAAATGAAACCTCAAAATTTAATTAAGCTTAATGAAAGGTCGAATATTTTTTTTTTCCAGATTCATTTTTATTTAACTTTCCCAAAATTGTTTAAACTGTTCTAAACTAAAAAAATCATATATATTTTAAAAAGATGAAATAAAACTCTTTGTTGGGATATCTATTGGATATTTTTAAGTCTATACTTTTTAATAAGAAAAAATACCCTTTTTTTTATTTTTAAATTTTAACAAAAGGAAACCAAATTGATTTCATTGTAAAAATGTTGAGATTGACATGAGCTTTGTCTATTAGTTTGTCATTGCGTCTGCTTCTTGTTTATCTAAAATATATCATTGTAATTTTGAATGTTCTTTTATTTTATTTAAAATATTTAATTATTAATTATTCGGTTTATTTAATTTTCCTAAATCTATTAACAGTTTAACCTCCTAAGCATAAAGGGAGCGCACCCAACAATCTTGCACACAATGAAAGTAACAAAAAAGTTTCAACGCCTTGACGCAAAATTTCCTCAACTTTTAACTTTTGTGCTGTTTTGACAGCAAATTTTTTATGTTTTATCAGTCATTTATATTTATTATTACTTTTTAGTTTGAAATTGCAGAATATTAAAATTATTATATTTATTTATCTTATATATAATAAATTTAAAAATAAAATAAAAATTTTATTTTACTTTCAGTTCACTGATAAAAAAGTAATTAAATTTATTTACTTAATTTGTTTACATTAAATGTCACTTTAACGCTTTTAACGTTTTGCATTGTGCTTGAAAAATTTCATAGCTAAGTTTTTTTAACATTTTGAAACTTCGAAATTGCGTCATGGTTACGCTCATTCTTGGCAGAACACTACACAATAAATTTTGAATAAATTCTTAAATTCATTTCTTCATAACTAAGAAGAACAACGCAGCAAAGTTGCCTTTAAAAACTTGATAAAGAATTTAATTGTAAAGTTTAAAAAAAATTCAAATATCGTACTCACTAGAGTAGCTCTGTTATATTCTTTGCCGGCTATCTAGGACTCCAATATTGGGTAATATTCAAATGATTCCCTGCTTTAATTTACATATGTAATTGTATAGAATTTTAGAATCTCCGATCAATGTTATCCGAGACTTTAAAATTCTCAGATCAATGTATTCCGAGGCTTTAAAATTTGACATATTGGTGTTTAAAATTTGATATATTAGATTACATATCATATTGCTTAAGCTAACATTTAAGCAGCTGAATGTCTTACCCGTTTTAAAAGTCAAAAAGACTGCTAATGTCAAAATATGACGTAACATTATATGATTTTATACGAAATGTCAATAAATCTCGTGTGCGTAATTTGGTTATACTTGCGGTGTATCACATGTTGCAGTCATACAACTGTTTAGTTGCACCGGGAATCATGAAGATAATTCAGAATTTTGATGTCAGCTCTGCATCTTGTGATATAATTTAAATAATATTTTTTATTATATTAATATTTTCATTAATAATAATAAAAATTGTTATGAATAGAAAACGTTACTTAAAATATTGCACTTGAAATTATAATATAATTTAATTCTTATGCCATTTGTAATATAATATTAAATAAATAACTAATTAAAATAATAATATATGTGTATAATATTCCTATGTATAATAAAAATTAAAATAAAAGTTGCTCTTAACAAAATACTAATTTTGAAAATAATTTAATTCCTATTCAAAATACATTGTTGGCTTATATGTATCTCATACTTCTTTTTTTAAAAAAAGGGTTCATTGTGTTTTCATTAACACCACAATTTCTGTATCATATTTATAATATGTATATGTATATGGTATCCTATTATAAGAATATTTAATTTAAGGGTTAATATACTCTAATGTTGACACAGAACAATATAAATTAGATATTTTATTAAATTGATGGGAGCGTAATTAAGTTAAATATAAATTTAAAAATAAATAATAATTAAAAAAATTAGAAATTAAAGTAACCATCTAGAAATTAAAAATAAAAGTAATTAATTTAAAATTCTTTAAATTTCTTGTGTTTTTAATTTTTATTTTATATATTAAAGAATTAAGATAAAAGTTTTAAAGTTTTATTCAAAATTTTAAACGGACAGGAAAAACTTAATTTTTGTATTAAATTTTGTACACATGTACACATGTTAAGCTGCATGTGTTCAATCAGCCGGGGGTTTGATAACTCTCTCTAAAAGTGTTGAGTTATATCATTCTAACAAATTTTTAAATTTTTGTAAATTTATTTATTTATTTATTCTTATTATTAAAATATATAAATGCTTATTTATTACTTTGTTTGGGCCGGTTGCCATAAGGGCTTGTGGGCCAGCTTAAAAAAACTTAATCTATACATTAATACCATTTATATTCTTATGTTATCTATTTTTGTGTGTGTTTTATTTTTTGTGACTTTATTTATACTTCTTTCTTTATTTCGTGGTGTTCTAGTAGTTTTATTATTTTGTTAATGCTGGTTTTGGTATTTTCAGTAATTGTTTTTGTGATTGGGTTAGATTTATTGGCCCAGATTCTAAGTGTTTCCGAACATTCTAGAAATACGTGTTTTACTGTTACAGTATTGTTGCAAAATCGACAAATGGGAGGATTTCCTCCGGTGAATATGCGTTCGGGTGTGTAAAGAGTGCACCCCATTCTAATCCGTGACAGTTTTATTCTGGTTTCCCTGCTTCCTTTGTTGATAGTTTTGGTTTGTTTAAGGTTTTGGGAAGATTTGCTTTCTAAAGGAAGTTGAGCAGTCCCATTCTTGTTGTCTTATATTTTGAATGTGTTCTGTAATTCGTTTTTTAATCACTGTGTGTGACCTAGGATCTGAAAATGTAATTGGGCTCATTAATGTATTTTTTGCCTCCTTGTCTGTCATTTTATTTTCACTTATTCCTACGTGCCCTGGTATCCAGGCGATTTGAATTTTCCTTTATTTTTTATTATAATATTTCTAATATTATTTATTTGTTGATTTGTTGTTGTTTGGCTTTTGACTGCTCTAACTACACTAAGGCAGTCAGTATATACTACATAAATTTTGTTCCTTTGCTGGGCTTCTTTTCCTTTGCAATTACAATTTTGTAGTTATAAACTGTTAATTTAGTGAAATATTCTCCAGGTTTTTTTTTTAAAATTTTGGGTTTTTTGTAACAAATTTGAAGAGTATATTGTATTATTAATTTTTGTATTAAGTTGGGTATAGTTTGCAGACAACAAAATAAATTTAGTTAAATATGGAGATTTATATTGTATATGTTCTTGACTATTCCTAATCTTAAACGATTCTCACTGTTCGTAAGTTCATCCATTTGCATGACAATTGTGAAGTTTTAATTAATGAAGCAGTTTAGACTTAGTTTAAATCAGTAGAAAATGATAAAATAGGTATGAAGAGCAAGGTATATAAATAAGAATTATGGGTTCGGATTCTGAAAGTTCGTAACGAGCCAAGGGCAAGTCAGCATATTTTCGTACAAATCGACTCGGCTGTAGCTATTGTATAAGATTATGAATACACAAATGTTTATATTTTGCGCCATCTAATCTTACACAAAAATCAATCTTAAAGGAATTAACGTTAGATCTTTCAAACAGTCAGATTAATGTTTTTAATGTCAGCAGATTTAATTAAATATCGGGTTGTTACAAGTTTAGGAGTTAAAAAATCTAAAATCACTAATAAAAACATGATGGCTAAACAAGTTGCGTCTCTAATTAAAACCCATACTCTATACTTTATATCTCTGTCAAAATGATATTATATACATAGTATCACAGTTATTGTCCAATTTAATATTATAATAAAATTATATTGCATTTATTTAATTTTATACAATAAAAGTATATTTATTATATTTAAGTTAACCCAGTATGTTTCGCATAGTAACCCATGTAATCAACAATGTAAACCAAATGTAATATTGACCTTTATAGCTTTAATTAAATTTTAAAAGTTTTCATTAGAAAATCTAAAGATTTAATATGAAACTACGGAGCAATCTAATCAAATAATATGTTTTTGCACTGGCTGGATGGCACAGTGATTAGAGTGTATACGAAAAGCCCGAGTTCGAATACCATAGTAAAAGTGAAAAAACTTTTCTGGTATTCGACTCAACTACCATTAGCCATTGGGGTAAAATTAATGGTTTAATCAATAATTAATAATTATATATCTATAATAAAAAATACATTAATATAACAATATAAACAAATTCAAAAAATATATACAAATAATTTAATTGAATACTATAACTCACAGATATAAAATACCATATAACTCAAAAACAAAATACTGCAAAATAAACAAAAATAGAATTGTATCCATTGAAAATCTAAGACGTTTCTACATGTTATAAAGCCTTGTACGATCTTATGTTTAAATTGTGTGTGGAATTTATTAAAATCAATTCTAAAATAACACAAATATAATATGACCCCATGATCGAAGATGTACTAATGGTATAGAAAGGCTTATTAGCCTAAAAGTTGAATGTTAGAATGAAAAAACTGTTTTTCACTAATCAAACTTTAATTAAATTATTATCAAATATGATTGTAGTGCAACAAAAACTTAATAAAATAATTTTTTTTTAATAATTGATTGGAAAATGAGTCAATGATGAATTGACGTAGTAAAAAAATATAATTAAATCAACTTAAGAAGAAACAAATTATAAAGTCGTGTAGAACCTTCTTAAGGGAATACAATTTATAAACTTATAGCTTTGTTCTTGTTTTAAAAACTTATATATTAATAAGTACCAAGTAACTAATTACAATAAAAGTTTGCAAAATATTTAATAAGTACTTTTGGAAAAAAAATAAAAAAAACATTTTTGAAGAATTTTTGCTGTTCTCATTAACACTTATTTATTCTCTATTATTATACCCGTATGACTATATAGGCAAAGGGTATAATAAATTTGCCATTACGTTTGTGACGCAGAGAAGCAGGAGGGGGGGGGGGCGGGGTAGATATAGACTCCAAGTGTATGGATCGGATCAGAATCGAAAAAAAATTCGATTTAGCTATGTATGGCCGACCGTCCGCACGATAACTCAAAAACTAAAGGAGCTAGGATCTTGAAATTTTCGCAAATTCGTTTTTTTGCAATAGCTGTCATCGCTATTTAAATCCAGCCATTTTGGTCCATGGGTTCGGGTGGCTGCCATACAACTTCTTTTTTTATATGAGTATTTCTTTGTACCTATTACAGCTACGTGTCTGAAATTTTGGCAAAAATAGTTAAGTGTAATGGCCAAAGTTACTGCTAAATTTGGTTGGTCTACTGCAAAGGGTTCGAGTAGCTGCCATACAACTTCTTATTTTATATGAGCATTACTCTATACCTATTGAAGTTGGGTGTCTGAAATTTTGCAAAAAATAGTTAAGTGTAATGGTCAAAATTACTGCAAAATTTGGTTGGTCTACTGCAGAGGGTTCGACTAGCTGCCATACAACTCCTTTTTTTATATGAGCATTTTATTTCATCTAATAAAGCTGGTATGTTTGAAATTTTGCCAAAAGTAATTAATGTTTATAATAATAATGATATAAAGTTTATATAACGGTCATACGGGTATCCCAGAGTTGACACAGTCTACTCTACTACACTCTTCCTCGTTTTTATATTATTTTTCTTTAAGTCATAATTTTTTGAACAAATTCACATTTAATATAAATTGAATTTAAGGTTTTTCTTTGTTTTTTCAAAATTTGATTAAATATTTTCAAAACAAAATTTCATATTGAATTTCACAAAATTATCAAGTATTTTCAAAAATTTTTTCATTTTACTGCAGAATTTTTTTTGTTTTTTTTTTGGAAAAATTTTTTTTCTCAAGAGATAATAAAACATTTGAAATATTTTCTTTTTATTTTTTTTTTGGTAATTTAAAAATGAAAAGTAAATTTATTTAAAAATTAGTTAAAAAATATTTTCCCTTTATTTATTTTTATTCTTTAGAAATACTTCAAAAAAAAAAAAAAAATACTAAAAACTTTCTATAACTCTGTGAACGTAGGTGAAAGGATTTACTAAATTTGCCCTTACGTTTGTAATGCAGTAAAGGAGCTGAGTGGTTGATATGGACCTAGGACCTTACCTAATCAAAAGCGTACGACGTATGACGAACAATACGCCTTACGTCGATACATCGACGTATTCCGAAATCGATACGCGTATACGTAATATAAAAACGTTTTATTTACTCAATGTCAACATAACAACATAACAAAAAACAATAACAAAATTTTATACGCATTGTCAATTTTTAAATTTTGAAAACCCGACGCATAGTAAGTCGCGTATTTCGGGAGTTCTCATTTAATTATATATATTTAAAATTATTTTGACAGAAAAAATATGCCGTACGTCGTCATTTAGGTGAGGGCCTTAAAAGTATGGATCGGATCAGAATCGTAAAGTAAATGGATCTAGCTATATGTGTCCATCCTTCCGTCCGTCGGGCCGGACTATAACTAAAAAAGCTAGGATTCTAAAATTTTTTACAAATCCATTTTTATGCAAAATCCTACATGTTATGTCACTACGCCACTACTGCAATTCAGGCAGTTTACCAAACGCGTTCGGGTATTTCCCATACACATAATTTTTTTTAATATGATAATAACTTAATTAATGTAATGAAGCTGAGTGTCTGAATGTTTGTGAAAGTAACAGCAGTTGGTGTATTGCAAGAGGTTCGAACAGCTGCCATTTATTTTATAATTTCTTTTAAGCAGAGCCTGGACTCTAATAAGTTGTATATATCAAACTTTTTCAAAATGAAATAATGTTTATATTATGTTCATTCGGATATCCAAGAGTTGACACACTCTACTCTACTACACTCTTCCTTGTTCTTTTTTAATAAATTTTTGTTATTTTCTTGAGTATTTTTACAAAGAGATTTGCAGTGGTTACTTAAAACTTCTATGTTGTTAGTACTGCAGTCTATATTAATTCTTATGTAACAATCTATATCAAAAAATCTACTTTTTGACTGCATGATATTCATTAAAAAAAAAAAACTGTAGACAAACAAATAAATATAATTTTTATTTTTTTTGATTGTGTTTCACTCTCTCTTGAATATAAAAATTTTTTTTTAATTTATTTTCCCCCAGTTGGTCACTAAAAAAATTTTATTTGCTTATCACTTCGTTTCTCTTATCATTTATTTTAGTTTCCTAATAGTTTTAATATTGATGGTTAGAAATATGATGATGGTGATAATGATAATAAGGATAACAAGTGATGAAAAAATCCAAGGATTTTTAAAATAGTAAATTTTCAAAATTATGGTTAGTATAGAGTTTCATACTGAGTTTAATTTTTGGAATATATACACTGGTGACTAAATTACTGAGCTATAAAAATGGGAAATTTTCAAGTCCAAGTAATCCTTCAATTGGGAAGGTTTGCAAATTTTCACTAAGCAAACTCATTAAGATTCTCGAGTGTATGACCACCCCCATCACCCCCCTTCCATTTTTTAGGTTCTAGTATTTGAATAGTGAATCCCACCAAAATATGGAATTTTACTTAGAATTTTACTTTTTTCAATTTAAAGAACCGATTTTAAACTAAAGAAAAATTTTTACCATATGTTGAAATATAATGTTCCAGTTTTAAATTTTGTATATTACTAATTAAAAATTTAGGCGAGTTTTTAAGTTACAGGTGTTTAAAAATAGCAAGATTTCAATTTTCGACCCTTTACAGTTCCTAAACAGGGGTCGCAGCAAAAAAATTAGGTTAAATATTCCTACTCCTACTAATTTCTGAGGATCTAATTTATCTAAAATTTTAGGAGATATGGGGGCCAAAAAATTTGCAAAATTTGAGTTTCTCATAGAGTTAATTTTAGTAATGTATGGCAACTCTATACATTTGAATGATATATTTTTGTAAAACCTATAAAAACTATTTTTGTAAAGCCTCTCTTTTACTCTTTTTATGCAGCTCTCTTTTACTGAAAGTATAATCTATAGAACTCTTGTTATGACACTTTAAATATAGGGGTTTTTTGGAATTTGCGGGGTTTGTAGCTCCGTAATGAGTGGGCTATAGAAAAAAGTTCTTCCATTAAAATTTTTTTTTGCAATACCTTCCTGTGAAGACTTCCGACGAACGGACAGACGGACGGATAGAGTGAAACTATATAGGCACATGTTTACATAGGTTTTTGAAAATGTGCTAAAAATGCTATTAATTGATAATTTTTATAGGTTAGAAAATAATATGATGAAGTTTATAATTGGGTATTGAGAGTTCACGTAGGTTTGTAATGACTTTTAAATATTTCTTTACTTAAATTATTTCATCGTTCAAAAATTAAAATGGTTGTAATATTTAATTTTTGTAAGAGAGTTAAATCGAAAAATGAATTAAAATAATCAAATGAAAATAAAAAAAAATGGAAGTCAAAATGAAAATGGATGGTCAAAACTTAAAATGAAATTTGTCGATTATTTATTGTAATGTAGAATGCTAATTTAAAACAGTTGAGTGTTTGTAAAATACAACTGTAAAAGCTATGTACTTACTTTTTTGATCGTATATATGATATTGAACGAACCTAAGAGATATGGAGACTGTTAAATGGAAGCAAGAAAATGGAAACCTTTCAGTAGATGAGAATTCTAAAATACAACCGCTCCTCGCTGCACTGGTTGTGTTGGAGAAGGGATAAAAAGCTATATATTCTTTTAATTATAAATTGTTTAAAAATTTTTTTTTTTTTTTTAAGCGCTAACTGTTAGTCTAATAAGCCTGTCTTTACCATATGTACATAGGTACATGTTGGGACAGGGGGTTATATTATATTCGCATTATTAGAATTGATCTTAATGAATTCCACCTACAATTTTGAGATAGTACTAGACTTTATAACATGAAGAAAAGTCTTAGATTTTCAATAGATACAATTCTATTTTTTGTTTATATTGTAATTTTTTGTATTTTAATTATATAGTATTCTATACCTGTGGGTTATATTATTCAACTAAATTATTTGTATACATTTTGCATTTGTCTATATTTTTATATTAATGTATTTTTTATTAGAGATATATAATTATTAATTATTGATTAAGCCATTAATTTGAATCCAATAGCCAATGGTAGGTGAGTCGAGTCGAAAACCAGAAAAGCTTTTTTTACTGGGATTCGAACCGGGTTTTTTGCTTGAAAGGTCGGCACTCTAATCACTGTGCCACCCAGCCGCTTTAACATTGTATACTTACGTCTTTTGCTTGTCTTGTCAGAAAATTTGTATTGTTAATTTTGTCCCAAGCTTAATATATCTCTAAATTTAAATCAAGTAAATTATAGAATGTTAATATAAATCTACCGATCAATTTCCATTTGGATTAACAATTTGAACAAATATTTTTTTTTACTGAAATTCCAATCACAACGAATCAGCAATTTTTAACTTTTTATATTCATTCGTACCATATACGACTACATACTTCATATTCATTAGTGGCCATGGTTAAGTTCCGTACATATAAATAATAAATTTCAAAATAAATTTATTTACATTTTTATTTAATTTTTAAGTTGCTTTTCAAAAATAAAAATATTTAAATTTCTATTCAAAATTTTTTTTAAAAAATTTATAAAAACCTTTTGAACAGACAAAATAACAATTAGTTATAGTTAAACTTAATATGAATAAAATGATATGAAATAAAATTCAGAATTTTATTATTTATAATTAATTTTAAAAGACATTTTCTCAAAATATATTTACAATTATGAAGAATGCTCAAAAAGTATTACTAAAAAATAATAATAAACAACAAAATTTAAGATATTTACAATTAAAATCAATTGAAACGTCAAAACAGCGAGTTGCTAGTGCAGATTTGTAATTGTTTACGACAGAATTAAGAATTGCTAAAACTTTTTGTTTGTATTAGCGTAGATAATTTTTTGTAACAAGTATACGAGGGGGTTTAGAATATGGGTGATTATGTAAATCAATCAAAAACAATGTTAGTGCGAATACACAATATAACATATAAAAAATGACTTTAGAATTCTAAAAAATTTTAAGAACATTCAATTTCAATTTGCCCTCGGGCTCAACGGAAATTTTGTTAAAAATAGTTAATTGGCCAACATCTGCACAAAATGTAGTTGATCTAGTGCAAATGGTTCGAAAAACTGCCATGCAATTTATATTTTTTTTTATATATTGCTTAGAGTCTAATAAGTTGAGTATTCCCCAAAGTAATGCATTCGAATATCCTAGAGCTGACAATCCTTTTCGTTTTTAAATTAATAGTTTTGTTTTAGTAACATTTAAGAGCTACCATGAATAGAATATTAAAATTCTTATTAATAATTTAAATAATTTAATTAATTTTTTAATTTAATAATTATATTTTTTTTTTAATTTATTCAAACAATTTAGGATCTCTCAATAAAATTAATTAAAATAAACCCTAATAATAAATCAACCCAATCCAAAATTTATAACGCTTCGTTCATTAACATGATAATGCGCAGCCTCTGATTTCCATTCAAAAAGAAAGTTTAGAAAAAAAAAACAATTACTTATATTTAAATTTAAAACGAGGAAGAGTGTAGTAGAGTAGACTATGTTAACTCTGGGATACCCGTATGACTGTAATATTAACATTATACCATCTAGTTAAGTACTTTTGGCAAAAATTTCAAACATTTAGCTTTATTTTATATAAAATAATGCTCATGTGAAATATGAAGTTGTATAACAACTACTCGAGCCCACTGCATTAGAGCAACCAAATTTTGCAGTTGGCCATAAAACTAAACTATTTCTTGAAATGATTTCAGACACCCAGACGGACGGAAATAAATAGCTAAATCGATTTATTTTTCGATTTTGATCCGATCCACACCTTTGACTCTATATCTACCACCCTTCTTCTCTGCGTCACAAACGTAATGTAAATTTGCCATATGGGTATAAATACACTAATCTAACTTACTAAGTTTAAAGGTAAAAAGAACAAACAGTTGCAAAATTATTCTTTTAAAACCTAGATATGAAATTAATAAGTTGAAGGAAAAGAACTCTCCTTAATTGATCAAGCTTTCAAAAACAAACAATTCTAGTCTATTGAACGTCTGTTTTATGAAATAACGAAATTAATTTTTCTAGAGAATTGTTTAGAATTAACTGTAATACTCCTACATTATTTAGATACATGGGTTGTTCTTTTGTAATATAAATTTGGTTTATGATTCGAACTTCTTCCTACAAATTTAAATAAAAACTATTTCATGACAGAAACTAATCAAATTTAATTCAAATTACATACCTAAAAATAAAAAAGTTATTTAAGAACATAACATTCGAAAAATTTCAAAAGCATGTTGTAATATTTAATTTTTGTAAGAGAGTTAAATCGAAAAATGAATTAAAATAATCAAATGAAAATAAAAAAAAATGGAAGTCAAAATGAAAATGGATGGTCAAAACTTAAAATGAAATTTGTCGATTATTTATTGTAATGTAGAATGCTAATTTAAAACAGTTGAGTGTTTGTAAAATACAACTGTAAAAGCTATGTACTTACTTTTTTGATCGTATATATGATATTGAACGAACCTAAGAGATATGGAGACTGTTAAATGGAAGCAAGAAAATGGAAACCTTTCAGTAGATGAGAATTCTAAAATACAACCGCTCCTCGCTGCACTGGTTGTGTTGGAGAAGGGATAAAAAGCTATATATTCTTTTAATTATAAATTGTTTAAAAATTTTTTTTTTTTTTTTAAGCGCTAACTGTTAGTCTAATAAGCCTGTCTTTACCATATGTACATAGGTACATGTTGGGACAGGGGGTTATATTATATTCGCATTATTAGAATTGATCTTAATGAATTCCACCTACAATTTTGAGATAGTACTAGACTTTATAACATGAAGAAAAGTCTTAGATTTTCAATAGATACAATTCTATTTTTTGTTTATATTGTAATTTTTTGTATTTTAATTATATAGTATTCTATACCTGTGGGTTATATTATTCAACTAAATTATTTGTATACATTTTGCATTTGTCTATATTTTTATATTAATGTATTTTTTATTAGAGATATATAATTATTAATTATTGATTAAGCCATTAATTTGAATCCAATAGCCAATGGTAGGTGAGTCGAGTCGAAAACCAGAAAAGCTTTTTTTACTGGGATTCGAACCGGGTTTTTTGCTTGAAAGGTCGGCACTCTAATCACTGTGCCACCCAGCCGCTTTAACATTGTATACTTACGTCTTTTGCTTGTCTTGTCAGAAAATTTGTATTGTTAATTTTGTCCCAAGCTTAATATATCTCTAAATTTAAATCAAGTAAATTATAGAATGTTAATATAAATCTACCGATCAATTTCCATTTGGATTAACAATTTGAACAAATATTTTTTTTTACTGAAATTCCAATCACAACGAATCAGCAATTTTTAACTTTTTATATTCATTCGTACCATATACGACTACATACTTCATATTCATTAGTGGCCATGGTTAAGTTCCGTACATATAAATAATAAATTTCAAAATAAATTTATTTACATTTTTATTTAATTTTTAAGTTGCTTTTCAAAAATAAAAATATTTAAATTTCTATTCAAAATTTTTTTTAAAAAATTTATAAAAACCTTTTGAACAGACAAAATAACAATTAGTTATAGTTAAACTTAATATGAATAAAATGATATGAAATAAAATTCAGAATTTTATTATTTATAATTAATTTTAAAAGACATTTTCTCAAAATATATTTACAATTATGAAGAATGCTCAAAAAGTATTACTAAAAAATAATAATAAACAACAAAATTTAAGATATTTACAATTAAAATCAATTGAAACGTCAAAACAGCGAGTTGCTAGTGCAGATTTGTAATTGTTTACGACAGAATTAAGAATTGCTAAAACTTTTTGTTTGTATTAGCGTAGATAATTTTTTGTAACAAGTATACGAGGGGGTTTAGAATATGGGTGATTATGTAAATCAATCAAAAACAATGTTAGTGCGAATACACAATATAACATATAAAAAATGACTTTAGAATTCTAAAAAATTTTAAGAACATTCAATTTCAATTTGCCCTCGGGCTCAACGGAAATTTTGTTAAAAATAGTTAATTGGCCAACATCTGCACAAAATGTAGTTGATCTAGTGCAAATGGTTCGAAAAACTGCCATGCAATTTATATTTTTTTTTATATATTGCTTAGAGTCTAATAAGTTGAGTATTCCCCAAAGTAATGCATTCGAATATCCTAGAGCTGACAATCCTTTTCGTTTTTAAATTAATAGTTTTGTTTTAGTAACATTTAAGAGCTACCATGAATAGAATATTAAAATTCTTATTAATAATTTAAATAATTTAATTAATTTTTTAATTTAATAATTATATTTTTTTTTTAATTTATTCAAACAATTTAGGATCTCTCAATAAAATTAATTAAAATAAACCCTAATAATAAATCAACCCAATCCAAAATTTATAACGCTTCGTTCATTAACATGATAATGCGCAGCCTCTGATTTCCATTCAAAAAGAAAGTTTAGAAAAAAAAAACAATTACTTATATTTAAATTTAAAACGAGGAAGAGTGTAGTAGAGTAGACTATGTTAACTCTGGGATACCCGTATGACTGTAATATTAACATTATACCATCTAGTTAAGTACTTTTGGCAAAAATTTCAAACATTTAGCTTTATTTTATATAAAATAATGCTCATGTGAAATATGAAGTTGTATAACAACTACTCGAGCCCACTGCATTAGAGCAACCAAATTTTGCAGTTGGCCATAAAACTAAACTATTTCTTGAAATGATTTCAGACACCCAGACGGACGGAAATAAATAGCTAAATCGATTTATTTTTCGATTTTGATCCGATCCACACCTTTGACTCTATATCTACCACCCTTCTTCTCTGCGTCACAAACGTAATGTAAATTTGCCATATGGGTATAAATACACTAATCTAACTTACTAAGTTTAAAGGTAAAAAGAACAAACAGTTGCAAAATTATTCTTTTAAAACCTAGATATGAAATTAATAAGTTGAAGGAAAAGAACTCTCCTTAATTGATCAAGCTTTCAAAAACAAACAATTCTAGTCTATTGAACGTCTGTTTTATGAAATAACGAAATTAATTTTTCTAGAGAATTGTTTAGAATTAACTGTAATACTCCTACATTATTTAGATACATGGGTTGTTCTTTTGTAATATAAATTTGGTTTATGATTCGAACTTCTTCCTACAAATTTAAATAAAAACTATTTCATGACAGAAACTAATCAAATTTAATTCAAATTACATACCTAAAAATAAAAAAGTTATTTAAGAACATAACATTCGAAAAATTTCAAAAGCAAGCCATTTCCTTTTATAATAAATTAGATAAGCGATTTTGGTTTAACAAAGCACTTGTTGCAATATCTACAGATTGTTCGTAAAACACATGTTACTTTCCAAGTAAACACTTGTTGCTATTCAAAATTGTGTTGTTGCCAGTCCCCCCTTGCAAAAAAATCTCCCAGATAAATGTAAATAAACTTTATTCCTTGTTTTGTAAACAAAATTTTATCACTAAGAAATTATTATGCCGAAGAAACATCCATCTGGCACTAAGGATACCACTTTTTGACTATCGATTAAACATTTGTAAAAAATGAAGCAATAAAAAATCAGAACGATATTTATTTTCAGAGGAAAAATGAAATTTTTTAAAAAAATTTTTCGGAAGAAAAAGCCAGAATTAAAACCTGGAGCAATATTGGATCAAGTAATATCACAATCATCATCAAGTGCAAATCAATGTCTTCTTTACAAACTTGCAAATTATAAAAGAGGTTG
Organism: Dolichopus griseipennis; assembly: GCA_963082915.1. NCBI lineage: Eukaryota > Metazoa > Arthropoda > Insecta > Diptera > Dolichopodidae > Dolichopus > Dolichopus griseipennis. The sequence continues at coordinate 333,143,658 of OY720441.1, read as the reverse complement.
TATGCAATAAATTTTTAATGCTAATGATTACGTAATAGTTAAAAATTGAATTTATATAATTTAAATATTTTTATTAGGTGGTGATTTAATCGATGCAATTGCAACCGGTGGACAGATAGCTGTTGAGCAGTTGATACGTGAACAATTTGGTGTTTTTATGTATAATAATGGCAAAGGACAAGTTATAAATCGTGCTGAATTTTTGCGTTGGAAATATCGTGATAATCATCAAGTTGTTATACCAATTGAAGCATCACTATCATCACATGATCCATTAGGAAAGTGGATTGATCATAAGGCATGCTGGCAAATGCAATATCGTGGTTCATTGGGTGAAAGTCTTTTACACGTATTAATAATATGTGATACCAAAGTTCATACAAAATTGGCACGTATTCTTTTAAGAGTATTTCCATGTTTAGCTTTAGATGTAATGGAAGGTGAAGAATATTTGGGTGCAAGTGCCTTACATTTGAGTATTGCATACAGTAATAATGAATTAGTAGCTGATTTACTTGAAGCTGGGGCATTAATTAATCAAAGGGCAAATGGCAGTTTTTTTTTGCCAAGAGATCAACAACGTAATCAGCCATCAAAAACTACTGATTATGAAGGATTAGCATATATGGGTGAATATCCACTGGCATGGGCTGCATGTTGTGCTAATGAAAGTGTTTATAATTTATTAATTGATGCTGGTGCTGATCCTGATGAGCAAGATTCTTTTGGAAATATGATTTTGCATATGGTTGTTGTTTGTGATAAACTGGTTGGTATTGGTTAAGCTTATAAAATTGGATAATTCTTTTTTAATTTATGATTTTTAAGGATATGTTCGGATATGCATTAAGACATCCAAGAACACCAGCAAGAAATGGAATTGCTAATGATCAAGGTCTAACACCACTTACATTAGCATGTAAATTAGGAAGAGCTGAAGTATTTAGAGAAATGTTAGAGCTATCAGCTAGAGAATTTTGGAGATATAGTAATATAACTTGTTCTGGTTATCCGTTGAATGCGTTAGACACTTTATTACCGGATGGAAGAACCAGTAAGATCTATTATTTAATATTAATTTTATGAAATTTTACTTGTGATTTCAGATTTTTTTTTTAAATTAATTAGGTTCTTCTTACATCAAAAAGCATAGGATTTTAATATATTTAGTAAGTTTTATGGGATGATTATATTTAGGGTAGCACTGCAAATTTTTGATTCAAAGTTTGTGTTCACACTGTTCACTAGATTAATGGCATTGTATATAAAATGTATTGAAAGCAACTGTCTATACAAGTGTATAAAATTCTGCGACTCCATTTTAAAAAGTAAAATGTATGACTTTTGCTATATTGTTGTAAGGTTATATTTAGGTAAAGTTGGGTGAAATATCTGTGATCAATCTCTAAGAAATAAGTAATTTTAACATGTATAAAAAGTTTTATTTGTGTAAAAAGGTTTTGTGGATAGCGCACGTCTTCAATGTATATAATATAACATCTAAAACTATTGTTTGTTCTTTATTGTATTATATTTACTCCATATTTTTATTTTCTAATTAGAAATTTATTTTTTTACTTAGATTGGAACTCAGCTTTGTTTATTATTTTAAATGGAACAAAAGAAGAACATTTAGATATGCTTGATGGTGGTATTATACAACGTCTGTTAGAAGAAAAATGGAAAACGTTTGCCCAAAATCAATTTTTGAAACGCTTATTAATTCTTTTCGTTCATTTATTCTTTCTATCACTGTCGGTATATTTGAGACCTGAAAATAATGATACTGCAAATGCAGAACGAGAAAAATTACGTGGAGAAGAAAATAATTATGATATAATTACAATCGCTCGTTATATTTCTGAACTTGCAACATTAGCAGGTGTACTAAGTTTTGTGATATTTCAGCAGGGTGATGAAATTAAAAATCAAGGCTTTTCGGCTTTTGTTAAGCAGTTGGGAAAGGATCCAGCAAAAGCAATATTTTTGATATCAAATTTATTAATTTTAACATGTATCCCATGCCGCCTAATGGGTGATGTCGAAACTGAAGAAGCCATTTTAATATTTGCAGTACCAGGTAGTTGGTTTTTACTCATGTTCTTTGCTGGTGCAATTCGTCTAACTGGGCCGTTTGTTACAATGATTTATTCTATGATTACTGGTGATATGTTCACATTTGGTATAATCTATACCATAATCCTCTTCGGATTCTCCCAGGCATTTTATTTTTTATTTAAAGGTCATCCAGCCGGAGATTCTAGTTTGTTTAACAATTATTTTACAACTTGGATGGCTCTTTTCCAAACAACATTGGGTGATTATAATTATCAAGAATTAAATCAAACATCATATCCCAATTTAGCTAAAACAGTTTTTGTTACATTTATGATTTTTGTACCCATTCTTCTATTAAACATGTTAATCGCTATGATGGGAAATACTTATTCCGCGGTAATTGAACGTTCAGAAAAAGAATGGATGAAACAATGGGCAAAAATTGTTGTTACACTTGAACGAGCTGTTCCACAAGCTGATGCTCAGAAATATTTGGAAGCTTATTCTATACCCTTAGGTATGACTGATGATGGAACAGAACAACGTGGTGTTATGGTAATTAAAAGTAAAAGTAAAACAAGAGCGCGACAACGTAAAGGTGCTGTTAATAATTGGAAACGAGTTGGACGTGTTACTTTACAAGCATTAAAAAAACGAGGAATGACCGGAGAGGAAATGCGTCGACAAATGTGGGGTCGCGCATCCATAACCAGTCCTACAAAAGTTGCAAAAAAGAAGAGTACAAATCCATATAATGTTTATAATGAAACAAATAGTGCTGTAGGTGCTGCTATGGGTGTTATGACATTTACACAAGATATATTAATTTCCCCAGATTTGCCGACTGAACCAGTAATCCCATTAGACCAAAAGAAAAAGAAAAAAACAACTACTGTAAGTACTGCTAAAACAGTTATTAAAACAGATCCAACTTCTACAATTGCTGCAACCACTAAAACACCAGCATTGGATGATCCATTACGTGAATTAGTATTAATATCAGAAACTGTACCGCCCGATGATGAAACTTTTATTACAAATGTTCAAAAATTAGCTGTTCAAGCATCAACATTGAGTGATGCACAAGATCCTAGTCAAGTTCAAACTTCTGCTCAACTAAAACAAAATTTAAATGTTCCAAAAGTAACGGATCCAGCTAATATTGCATTACCAAAAGCTGGTCAAGAAATTACAAGTTTTCAGGAAATGTTTGCCGCACCGACAGTCGACCCTGAAAAAGAAAGAGCATTTTATAAAAAATTAGAAGCTCTTGATGATACTGAAGATAGTGATGGTTTTATTGAAAGACCAGTTCTTGGAAAAATTTCATTAATTCGTCGAGCTAAATCCGCAGTATCAAAAACATCGGCAAATAGAAATTTTAATGACGAACGTTTTCCACTCTTCAATTTTGCATGGGAACCACAAGTACATTTTGTTTTTAATAAATTTTGTTTTACTAACTTTATAAAGTTTTTTAGTCTCAACATTCACTTGCAAATGGAATTAAAAATCAAGGATTTATAGATAATAACAGTGATGAAATTATTCAAATTGAAACTGAAGCTATTGAAGATGTAGAAAATGAATCTAAACCTCCAAGAAACGACGATGAACCAACTATTGAAGAAGTAAGGCAAAAGATGGCAGAATTCCATTTAAGGCGGCGTCCAGATTTAGAACGTGTTGAAAGGAAAAAACGTGAAAAAAGTTCCAAAAATAGAAGATACAAAAATAAGTTCGAATATTTCTTTTTTTTTTGAATAATTTTTTTTAAAGAAAACACTTAAATTTTAGAATATCACCTGACAATACTGTTGATGACGATTCGAAAGGCCGATCAAGTCGTCATAGATCAGCTCCATTAAAATACACTTCACAACGTTCACAAAGAGTCTGTGAAGATTCACCACCAGATCCTTTAGAACCGTGGAGTACACGAGAATTACAAAATATTAATCAAATTTTAAAATCAGAAAAGTCAGAAAAATCTGACTATTAAAATTTAAATCATATTCTTCATAGTTACTTGTTATTTGTTTAAATATTCAATCAAGTTGGATTGACTCTTCTTTCTTGTATTAATTAAACACTGTTATATTTATTCGAAAATTTATGCATGTTTTATTTTCTGATGATAAGTTATATTAGAAATAAAATGTTCTGTTCTGAGTTCTAGAGCCCATTAAAGGAGCCTTTAAAAATCAATTAAATTTTATAAAATTTCCTATTTTCCTAAATTTCGTAAGTTACGCGATTCAACAAACTTAACAACATACTTAAGTTTTAAGCATTTTGGTCAAAAGAGTTCAATAACATTATAGAAATTTTTTATAATAAGTTTTTACTAAAGACATTAAAGAAAGTTTAAAATTAATTTTATAGTTATCCAACAGGAAACCAACAAGGCATCATGTGGCTTTATGGTATACTATATTAGTATATAGTATAGTATTTATTCGTTTATATAAAAAGTATTTTAATTTTTGTATTTTACAAGTAAACATTCGTAATATAGAAAAAGTTTTTAGATCCAGGTGTGTTATATGCATAAACCAAGAAAAAAATTATTTTTAGTACCACAACAACAAATGTTTTTACTAAACTGTTTGATACATTAGTTCTCATCTGAATTTCTATTATTTTATTTTAAACTTTTTTTTTTATTGAAAATCTTTTAAAAGTTTTCTGTTCAATAAATTGTAATTCTAATTTCGTTGACAGTTTTAAAAATATTTTAAAATCATATTTTAAAGTATTATTTTAGAGTTTTAAATAAGAAAACCATAATTTTTGCCGTTATTACGAGAATTGAACCCAATTTTACATAACTTCCTATAAGTATGCAATTTTTACTTTTATGATTCTTCGGCTAATTAAATTTCTTGATTAAATAATATTCAAGATGACAAACATTTAAAAATTTAAAAGATCTTGATCCTAAATTCACATTATTTTTCTATATATTTAATATTAAATCTCATAAATGATAATGCGATATTTTAAAACTATAGTTTACTGAGACCTATAGAAGCTTGGATACTTTTATAAGATTGGTATATTAACAATTTGCATACGAATATTTATTAAATTATATTATGCTTTAATTGTATTTGAATATTTGATCATAAGGTCGAATTATAATGAAAATTGCATTAATATATTTTTTTTTCCCCTAAAAGTATGCAATTTTTAATTGGCAGAATATATTACGAGTTTACAAAGTAACGGAAGGATTGAATTTGGAATATTGATCTTATGAAATCAGAAATAAAAATTTATTTTTAAAATTTTAAAATATAAAAACCAAACATAATTCAAAAGTTATTGCAATATGCCTGCGTACTGTAAAGTAACTGTTAAGTAAGTTTTAAAACAATATAGTTTTTTAACAATTTTCATTAGTGATTTGGGAATAATAATATAAAGGTATTTTTATTTCTGTTTCGAACGTAGGCTTTTCAGTATATCAATTAATTCCACTTTACACGTTTTCAATTTTTTATTTTTTAAAATAGACATTATCTATAGTAGATATAATTGAATTGACAAGCAGGTCATGCAGTGTACACCAAAAAGCATTGAGGCCAACTTAAAGTTATAACTCATCGCCATATGGGAAAGGCTATTTTTTGTGTCCTTTTTAAATAAAGAACATCAACACTTGATGATCATGCAAATATACGAAAATTGTGTGGAAACCCTGGCCAAATGTAAGTTTTATATATTTGAAGTAGATCTCGAAATGTACAGAATTTTTTATTTTTAATCTTACGACTAAATTGGCGCAGTAGTTAAAATGCCGACCTTTCATTCGACCGGACTCGACTCCTGGTAAAAATTTAAAACTTTTAATTGGTTTTTTGAACTCGAATCAGGTACCATTCGTCATTCAATTCAAATTAATGACATAACCAATAATTAATAATTATGTATCTTAAATAAAAAATTGATTAATATAATCATTTAAAAAAATACAAAATATATATACAAATATATTAATTTAATATTATAACCCACAGATATAGAAATACTTTATAATTCAAGTATGCCCCCGATATTTTGTAGCATCTTTTACTCCGAACTAAAATGACGAATTTGATCTTTTTAAAAATGGTAAAAAAAAGATAATTTGTTATTTGTATTCATACTTGGGATTCTTACTAATTACGAGTTGTGCATATTAGACTGCCAAACACTTATATTAGTATATACAATCTTAAATACAAAAATTTATACAATCTAGAAGTCTGTAATTTTATCAGATTTTTAAAATTTTTAAATTTTATCAGAAAAATTTCTTAAATTACAATTTTTTTAATTCAAAAAAATTTTTACTTTGTTTAAAAATATCAAATATTAAATTTTATATTAGATTAAATTCTTAACTTAAAAAAAGGAAATTCCTACTTTTACATAAAAGTATATACATGCATATTATATATATATTTATATGTATAATTGTATATAAATAGTTATATTAAGATTTTTAATGTTAATATACAATTAATAAAGCACTTTGATATTAAATTCATTTTTATGTAGTTATAAAAAAAGGTGTCCCATATGGAATAACTTAAATAAATTAAAATTATATTTTTAATATCTTTAAATAATTTATTTAAATTTTTTTTTCAAGGTATCTAATCTATGTAAATAGATTGTTTTTTTTTTTAAATATTGTTTTTAATATTTTCAAGTAAAATTGTTAAACTAATTTAATAAAATGTATGATAGAATTAAAATTACGATTAGTTAAATAAGTTTTTAGTGAAGGTGAATATATTTTGAAAAAGCAACAGACAAATTTATTTAAATCCCATGCTAGTATTATACTTTTTGTAACTAAATTTTACCTCCCAAAAGATAGTAATATCCGAGTACCATTGAGTAAACCTACCTTCTTTAGTAGTATTGTGGCTATAAGGTAGTGATGGTGTAACATGCGGTTAGTAGAAAAGTGCTTTCGTTTCAGTCTCTAATTTTTCCGGATCTTATAAAACAATAAGCACAGATGCGATATGGTACTGCCTAATAATATCCGAGTACCATTGAGTAAACCTACCTTCTTTAGTAGTATTCTGGCTTTAAGGCAGTGAGGATGTGACAGGTAATTAGTAAAAAAGTGTTGCCGTTTCAGTCTCTAATATTTTTGGATCTTATAAAACAGAAAGCACAGATGAGATGGTGTACTGCCTAATAATATCCAAGTACCATAGAGTAAACCTACCTCCTTTAGTAGAATTGTGGCTATAAGGAAGTGAGGATGTAACAGGTGGTTAGTAGAAAAGGTCTTCTGTTTCAATCTTTAATATTTCCCGATCTTGAAAATCGGTAAGAAAAGATGCGGTAGTGTGCTGCACAATTTGAAGGTCTGTTCTATGCAAGTATTATTATGGGGTATTATTATCCAAAACGTTCGAAATCTTATTCTAGTCTAATTAATTCAAAATCATGTTTTTTATTTTTTTTTCCTGTTTCAGCATAGGGCTTTCATGAAGCTTCTGTTTGAGGCTCTGTTTCCGTTTCGTTTCGTTAGTTTTTCGAGAGCTACCCGAAGTTTTGGTCCAATCTTAACCAAAAAAAAATAGGGAACCTAGAAATTGTTAGAAAAATATTTTGTGAAAATTTCAAAACTGTAGCTCCTTTAGTTTTACAGTTATCATGCTGACACACGGACGGACAGATACACATAGCTAGATCGACTTATTTTTCAATTCTGAGCCGATACGTGCCCTTGACACTATATCTAGCTCGTTTTTATTTTTTTTTCCTGTTTTTCAGCATAGGGTTTCCCAAAGCTTCTGTCCGACGCTCTGTATCCGTTCCGTTAATTATTTTGTTCGCTAAGCTATATGATTGGTAGCTGAAGCTATTTCGCGTCATCTGCTGAATCATATAAGCATTTTTAAATTTTAGAGTTTCCAATCTAACCAAATATTTAAAAAAGACAAAAGTTTTATAGCTAGTGTTTTATTTTTTGTAAAGTCCTTGAAATTTCTTTTATTGCATATAATCTTCATTAAATGCTTATTAATAATAAAGAACTTATTATTATACATATACATATTATCATTTTAAAAACTAATCCTATAATTTGAAAGTAGAACTTTCAATTTTTTAGAAAAAAATAATATAATTCTCCTTAATTTAAATAATAAGAAAGAACTCTTGAGCTTTTCTTTAAGGATATCACCTTTCTTTTCTTTAAAGAATTTAAAGATTACAACTTATTATATATATATATATATATATATATATAAATACATATGTATGTACTTACTTATATAATATAAATATACACATTTTTTTAACTCTTTAACTTTTTTTATGTCTTCTTAATAAATAAGAACGTATATAAAATAATACACATACATTTAAACATTTGAATTCTGAATGTATTTTATTAAAAAAAATAAAGGATTTAATTTTTTTTGTCCCTGTACTTTTCTTCAATTTCTGATTTTAGAATTCATAAAACTCTCAAAATAAAAAAAAAGAATAAAAAAGAATAATAATAAAAAATTCATTTGATAGCCCCTTTTATACAGTCTATACAATATGACATTATCCTGTTAATATAATAACAAAATAATAACAAAAACAAAAAAAAAAAACAAAATAAGTACATGAACATCAATACATGTGTTATAAATGAATTTGCTGTATCCTGATTTTAAATCCTTTCTCTTCCTTCTATTTTTGTTCTTTTATATTTGTAAAAAATTTTTGTATTTATTTTTAAATATTTTACAGTTTCTGTTTTATAATTTAGAAAATGTTTTACATTTGAATACTTGAAATGTAGTTTGTCTGACATTTTGAGTGGATTTTATAATCAGTACTATGTTTGGCAAAACTTCCGGAAAGGGGTTGTGAGCTATCAAGATGACGTCATCACATTACGGTACTAAATATCTCAAAGTTTCCGAATATATATACCATTAGTGGCGATGGCGCCATCTAGTGGTCGAAAAATGCATTACAAAATGTTCCTAAGATTTTGTAGCATTTTTATTAAAATGTTATATTTTTCCTGTAAGACAATAAACTGGAACCAACATCTTACAATATTGTAGGGCATGATATTGTCTTTCATAAACATCTTGTTTCATCTGGATCGGTGCTACCATTTTTGAGATATTGCAATTTTAAGTGAAAATTTAAAAAAAAAAAAAAAAAAACTACTATAACTGTGAAATTTTCTAAAACACCCTGTATTATTATTATACCATTAGAAAGGTCTCTTAAAACTCTTTCCAACGATATATATTAAGTATGGCATATGTTGACAAATAGCCCCAACAGAGAACATAAATGCAAAAATGACACAACAATTTTATCAAAAAATACATTTTCATACTTTATTTCTCATAAATTTATTTTGGCTTTTTGTTTTCCAGTTGAAATATTTATTTTAAAATGTAAGAATGTACTTTATAGGTTGATACAACATTGAGTTAGGTTTTAATTTATTTGGAGGGTTTTTGGTGGTGACAACCTCATAGTTTTAAAATTTTTTTTATTTAAATATGTATGTAAAAATATAATTAGAAGGACCTTAAAGTTAGCTACAAAATCAGAATTATTCGCTTTTTCCAGAATATTTAAAAACATATATACACAAGAACCTGAATCAGGAGGAATTTTAGAGTTGAATTCTAAATCACTATTACCGCTTTTTCCAGAATTATATGTGTGTTTGTATATACAATGTTAGAAGAGATTTTTAAGTTTGATTCTTAATCAGCAGATCCGCTTTTTCCAGAATATTTATAATATATGTGTATATGTATATCCAATATTAGAAGAGATTTTAGAGTTGGATTCTAAATCAGGATTGCCGCTTTTTCCGTAATATTTAAAAATATATATGAATATGCCAGATTCTGACTTAGAAAAGATTTTAGAGTTGGATTCAACTAATAGAGCTGGACTTTATTTATTTGTTTCATTATTTTTAATTATTTGATGCATCTTAATAACTCACATATTATTATATATAAATAAACAAATAAACGTAATTAGGTATATATTTTAATTATATACTGATTAATGCCTACATATTTATGTGCATATTGTAAATTTATATTTTAGTAGATTTTTTTTTCAGACACTACGTATTACGACATTCCGCTAAGTTTTGAATACAAATTCCATTTATTATAAAGGTTATCAAGTTATCTTTAGTGAAAATAATGAAATAAAAATATAATCCCTATCTGCTATCACAAATTTTAAACTAACTATAAAATCCCTTCTGATTGAGGAACTAACATACATATATATTATAGACATATAAATATTCTGGAAAAAGCGGTAATCTTCATTTAGAATCCGCCTCTAAAATCTCTTCTAATATTTGATATACATATATAAATATTCTGGAAAAAGCGGCAATCCTGAATTTAAATGCAACTCTAAAATCCTCCTAATTCAGATTCTTATAATCTGATAAAGCGCATAATTCTGATTTTGTAGCCTAAGGGCCTTTCTAATTATATTTTTACATACATATTTAAATAAAAAACATTTTAAAACTTTGAGGTTGTCACCTCCAAAATCCCTGAAAACAAATTGCCAGAACCAAACTCAATATTGTATCCAAACCTAAAATGCATTCTTACATTTTTAAATTTGCCAAAAAGGCAAAATAAATTTATGACAAATAAAGTATGAAAATGTATTTTTTAATAAAATTGTTGTGTCATTTTTGCATTTATGTTCTCTGGTGGGGCTATTTGTCAACATATGCCATACTTATTATATACCGTTGGAAAGAGTTTTAAGAGACCTTTCTAATGGTATAATAATAATACAGGGTGTTTTTGAAAATTTCACAGTTATAGTAGTTTTTTTGAAAGTTTGATTTTTTTTTTTTTTTTTTTAAATTTTCACTTTAAATTGCAATATCTTAAAAACGGTAGCACTGATTCAGATGAAACCAGATTTATATGAAAGGCAATATCATGCTCTACAATATTATATGATTTTGTCTTACAGGAAAAATATAGCATTTTAATTAAAATGCTACAAAATCTTAGGAAATTTTTGTAATGCATTTTTCGACCACTAGATGGCGCCATCGCCACTAATGGTATATATATTCGGAAACTTTGAGAAATTTAGTACCGTTATGTGATGACGCCATCTTGATAGCTCACAACCCCTTTCCGGAAGTTTCACCCTATGTTTTATATGCAGTTTTATGTTTATAATTTTGTGTAAATTTTTTTAAAAGTTTGTTTTAGATTGCAAATGACCACCTTATTAAATTAGAAGATCGAATCATTGAATGTACAACTTGTTTCTGTTATCTAGGGAGTATCATCTCTCGCCTACAGATGGGGTCAGCTGAAGATGACAGAATCAAAAGACGCTGGTCAAAAGAAGCAACAAAATCAGAATCAAAAGAAGCTGGTCTTTGGTAAGCTTCGCCGCATGAAATAGCTCTCAAATATCAAGACGAACCAAACTAACAAAATATATTAACATATGACTGCGAATCATGGTTGCTCACTAATTTCATTAAAAATAAATTGCAAGTCTTCGTAAATAAACATCTTAGAATAATATGCTGAATATTTTTTCCGAAGAGAATAAGAAATGCAAACTCGTAGGCATTAACAAACAAGGAACCAAGAGTGAAGCAAATCACCAAAAGGAAATGGAGGTGGATAAGGAAAAATATAAAATGTATTACAAGAATGGCGCAAAATTGGAATCCTCTAGGTGGATCCAGGTGAAGAGGTAGACCTAGAACTGCATGAAAAAGAACGTTGGTGGGTGAATTAAGTAGACGTGAAATATCTTGGAATGAAATAGTAGAAAAAGTTATGAATAGAAATGAATGAAAACTTCAAGTCAAGAATGCCCTATGTCCCAAGTGAACTAACAGACAAAAAAAAATTTTTGGAAAGGAGCACGCCACATGCCTGAATTTAATTTTTCATTTGACTGTATTTCCTTAGGCTGTATTTCAATTGACCAGAATTATTTTATAAATATATACTTGAGATTTTAAATTTGAATGCATGATAGAGTTTATTAACTTATTATATAGTTGAATTCAATATCAAGGTCCTTTTCTCTAACTGTTCAAAGTTTTTATATATACATATGTTTATGCGGCATGGAATCAAATGCAACACTGAAAGTTGAAAACTTTTAACTAAATCAACAATTTCTCTAACTTTTAGCTTGAAAAAACCAAAAAGAAAAATATGATAGCAAAACCTGTCAAAATTTTTAAAATATTTTTTGTAACTACTGTAATTGTACTAACGGTACGTTTGGTTTATTTTTATTATTTGTTATTGTTATGTCTTTATGTTTTCAAATAGAATATTCAGACATTGTATATACAATTTAAAATTTATGTTCTATCCAAAATATATATATATATATATATATATTTTTTTTTTAAAGAAATATCTGAGGGGTTGAAAGGTAACAAAAATATAGTTAGGGGTGCAATCAAAACAACTGTAATCCATTTATACAATTGAACTTAAAAAAAATAAATATACGCACTAAAAATGAATACAAAAAAAAAAATATTTCTTAAGGTGAGTTTATACATAATATGTACGTGTCTTTTAGACAAGGTGTTGTTGGTGTGTGTATGTCTTTTTTTTTTACTTATAAAAAAAAATGAAATTGAGTTCAAATCGAATGTTATTCAATGCATAAAAATGAGGTGATTTCTTTTTTTTCTTATTTATTTAAATGTTTTGTACGTTAAGATTTAAACTAAGATCTTATATAGAATATCAATGGTTATATAGACGGGTTAAATAGTAGTAAGGAAGTATTGAATTTTTACTTTTATTATTCGGATTTGTTTTTTTTTTCTTAATTTTTTCGATATCACATGTTAAATGAAGATTTGAAAACTGAATTAATAAGAATTCAAAAAAAAAAAAAAATTCGAAAAAAGTGTGAGTGTTTTTGTATTGCTTGCGGATTATCACACAAAAGTCGATATAAAAAAAAGACGAATCTTTAACATTTAAAATATAGATAAGAACTTATAATCAGTTTTTAATAAAAATATTTAAAAAAAAAACCTATTAAAGATATGTAATAGTGTTTGTAAATAGAAATTTAATTATATTATAGCTTATTTAATATTATTTCGATAAATTAGTGTATTATAAACTTATAACTTAACCTCCTAAGCACAATTGGCGTAGTCATCAATATCGAAATACTACTTCAAAAGTTAAACATATATGGAAAACAATACAAATAACTACAACTTCCATTTTTAGCACATTTTCAAAAAAATTTGTTAAAATGTGCCTATATAGTTTCACTCTGTCCGTCGGTCCGTATGTTTACAAAAACTTTTACATCGTTTGAAATAGAGAAATTCAATTTTAACCACGGGTAGGTATTGCAAAAAAAAATATTTCATAGAATTTTTTTCTGTAGCTACACCCACTAGAGAGATACAGCCCCCCAAAGTCGAAAAAAGTACTATAATTAAATTGTTATAATAACAGTTCTGTTAGCTATATTTTCAATATGAAAACGGTAAAAGACAATTGGTTTTACAAGCTTTTTAAATTTTTAAAAGGCAGTTAAAAAATTTTTTTTGTCACGTTATATTTTTAAACACCTGTAACTAGAATACTTGTCCAATATTTTTTTTATTAATATACAAAATTTAAAGGTCCAACATTATATTTTAATATATGTTAAAGGTTTTTCTTAAATTTTAAAAACAATTCTTTAACCATTTTTCCTTAAATAATAAATATTTAAGAAAAATTCCAAATTTTGGTAGAATTCACATTTAAATTTTTTGAACCTAAAAAATGGAAGGGGGGAGGTGGGTAAGTGAGGTGAATATTCATGATAAATTTGGCAATATTCTCCAATGAGGTTCATTAGGACTTAATGAAGTTAAATCCTTGAGAAATTTGGCAATCTTCCCCATTGAGGGGCTATTAGGACTTAAAAATTTACTATTTTTATAAGTAAGCAGTACCTTAGTCACCAGTGTATATATTTTCTAAATTAAATGTTTCATTGAAGCCCCAACATTATTTTTCGATAAGATACTCAGTATGAAACACTATGATAACTATGATTTTTCTAGCAATTAATATTGGGAATCTTTACAAAAATTGTAATTAATTTACCTCAAATAAGCCATATAACTTTAAATCTTAAAATTTTTCATATTATATAAATTAATTTTCAAAAAAATTGTGTTTTGTTATGCATATATATATATATATATATATATAAGGGGATTCTAAGGTTTAACTAGTATCCGCGTAGGACCAAATGACTAAATATAAAGATAGCTGGTGTTGCCAGCTTTCAAAAAATATATAGCTTTAATGGCGCATATTATCCTTTAAGGACGAAAAGGACATTTAAAAGTATCCTTGTTATTTTAGTCTATTTTACAAAAACCGTTATAACTAGCCATCTGTTCAATATATATGTATTTATTTCAAGCTAATAACTAAGATGACGGTCTGGAGAATATTTTATCGTTTATTTGATGACGATCGGTGCTGCCGTTTTGGAGATATTGTAGTTCAAAGTTGAAAATTTTTGCAAAAAAAAAAATTTTTAACATCCTTTCTCTAAAACTCATATTTTTAAAAATTTTGCAAGGAAACCCCCTAAATATTTTTACATCGTTGGAAAGCTCTTATTTTTTTCTATAATTTGGGCATACATAAGGTCTGTCTATATTAAAGCGTTTAGAAGATATAAGCATTTATAAAATAAAAAATTTTTTGTTTTGTAATTTTTTTTGCATAAAAAAAAATGTTGATATGTTTTACAATTTTTTCAGCCGTACTTTTTAAATGAATTAAATAATTTTATTTTTGAAAAAAAAAAAATTTTAATATGTTTATAAATGGGTTGGGTACGAAATTCCAAAAAAAAAATTCCATTTTCATAATTCCAAAAAAAAAATTCCAAAAAAAATAGTTCCAAACAAAAAAAATTCCAAAAATCAAAATTAAATGACAAAATATTTTTTAATAACAGTAATTTTTTACAAGCATATTTCAACAAATAAAAATTTAAAAATAGAGGGGGCTGCCGCCCCAAACCCCGGCTAAATAAATTATTGAAACCCTGATTTCAAAAATCAAAATTAAATGACAAAATATTTTTTAATAACAGTAATTTTTTACAAGCATATTTCAACAAATAAAACTTTAAAAATAGAGGGGGCTGCCGCCCCAAACCCCCGCTAAACAAATTATTGAAACCCTGATTTTGAATCCAACTCTAAAATCCCTCCTAATTCAGACTCTCACGTATACAAATATATAAATATTCTGGAAAAAGCGTATAATCCTGTAATTGTAGCCAACTATAAAATCTCTCCTAATTATTTTTTACATGCATATTTCAACAAATAAAAGTTTAAGAATAGTGGGGGCTGCCGCCCCCAAACCCCCCCTAAACAAATTATTGAAACCCTGATTTTGAATCCAACTCTAAAATCCCTCCTAATTCAGAATCTCACGTATACATATGTATAAATATTCTGGAAAAAGCGTATAATCCTGTAATTGTAGCCAACTATAAAATCTCTCCTAATTATTTTTTACATGCATATTTCAACAAATAAAAGTTTAAGAATAGTGGGGGCTGCCGCCCCCAAACCCCCGCTAAACAAATTATTCAAACCATGATTTTGAATCCAACTCTAAAATCCCTCCTAATTCAGACTCTCACGTATACAAATATATAAATATTCTGGAAAAAGCGTATAATCCTGTAATTGTAGCCAACTATAAAATATCTTCTAATTATTTTTTACATGCATATTTCAACAAATAAAAGTTTAAGAATAGTGGGGGCTGCCGCCCCCAAACCCCCGCTAAACAAATTATTGAAACCCTGATTTTGAATCCAACTCTAAAATCCCTCCTAATTCAGAATCTCACGTATACATGTATAAATATTCTGGAAAAAGCGTATAATCCTGTAATTGTAGCCAACTATAAAATCTCTCCTAATTATTTTTTACGTGCATATTTCAACAAATAAAAGTTTAAGAATAGTGGGGGCTGCCGCCCCCAAACCCCCGCTAAACAAATTATTGAAACCCTGATTTTGAATCCAACTCTAAAATCCCTCCTAATTCAGACTCTCACGTATACAAATATATAAATATTCTGGAAAAAGCGTATAATCCTGTAATTGTAGCCAACTATAAAATCTCTTCTAATTATTTTTTACATGCATATTTCAACAAATAAAAGTTTAAGAATAGTGGAGGCTGCCGCCCCCAAACCCCCGCTAAACAAATTATTGAAACCCTGATTTTGAATCCAACTCTAAAATCCCTCCTAATTCAGACTCTCACGTATACAAATATATAAATATTCTGGAAAAAGCGTATAATCCTGTAATTGTAGCCAACTATAAAATCTCTCCTAATTATTTTTTACATGCATATTTCAACAAATAAAAGTTTAAGAATAGTGGGGGCTGCCGCCCCCAAACCCCCGCTAAACAAATTATTCAAACCCTGATTTTGAATCCAACTCTAAAATCCCTCCTAATTCAGACTCTCACGTATACAAATATATAAATATTCTGGAAAAAGCGTATAATCCTGTAATTGTAGCCAACTATAAAATCTCTTCTAATTATTTTTTACATGCATATTTCAACAAATAAAAGTTTAAGAATAGTGGGGGCTGCCGCCCCCAAACCCCCGCTAAACAAATTATTGAAACCCTGATTTTGAATCCAACTCTAAAATCCCTCCTAATTCAGACTCTCACGTATACAAATATATAAATATTCTGGAAAAAGCGTATAATTCTGATTTTGTAACAAACTCTAAAATTCTTGCTCGCTAAAGCTATGGAAATATTTTTTGGATTTTTTTTTTGGAATTTTTTTTTTTGGAATTATTTTTTTTCTTTCTTTGGAATTTTGTAAATTTGGAACTTGTTTTTTGGAATTATGACACCATCCCAACAAAAAGGCAAAATAAATTTATGAGAAATAAAGTATGAAAATGTATTTTTTAATAAAATTGTTGTGTCAGTTTTTCATTTATGTTCTCCGGTGGGGCTATTTATCAACATATACCATACTTATTATATACCGTTGGAAAGAGTGTCAAAAGACCTTTCTAACAGTATAATAAAAATACAGGGTGTTTTTGAAAATTTCATAGTTATAGTGGTTTTTTTGAAAGTTCAAAATTTTTTTTTTTTTTGTTTTAAATTTTTACTTGAAATTGCAATATCTCCAAAACGGCAGCACCCATCGTCCTCAAATGAACGTTAAAATATTTTCCAGACCGTCATCTTAATTAATAGCTTTGATTGAATATATATATATTGAACAGATTGCTAGTTATAACGGTTTTTGTAAAATAGACTAAAATAACAAGGATACTTTTAAATGTCCTTTTCGTCCTTAAAGGATAATATGCGCCATTAAAGCTATATATTTTTTGAAAGCTGGCAACACCAGCTATCTTTTATATATAGTCATTTGGCCCTACGCGGATACTAGTTAAACCGTAGAATAGCCATATATAAATATATATGTATAGAGTATATATATAATATATACTCTATACATATCTATCTTTGTAAAAAAATATAAATGTATATATAATATAAAGTTTAAATCATAGTTTTATATGTAGTAACAAGTTTTAAGATTTACAAAATATACTTGTAATTTGTAATAATATTTTAATGATATTATGATTAATCAGTTAATTAATATTATTTAAAAAGTTGTTAAATGAATCTTCGCAATTTTAATAAATTAGTAATAGCTTTAAAAATTAAAATGCATGTTAGTAAGGAATATTTTTATCCAGATATCATTAATTATGATATAAAGCATTTTGGAATTGTAATTTAGTTAAAAAAAATTTTAAAATGTCAGATGAATATATTGAAATTATAGCACACACAATATACATATACTGTCTAGTATCTTAGCTAATTCTCAAAGTTATATATTTTTAAGTAAAATTTCGAAATAGTTTTTCTACTATTGTTGTTTCGTTTATCTTACACCAAAATGATGATTATCTTAGCCCTATGTTTAAATTGTTTTGGGAGTTCATTAAGATCAATTCTAATAATAATAATATAATTAATATTTATTAATTTGTCAACTTGACATTTGACAATAAAAAAATGGAAATGTCAAAATGTTGGTTGCTAAAGAACTATAGTTAAAAAATTTAAATCACATTTTAAAACGAAATAACATAATTTTTTATTTTTAAAAATACACTTTTTATTTTATATTTATTATTATACCCGTATGACTATATAGTCCAAGGGTATAATAAATTTGCCATTACGTTTGTGACGCAGAGAAGGAGGGGGGGTAGATATAGACTCAAGTGTATGGATCGGATCACAATCGAAAAATAAATCGATTTAGCTATGTATGTCCGTCCGTCCGTCCGTCCGTCTGTCCGTCCGTCTGTCCGTCCGTCCGTCCGTCATCACGATAACTCAAAAAGTAAAGGAGCTAGGATTATGAAATTTTCACAAATTCGTTTTTATGCAAAAAACGGAATCAAGTTTTAAATTCAGCCATTTTGGTCCACGGGTTCGAGTACCTGCCATACAACTTCTAATTTTATATGAGCATTACTCTATACCTATGGAAGTTGCGTGTCTGAAATTTTGCCAAAAGTAGTTTAGTATAATGGCCAAAGTTACTGCAAAATTTGGTTGGTCTACTGCAGAGGGTTCGAGTAGCTGCCATACAACTCCTTCTTTTATATGAGCTTTACACTACACCTGATGAAGCTGGGTGTCCTAAATTTTGCAAAAAATAGTTTAGTGTAATGGCCAAAGTTACTGCAAAATTTAGTTGGTCTACTGCTGAGGGTTCGAGTAGCTGCCATACAACTCCTTCTTTTATATGAGGATTACACTACACCAAATGAAGCTGGGTGTCTGAAATTTTGCCAAAAATAGTTTAGTGTAATGGCCAAAGTTACTGCAAAATTTGGTTGGTCTACTGCAAAGGGTTCGAGTAGCTGCTATACAACTCCTTCTTTTATATGAGCATTACTCTACACCTAATAAAGCTGAATGTTTGAAATTTTGCCAAAAGTAATTAACCGGATGATATAATGTATATGTTACGGTCATACGGGTATCCCAGAGTTGACACAGTCTACTCTACTACACTCTTCCTCGTTTTTTTTATTTTCAATTTACACTTATTTTTTAATACAAAAATAATAAATATTTTCATGATAAAAAATAAATGTTATTTAATGCATGTATTTCAACACATCTATTAAGTTATTTTGCATGTATGTAATATGTACGATATGTGTGTATATTATATATGTATTAATTTATTTTTTTTTTTAATTTTTCAAAAAAAAAAAGGAAATTTATGAATTCAGCATGGATTTTTAAAATGTTTAACCTTTCATTTATATAAAATCTCAATAAATAGTCAATATTTAACTTTCACTAAGTAGGTAGTAGGTATACATGTTTTTTTTATTCGATATGAACGTATAGTTCTAAAGGTATAAGGTATACTAAATTTGCCATTACGTTTGCAACGCTGTGAAAGAGACAACACAGGTCTTGAATCAGGTGTATGGATCGGATCAGGAACGAAATCTGAGTTTATTTTTTATTTATATGTGCTAATCGGCGCGCGTTCGAGGTTCGATCAAATGTTGGTTCAGCTTTATTGATTCGTTACAAAATTTGGGGTGTCTAGAGCAGGGGACTAGAATTGCTGGCATACAATTTTAAATTTTTGTTATGGATAACTCATGTTCAAATTAAATTGTGTATCTGAAATTTTGTCAAAAGTAACTATATATGAATAAGGTCTTTATAACATTTGGTTTGTGTACTGCAAGTGAAATACAAAATAGGTCTGTTTGGGATAAAAAAAGTTTAATCAATTTTAATGTTTGAATTATGTACTTCCAGGTATCCTTAAATGAACACAGTCTGCTTTTTTCTAATTTTTTTCATTTTTATACCCGTATGACTATATAGTCCAAGGGTATAATAAATTTGCCATTACGTTTGTGACGCAGAGAAGGAGGGGATGTAGATATAGGCTCAAGTGTATGGATCGGATCAGAATCGAAAAATAAATCGATTTAGCTATGTATGTCCGTCCGTCTGTCCGTCCGTCTGTCCGTCCGTCCGTCCGTCCGTCATCACGATAACTCAAAAAGTAAAGGAGCTAGGATTATGAAATTTTCACAAATTCGTTTTTATGCAAAAAACGGAATCGAGTTTTAAATTCAACCATTTTGGTCCACGGGTTCGAGTACCTGTCATACAACTTCTAATTTTATATGAGCATTACTTTGTACCTATGGAAGCTGCGTGTCTGAAATTTTGCCAAAAGTAGTTTAGTATAATGGCCAAAGTTACTGCAAAATTTAGTTGGTCTACTGCTGAGGGTTCGAGTAGCTGCCATACAACTCCTTCTTTTATATGAGCATTACACTAAACCTAATAAAGCTGAATGTTTGAAATTTTGCCAAAAGTAATTAACCGGATGATATAATGTATATGTTACGGTCATACGGGTATCCCAGAGTTGACACAGTCTACTCTACTACACTCTTCCTCGTTTTATTATAAAATTAAAGGGCATATATGTAAACTTAAACAGATGTTAATTAATTTGGAAATAAGATTCATTTATCATTTTTATTTCGATATAAACATTTTGATATATGATGTAATAGTTTTTAATTTAATTGTAATCAAATTTTATAAAAATTTTTCATTTATATTTTTTTTTTTTGAATCTCAAATGATTTACAAAATAATTCAATTCATAAGGTTGAAATTGTCTATATGATAAATGATCATATATTATAAAAATTTTCCGACCTTTTTTTTTTTCTAAAGTTCATATCCTTTTGAAAATGCTTTAAATATTTGCATTCAATTTCCTTTTTAAATCCTTTTTTTTATTTGGTATTGGTGTATATTGGGATATTTGGCAAATCAATAACATTATTAAGGAAATAGAACAAAATGTTTCACATTTACTCAAAAAAAAAAAAAAAACTCAATACCTACATAATCTTTGGATACTGGTAAGTATTATATTTATGAACATTCTGTTTACTTTTTTTTTTGTTATAAATGTATCTTTTAGAAAGTACTAGTATGTAATTATATATATATATATATATGTAGATAGGTTTAAAATTTTCACTTTTAATCAAATTTTAGTTTAGTCATAAGGCAGCACAATACAGAGTTTAGTAAGAATTGTTCAAAAAAATCTATGAAATCCTATTAAGGTTTTATTTTTGGTTTTGGAAAGTTTAGAATATTTGCAGGGATTTTAATGTTCGAATATATATATAAATAGTTAAATGTTTTCAAAATTATTTGTCTGGAATTTGTTACATAAAGGTAATCCTACTCATAAAAACAATATAAAGCTTCCTTGTTTTAAAACTCTTTTTTTATCTTTCTTTTAAATTTCATAGGAATCAATATTAATGTAAAGAAAAGGGTCAGTTATTGATTGAAAGATCAATAGATTTCTATTTAGGTTTATGTTATGTTTATGTAATTTTTAAAATTTTTTGATTTTTGATTTTTAAATTATTTAGAACAAATAATTCAATATTCGATCAGTTTAAGGTTTTTCTGGCCAAATGAAAACAATTTCAATTTCTTTAAAATTAAAAATTTGTGAAGTCAAGTATTTCCCCTCACTCAAATTTAGATGAATAGAAAACTTCAATATTATTTGATCCATTCATTTTGAATATAATTTTTGGAAAATTTGGTACAAATTATTAATACCACAAAACACTATAATTTTAAAGGATTTAATGAATGCTGTGCTAATTTAAAAGCTAGTAAGTATTATTATTGATATCAAATTTTATAAATATGGTATTATTAAAGTAATATGAAATTAATTTTAAAATAATTAGAACATTACCTTTAATTTTAGAGGCCTCTATGGTGTAGTGATTAAGCATTTGGCTTATTAACTGAGAGTGTACTATGAAGAAGTAACATTAATATAAAATGTGTAACATGAGCAAAATAAATAATATTACTTATAAGTTAATATAAAGTATTGGAAGTGAGAAGAACACGGGTCGCAAGGCCAAGATGTTAGAATGGAATATGCTATCTCCCATATAAAAATAACAATAATCTTTAATTATTTTTTTTAAACACGAAAACTTAAATGAATTACAGAAACATATTTAAAACAAATTCATTGGAGATGAGTTGAAAGAGTTATTATAAAACACTAACTATTTGGATATTGTCATTTAATTAATATATCTAGTATATTAAATTTTATACAATTTTACTCAATCACATTTATTTAATAAATTCATAGTAATTAATGAAATAAAATATCGTTCGCCAGTTTGTCCTTTGATCTAAGATCAGTTCCCACGAAAATTCCTGTATATCTTTAAAACTAAGAAGGCTAGCGGGTTGAAAATTGATCAGCGAGTAATAAGGCACTCTCATTTATAAAGTTTCAGATTACTCGAAGCAAACATTGCTGCAAGAAAATAAAACTTTAAAACTAACAATTCCAGATAATATCAAAATCATATTTATAAGTACTATATAATTTGGGTAGTTGCAAGACAAAGTTGCCTACTCGTTTTTGGAACTAATCAGAATACGAGGATAAAATTGAAAATAGAAAAGTGCATTATAAAAGCACTGTTTCACCAAAATTTGCAGTAACGGGCAACAACTTTTTTTGTTTCAATCACTTCCAAATCATTTCCAAAATTTGTAATCATTGGTATTATAAACGCCAATTAGGTTTAAATTTTTTCATTCGATAGGGGCCCGGCTTCAATTCCCGGTAAAAGTGAAAAATTTTTATCTGCTTTTCTACTCGGCTATACCATTTGCCATTGGGTTCATATTATTTGTATAACAAATAACCAATAATTAATAATTCTGTATCTTTAATAAAAAATGCAATATAAATAATATACAAATTATAAATAAATAATTTAATTAAATAATATAAAACACAGATACAGAAATACCTTATAATTTAAATATAAAATTATTACAATATCTATTGAAAGTCTACGATGTTTCTACAAGTAATTAGGTCTAGTACTATATTATGTTTAAATTGTATGTGGAATTCATTAAAATCAATTCTAATAATAAGAATAAAATTTAATAAGAATAAAATTTTTTTCCCAAGGTTCCATCATGTACCTCTTGTATGGGCAGGCTTATTAGTCTAACAGTTGAACAGTAAAGCACTCCATTTTCTTGCAATTATTTTATTAAAGGTATGAATCTCTTGTTCAGAGGGTAAATATATTAAATTTTTGTTTTATTTTTTTGTAATTTTAAAAATGTTTTTTAATTAAATAATTTAAACTTTTATAATTTATCCTATGTGAATAAACGTAACCGTATTTTTTTATATTTATTTTCAGAAAAAAAAGTTTTGAAGAAATCATTTATAATTTCGTGTTAATTTTTAATATTTTAATCTTTCAACTATTCTATTATCGTTTATAAAATGAATGTTTTATAAAAATAATTGTGACATAGCGTTTTAAAAATCCATTAAAAAACTATTGACTTTGACATTTTAATTGAATTCTGAATGAAAATTCTTTTGTTAATATTTTGTTTTTTGTGCGGTTTTAGATTATAACTATTTTACAGTTATGTGATATAAATTATAAAAAAAAAATTTTTTTATTTTATTTTAAGAAATTTTGTAAAAATGTTTAACTGTAATTTTCATGTCTGAAGGCTGAACAGGAAATCATTATGAGCCTAACATATAATCGGAAATGATTTTTTATTTTATGTTTTGGTATTTAGGTGTTATATTTATGTTAAATAACAGTTAAAAATATTGAAAACTTTTACAGGTTGAAAAATATTTTATTTCACTAAATTAAAATTAATAAAAATTTAAAGGTCTTTATAGTGATTACAAAAGTTGTTGCAAGTTTTTAGTAAATTTTTATTTGATCACAATTACAATTATATTAAATTATGTAATCAAAGTGATTTACATTAATTTCTGTAAACAATTTGTATTTAAACGGTGTGTTCGTCCGAATAACTTCTACAAATATTTTCATAATCTCAAGGTCTCAATTCCAAAATTATTACACATTCCTATCCTTAAATCGAAACCAAGCTGTAAATTTTTATCACAGATCCCATCCTAAAGTTTGGAAATGTGATTATCGAAGCTTTCAATGTTCCTCGGTTAAAGAAAAATGTTAAACATAAATAGTTAAAAGTTAACTATATAACTAAATTCTACAATTTTAATACCCGATGTTCAATTAGCCTGTAATAATTTCAAGCAAATTTATTAACGAACATATTCCGTTAATTTATAAGTCAATTTGAAATTTTTATTTTCTGGAACTTTTTAGGGTAAGGTAGTTTAAAATTACAAAAATTTGAAGCCTTAATAACTTGAAATTTTCTAAAAGTACTTGTCATTTTATTTAACCTTTTAACTGCTGGGTGGCACAGTTGTTCGAGTGCCAACTTTCATTCGAAAGGCCCGGGTTCGAATCCCATTGAAAGTGAAAATACTTTTCTGGTTTTCGACTAAACTCAGCTACCATTCGCCATTGGGTTTAAATTAATGGCTTAGTAAATAATTAGCAATTATATATTTTTAGTAAAAAATGCATTAAAATAACAATATAAACATAGGGGCTCGCCACAAGTGCTAAGCACTTCTTAGAGCATGTGAATAATAAATAAATAAAAAAAGAAAAAAAAAATTATTAATTTTTGAGAAATTCAAATTGGTAACAAATTTACCGTACCGTAATAATGAAATGAAATTTTTTGTCAAAAATACGGTCACACTGCGTAGCTGTGATAATGCTGCGATACTACACTACTTTGTAACTTTGTACAACACTCTTACGCTTCAGACATTTGATTACAAATATCATTAGGAGCTTAAATGATTTTGTTATATTCGTATATAGATTTACAGTATAAACAAAATCAAAGGAAATGTTCTTAATATTAAAACTGGAATTCAATTGGAATTCAAATAATACATATAGTTACTACAAATTTATCTACAAAATTTACTATGCAGTAAAATCACTTAACGCCTTACCTTTATTTGTTAGAAGACGTCCAATAATTTTTGATATTATCACTACCATCACACCACACTTTTAATAAGGGTGACTTTGTTAAATGTTTAATTAATTTGATTGGGCTGTAATATTTAAAGCATGTGTTTTGAATTTGTGAGAAAAAAATGGTTTGAATGTATGTAGCTATAAGTGAAATTAGAATTAAAGTGATATGATTTTGATTTTTTAAAATAATTTTTATTTGTAATAGAATAAATGTAAATAGTAATAATCGTATTATAAAACAAGTAAAGAAACTGTTAGCCGGTGCAACCGACTTAGAAATACCCTACACCTATTTGGTTCAGATTTAATAACATATCCATAAGTCATTTTAACACCATAAAAGCTGTTATTAATTTGATCGTAAGACATAGCTAACCAAATGAACTTTATAATACTAAAAACATTTTCTAATTACACTATCTCTTAAGAAATATTACAAATTCTTACTTATTAATCTATTTAAAAATATTAAAAAACAAAAAAACTTGAAATAAATGAAAATATATTTATTACAATTCAATTAGAAAATGAAAAAATTCTAATTATGTATTAAATTTTGTGATAAAAAGATAATCAAAGCATAATATATTTAATAATCCAAATTTTTGAAAATTGCAATTATTTTAAATGGTAAGTTTATATACCTAATAAAAGCTTATAAACTCAAAATATGCAATAAATGTATTTCTAAAATACAATTACAAATTTAGACCTTTTCATATAATTCATTTAAATATAGTAATAAATTTTATATAAATGCAGCAAGTACCTTTGAACATAGCTGAACCACTACAATTAAGTCTAAATTTCGAGGACACATAGGAAATAGGAAATATATTCTTTGGCTTCGAAATTAAACTCGACCACAACCAATTCCCATGGTACTTTCATTACTAGTAACCTAGATTTTAAATTTCATCAAAATAGCGGCATTATTTTTTGCGTTATGGTGTTTTTAAGATATATGTTTGTTAGCCCTTGAACTTTTCAAGGGTTCCAGAACCAGAAACCATGGTACGATTTCGTCCATATGCAGTCCTCGTCATACTTTCAATACTAGTTAACCCTTGTACACAATTGGAACGTTCTATCTTAATTTTAAGTTACTATTTTTATTAATTTCGATTATAAGCTTTTAAAACTTGGGAGGTCTAAGAGGGGTACTGAACCACCACTCGAAATGATCCCAAATTAGTAGGACACGCAAGAGATAGTAAAAAACACCCTTGTGCCCAATTTGAAGCTTCTACATTTTTTCAAGTTGCTATCTTTATTAATTTTAAAGATATGCGTGAAGGTCTTCGGAAATGTGTGGCTGGTCCCCGACCCACTACTCCAATGGGGCCCAAATTTCCAAGACACTTAGGAAATAGGAAGGGACAGTCTGATACCAAATTTGGAGGTTCTGTCTTCATTGGTTTCGGAATTATGTTCGTTTGGCCTAAATTCGATCAAAAAGTTCTAGGTTCCGAACCCATGGTCCAATCCCGAACTTACGCAATCCCCGAAGTAGTTTTATTACTAAGAACCCACAGCACAAATTCGTTGAAGATTTGGCTATATCGACTCAGGAGGACACGCTGATCACAAATATATATACTTTTCCATATCTAGCTCGCTTCCTTTAGGTGGTTACAAACACCATACCAAAGTTAATATACCCCTTTACCTATTCTATAGGTGTAGGGTATAAAAAATATACTGTGCCTCCCACACAATCAAACGCTTTACAGGAAATGCGTAATGTGAAAATTATTTTAAAGTTTTTTAATTAAATATGTAATAATTTTTATCAAAGCAATATAACGTTTAATAATAAGATTTTTTTTTATCATTCATTACTTCATGTAACGCTATTTATTTAAGGTTAAGTAACTCGTGATTGTGTTAAGATTTTTAACAAGATTTTTGAAAGATTCCAAAACATACAAACAAAAATTTTATATATTTTTTAATTTTATTAAAATTCTTTAAGAACTGTTAAAAATTTGTTTGGCAAATATAGGCGTTTTTTTTTTGAAATCTGAGCAGAGCATGCACTGTCAAAAAAATATCGTGTTTTTTTTTAGCTCTGAGCGTGTGATTCGTGTTTTTTTTTTATTAAATCAGAGCGCACTCAGAGCATGTCTACGTGCTCAGTTAAAATATTTCGAGGACGGCTGAGCAAAACAAAATACAAAGACATTTTGACATTTTTTTAAGATTTTACTTGTAAAATAAAAGTCAAGATGTTTTGTTTTTTTTAGGC
The DNA here is from genome assembly GCA_963082915.1 of Dolichopus griseipennis. Classification (NCBI taxonomy): domain Eukaryota; kingdom Metazoa; phylum Arthropoda; class Insecta; order Diptera; family Dolichopodidae; genus Dolichopus; species Dolichopus griseipennis. Next base: position 333,116,203 of record OY720441.1, on the reverse strand, counting down.
TATCCATTTTTAATTTCATTTTAATAATTTAATTTATTTTGTTAACTAAAATAAAAATGACAGTTTTTTAAAATCAAGTTTTTTTATTAAATCTGAGGGCTCTGAGCGTACTCTGTAAATTCTTTGCTCAGAACGTGCTCATTTTTTTCAGAGCATGGCGCAGATCTTTGCTCAGATTTAAGAAAAAAACGTCATATGTAAAAATTTCTGTTTATAATTTGTTTAGAACAGCGTCTTATAACTTTTAAATTAAACAGCTTTCGTTACTGTCATAAATGAAGAAAACTTGCAGAAATTATCAAAAATCAAATTTTTTATATTATATAAAAAAAGAGAATTAAATTTAAATATTAATTATTCTGAGTACATTAAAATATTTTTGTATTCTATGTTTATGGTCAATGCACTTTCTAAATAATTTAAAATAATCTGTCATTATGTTTTTAAACTTTGGTTTTTCAATTTTGATTTTAAATTTATTTTTAGTCTTGATAGAATTAAATTGTTTGTTGACATTTTAAAAAGCAAAAAAAAATAAGTTTTAGCGCTATCTTCTAACAAGTACAGAAAGTTTTTAAGTGAAGTACTTAAAGTACTCAAAAATCGCATTATGCGTAAAACTTTTTAAAAATAAAAAAATTTAATATTTTTTTTTAAAAGAGAAAAAAAACTTAAATGCAATAAAATTATATTTAAAAAAAAAAAATTTCTTATAATATTTGGCAATTCCTCCTAATAAGGACATTAGTTCTTTAAAATGAATTTGAAAGCAAATACTTACTCAGGAATTAATATTTAAAATCAAATGTACTCTGTACATAAAAGTGTCGCATATTTTTAGCACATTTTCAAAAAATTTTGTAAAAATTTGCCTATATAGTTTCACTCTGTCGGTCCGTCTGTCTGTCCGTCTGTCTGTCTGTCCGTATGTTTACAAAAACTTTTACATCGTTTAAAATAGAGAAAAGAAATTTTAACCACGAGTAGGTATTAAAAAAAAAAATATTTCGTAGAAGAATTTTTTTCTGTAGCCCCAAAGTTGGGAAAAGCCCTATATTCAAATTGTTATAACAAGAGTTCTATTAGGTGAATTTTCAATCTGAAAACGGAAAAAGATAGCTGGTTTTTTAAAAGACAAATGTTTAAAGTTGCCATACGGTACTAAAATTTACCATTATGCAAAACTCAATTTTTATAAAAATTTTGGCTACACATATCTTCTATATGGGCCAAGCTAGGGTCTTGAAATTTTGGGAGTAGTTAGATGCTCAGAAATAAGTAGAAGTCGGTTAACAATTTTTTTTTGTCACGTCTCTTTTTTTGCAGCTATAAGGCCCAAAAATTGAAATATTGCTATTTTTAAACACCTGTAACTTGAATACCTGTTCAAATTTTTTTTTTGTGATTTACAAAATTAAAAGCTCTGTAAATATATTTCAACATGTGTCAAAGATTTTTCTTAATTTTGAAGGGCAACGAAGCTACAGCCTCAGCAAATTTCAAAAAAGCCCTATATTTAAATTGGTATAATAAAAGTTCTGTTAGCTATATTTTCAATCTAAAATAGGCAGAAGAGAGCTGCTTTCTTAGGCTTTACAAAAATACATCACTAAAATGTACGGAGTTTCCATACGGTACTAAAATTTACCATTATTCAAAACTCAATTTTTGCAAAATTTTTGGCCCCACATATCTTCTAAACGGTTCCAGCTGGGGTCTTGAAATTTTGGGAGAAGTTAGAACTTCAGAAATTAGTAGGAGTAGGTTAACAAAATATTTTTATCACGTTCCCTGTTTAGCAGCTATAAGGGCTCGAAAATTGAAATTTTGCTATTTTTAAACACCTGTAACTTGAATACCTGTTAAAATTTTTTTTTGTTAATATACAAAATTTGAAGGTCCAACATTATACTTTAACATATGTTAAAAGATTTTCATAAATTTAAAAGCGGTTCTTTAAATTGAAGAAAGTTTCCTTCAGTTTTAACCATTTTTGCTTATTATAGTAAAATTCTAAATAAAATTCCAAATTTTGGTAGAATTCACAATTTAATTTCTTGAACCTAAAAAAGTTTGGGGAATGGGAGGAGTAAGGATTTGATCCTTGAGAAATTGGGCAACCTTCCCCATAGAGGGGCTATTAGGACTTAAAAATTTAAAATATTACGGTTTTAATAAGTAAGTAGTAACTTAGTCACTAACGTATATATTTCCTAAATTAAACGTTAACATTGAGGCTTCAACATTATTTACCGATAAAATACTCAGTATGAAACACTATATTATTTTGAAAATGTGCTTTTTTAAAAACCCTTGGTTTTTTTCATCACTTGTTTAAACTCAATTGAAATAAACCTTAAATCACGTTATGAAATCTTATTTGGCTTTGAATTAGCGATTGTGACATTCAGGGCTTGGAAAACTAAAAATTTACTATAAAATTTACTATCAGCATTTGTAGCACTATAGGTCCCGGAGAAAGCTTAAAGGAAAGTTCTAAGAATTCACTTTTTTATACACAGTGTTGGATAGTTAATTTAAAATTCTGCATACTTTTGCACTGTGTGAGGGTGACTTTTCGGAAGTTTTTAAATATTTTCTTCTTTCTAAACTGAAAATTTTCATTTTCAGTTAATGTTTCTGTGGACTTTGAATTGTTAGGGAAACTTTTATTTATAAAAAAAAAAATAAATAAATTATTAAAATAAAATTTTAAATTCTTAAAAAAAAAATAAACTTTAAAAGTTCTTATTTCATAAGAATGAAATAGAATTGATTTGGGGACCAATATAGAGTAATATTAAAGAAAGTGGAGGAGCAACTATACTTATGAAGAAAAAAAATTCCTTCAGGATAATATTAACAGTTCCTAAAATATATCATATAATTGTGAAAAATTAAATTTTTTTAATGGTGGTTCTTATATTTAATGGTTTTATTTTCTAAGTTTTATTTTGTTGTTTTTGAATTTGTTTTTGCCGCCTCCAGAATGTTGCTTTTATTAATTTTATTTGCTATTATTTAATATAAAAATAAATATCAATTACATAAAGATTTTTGTTTTTCTGACTTACAACTCCTCTAGCAGTTTTTTTTTTTGTTTCCACTCCTTTAAGTAGTATAGGGCATTTATTTTAAACTAGCTACCTCCAAACAGGTTATTTCCTGCTTGTATTTATTTTTCCTTGATATTTTCAATCCAGAGTTTTATATTATACCATTACAAATTTTTCCCCCTTAATATGTGTACCTAAAAACGCTAGAATCCTGTAATATAATACAAGCTCCGTTCGGCTTCTATTATTTATTATGAATTTTATAAAAAATTTAAGTTAGGGTTTTGGTACCTATCAAGGTTTTGCCCTCCAAGATCTAAAAACCATATCTTAGAAATTGATAAAGAAAGAAACTTGAAATTTAGTACAAGAATGTTCTGTCTTATTTTCGGTATGTTTCAGAAATTTGAGAGTAATGAAAGTGTGGTTCGGATATCTGCCATACGTCTAATTAGACTTAACCAACATATCTTCGGAATTAATAAAGTTAGAAAATTAAAATTTGGTTCAAAGTAGTTTAGTCTGGTTCGCTGAATGTTACTGAAATCTGACATTGGTTGAAATGGGGTTATCAAATGGGGTTATAATCTGACGTTGTGTTTAAATAGGGTTATTTTTAGATTCCGAAAAAAAATATGAAAATCAAAACAATTTTAAACTAAAAAATTGAATATTGAGTGCTTGACTTTAATAAGAAGGTATGACGTATAATGGTTGTCAAAATGTGTTTAAATACACCTAAATTATCGGGATATGCGCAACCTTAAACGCAGATAATTGTATTTTTACTTTTAATGGGACCAATTTTTGAATTTATTTAAAATTTTAATTTTTTTTTGTATATATTTACAATTATATTTTAATTTAATTTTTACTCTGAAAACGAGCGTTTTATTTTGGTAGACGTCAAAGTATTGACTTAAGTTCTATAGAATGAATATACACGTCAAAGTTGTACATACTTTTTTAAATACTAGGTTATACTTTAAAAAAATGTCTTAAATTATGAAAAATAAAAGAAACAAAAACAGAAAAAAAACGAGGAAGAGTGTAGTAGAGTAGACTGTGTCAACTCTGGGATACCCGTATGACCGTTATATAAACATTATATCATTATTATTATAAACATTAATTACTTTTGGCAAAATTTCAAACATACCAGCTTTATTAGGTGAAATATAATGCTCATATAAAAGAAGGAGTTGTATGGCAGGTAGTCGAACCCTCTGCAGTAGACTAACCAAATTTTGCAGAAACTTTGGCCATTACACTAAACTATTTTTGGAAAAATTTCAGACACCCAACTTCAATAGGTATAGAGTAATGCTCATATAAAATAAGAAGTTGTATGACAGCTACTCGAACCCTTTGCAGTAGACCAACCAAATTTTTCAGTAACTTTGGCCATTGCACTTAACTATTTTTGGCCAAATTTCAGACACCCAGCTTTAATAGGTATAGAGTAATGCTCATATAAAAGAAGGAGTTGTATGGCAGCTACTCGAACTCACTGCAACAGACCAACCAAATTTTTGCAGAAACTTTGGCCATAAAACTAAACTACTTTTGACAAAATTTCAGACACGTAGCTGTAATAGGTACAGAGAAATACTCATATAACGAGGAAGAGTGTAGTAGAGTAGACTGTGTCAACTCTGGGATACCCGTATGACCGTCATCCGGTTAATTACTTTTGTCAAAATTTCAAACATACAGGTTTATTAAGTGTAGTGGAATACTCAGATAAAAGAAGAAGTTGTATGGCAGCTACTCGAACCCTCTGCAGTAGACCAACCAAATTTTCCTGTAACTTTGGCCATTACACTAAACTATTTTTGGCAAAATTTCAGACACCCAGCTTCATTAGGTGTAGTGTAATGCTCATATAAAATAAGGAGTTGTAAGTCAGCTACTCGAACCCTCTACAGTAGACTAACCAAATTTTGCAGAAACTTTGGCCAATACACTAAACTAGTTTTAGCAAAATTTCAGACACCCAGCTTAATTAGGTGGAGAGTAATGCTCATATAAAATAAGAAGTTGTATGGCAGCTACTCCAACCCACTCCACTAGACCAACCAAATTTTGTAGACTTTTTGGCCATAAAACTAAACTACTTTTGGCAAAATTTCAGACACGCAGCTGTAATAGGTACAGAGTAATACTCATATAAAAAAAGGAGTTGTATGGCAGCTACCCGAACCCATGGACCAAAATGGCTGGATTTAAATAGCGATGACGGCTATTGCAAAAAAACGAATTTGCGAAAATTTGAAGATCCTAGCTCCTTTAGTTTTTGAGTTATCGTGCGGACGGACGGACGGACGGACAGACGGACGGACGGACGGACGGACGGACGGACAGACGGACGGACGGACGGACATACATAGCTAAATCGATTTATTTTTCGATTCTGATCCGATCCATACACTTGAGTCTATATCTACCCCCCCTACTTCTCTGCGTTACAAACGTAATGGCAAATTTATTATACCCTTTGACTATATAGTCATACGGGTATAAAAATAATACATCTTGCTTTTTTTATTGTTTTGAAATCGAATTTAAATTTTTTTTTGTATTCTTAAAAAAATTTTACAATTTTATTACAGTTTTTTTTTTTATTATCATAAAATGATTTAAATCCGTTCAAAATTTTTTTTTGTATCACTCTACTTGTTTTTTTTTATACCCGTATGAATATATAGTCAAAGGGTATAATAAATTTGCCATTACGTTTGTGACGCAGAGAAGGAGGGGGGGTAGATATAGACTCAAGTGTATGGATCGGATCAGAATCGAAAAATAAATTGATTTAGCTATGTATGTCCGTCCGTCCGTCCGTCCGTCTGTCCGTCCGCACGATAACTCAAAAACTAAAGGAGCTAGAATCTTGAAATTTTCGCAAATTCGTTTTTTTGCTATAGCCGTCATCGCTATTTAAATCCAGCCATTTTGGTCCATGGGTTCGACTAGCTGCCATACATCTTCTTTTTTTATATGAGTATTTCTCTGTACCTATAACGGCTGCGTGTTTGAAATTTTGTCAAAAGTAGTTTAGTTAAATGGCCAAAGTTTCTGCAAAATTTGGTTGGTCTACTGCAGTTTGTTCGAGTAGCTGCCATACAACTTCTTATTTTATATGAGCATTACTCTCCACCTAATAAAGCTGGGTGTCTGAAATTTAGCTAAAAGTAGTTTAGTGTAATGGTCAAATTTACGGCAAAATTTGGTTGGTCTACTGTAGAAGGTTCGAGTAGCTGCCATACAACTCCTTCTTTTATATGAGCATTACACTACACCTAATGAAGCTGGGTGTCTGAAATTTTGCCAAAAATAGTTTAGTGTAATGGCCAAAGTTACATTTAAATTTGGTTGGTCTACTGCAGAGGGTTCGAGTAGCTGCCATACAACTCAATGTTTTATATGAATATTCCACTACACCTAATAAAGCTGTATGTTTGAAATTTTGCCAAAAGTAATTAACCGGATGATATAATGTATATGTTACGCTCATACGGGTATCCCAGAGTTGACACAGTCTACTCTACTACACTTTTCCTCGTTTTAAATAAAATTAAATAAAACTTTTTATTGGTTTTGGAAACAATTTAATAAGTCATAAAGCATATTTATGAAATTATTTATTTACTGTTTTATTATTTATTTTTTATTTGTAATAAAAAAACAGACTAAAATTCCATAAATGAAATATTTTCAAACTACGTATTTGAGAATTTGTTTAGAACATGAAGGAATATATGTATTTACACATATTTAAAAATATATTTCAATTCAATAATATCCATTTCTCGTAATGCATTTTATCAAAGTAATCTCATTTTTGAGAACTTCGTCCCTGAAATTTCGATTTGTGAACGTAAAAAAATTCTATAATTATAAGATAAATGTCAAAATTTAATATTTTTGTAGGAAATCCTGTAAGCATTGACATATTAAAAGGCTTTTCGTTTACTACCACACATAAAGAAAAACATTGTTTTGACAATTCTCAAATAAAAGCAATTTTATCAATATGTAATACAATATATAAATATAAAACATTTTTTTTTATTCCTTTTCCACTCCTTTAAGGAGTATAGGGCATTCACCAACTTTATTTTAAACTAGGCTTTAGATTTTTAATCATAATATTCACTAAGCCGTTGATTACTCGGCTGTAGCTATTGTATAAGGTTATGAAATATGAATGCACAAATGTTAACTTTGTTAATATACATTAAATGTTTATATGAGTTCTTAAATTAAAAGCGGTTTTACAGTTTGGTTCAAAATCAGAGTTACATATTTGTATGTATAATATAAGCAAAATTTGTATGTATATATAAGCGAAATTTTAAATTAGGAGTGATTTTAGAGTTGGTTACAAAATCGGGATTATATGCTTTACAGAATAATGATGTATATATGATTTAGGAAAGATTTAAGGCAGGCTACGAAATCAGGATATTATTAAATTGTTTAATGGGATTGTTAGCACATTTTCAAAAAATTTTGTAAAAATGTGCCTATATAGCATCACTCTGTCTGTCCGTCCGTCCGTATGTTTACAAAAACTTTTACACCGTTTGAAATAGAGTAAAGAAATTTTAACCATTGGTAGTTTTTGCAAAAAAAATAATTTTGTAGAAGAATTTTTTTCTGTAGCCCCACCTGTTACGGGGCTACAGCCCCCCAAAGTTGGAAAAAGCCCTATATTTAAATTGTTATAACAAGAGTTCTGTTAGATATATTTTCAATCTGAAAACGGCAAACGATAGCTGCTTTTATAGACTTTATAAATATTTAAAATGCAAATGTTTTGGGTTGCCATATGGTACTAAAATTTAACATTAAACAAAACTCAATTTTTGCAAAATTTTTAGCCACATATATCTTCTGAACGGTACAAACTAGGGTCTTGAAATTTTGGGAGAAGTTAGATACTCAGAAATAAGTAGGAGTCGGTTAACAAAATTTTTTTGTCCAGCCCCATCTTTAGGAGCTATAAGGACTCGAAAATTGAAATTTTGCTATTTTTAAACACCTGTAACTTGAATACCTGTCTAAATTTTTTTTTAGTGATATACAAAATTCAAAGCTATATAATTATATTTCAACATGTGCCAAAGGTTTGTCTTAATTTTGAAGGGTGACGAAGCTACAGCCCCTGCAAATTCCAAAAAAGTCCTATATTTAAATTGATATAACAAGAGTTCTGTTAGGGTTATTTTCAATCAAAAAACGGTAGAAGAGAGCTTCTTTTTTAGGCTTTTCAAAAATATGTCACTTAAATGCATAGGATTGCCATACGGTACTAAAATTTAACATTATACAGAACTCAATTTTTGCAAAATTTTTGGTCTCATATATCTCCTAAACGGTTTAAGATAGGGTCCTGAAATTTTGGGAGAAGTTAGATCCTCAAATATTAGTAGGAGTCGGTTAACAAAATTTTTTTGTCAAGCCCCCTGTTTAGGAGCTATAAGGGCTCGAAAATTTAAATTTTGCTATTTTTAAGCACCTGTAACTTGAATACCTGTCGAATTTTTTTTTTATTAATATACAAAATTTAAAGGCCCAACATTATATTTTAACATATGTTAAAGGTTTTTTTTAAATTTAAAAGCGGTTCCTTAAATTGAAGAAAGTATCTCTCAGTTTTACCCATTTTTGCTTAGATTATATAATACTAAGTAAAATTACAAATTTTTGTGGAATTCACAATTTAATTCCTAGAACCTTAAAACATGAAGGGGACGGAGGGGGGGGGGGGGGAGTTAGATGAAGTTAGATCCTTGAGAAACTTGGCAACCTAGCCCTTGTTTTGTTTTTAATTAAATTTTTTTATTGTATAACATAAATTAGTCAATAAATATTAACTTAAGTAAAATCGATTTGCAGACTTGATGATGTTTCACTTAATAATTTATTTACACAAATTTAAATTAGTTGAACTAAAACCTCATAAATTCGAGGCCATTGAATATAATTTCGAATTACATTAGGGACTTACTTACGCATACATTTTACTAAAACAATTTATTTTGAAAAAAATTTTTAATTCCCCATAATAATTTTTGCCTTAGAAAATAGTATAAAATAAAATTTATATTTAAGATTCAGAACATGATTTTCATTATTATCCTATATTTCTAATTTCATATTTTATACCTATAGGTTTGATAGTATTTTACACAAAATTATTATTCTAGTTAGTAAATAAGAATTTTTAGATTTTTTTTACACAAAAACTATTTGACATGATCATGTAATCTCAAAAGTAATCAAAATTTTCTATATTTTCCTAAAGAATTTGTACCTATAACTATAATTTTTTAATTACTAATATAAAAAATATGGTGAAGTAAAAATTTTGTTGGAAAAAATCTCTAGTGGTAAAAACTTCAAATCAAATTATTGAAAAGTTTAAAACGTGATTTAATCATAGTTGTCGAATTAAAAAATTTTTCTTTTTTTTTTTTGTAATTAATAAAGAAACCTTGAATTTTATGAAGTTAAACATTATGTATTTCGGTGAACTACTTTTGGTAAAATTTCAAATATACAGCTTCATTATATATCAATGTTATGCTTATATTAAAACAGATGTTGTGTAGCAGCTGTTTGAACCCCCTGCACTAGACTAACCACATTTTGCGTTAACTTTAACCATGAAACTCAATTACTTTTAGAAAATATGGGTTTTGCTAATATAAATAGCTGCTGTATTAAAACAAATTTGTGAAAATATTATAATTCTATCGGGGCCTCGGAGGTGCAGTGGATAAGCATTTTGCTTATTAACTGAGGAGATGCGGGTTCGATTCCCGTACGGGTCTTGAATTTTTGATTAAAAAAGATTATTAAAAACTAATTTTTCTTTACAAATCCCCATGGTGACAAAATATATGTATGGTAAAATATAAAATATATGATATAAACAAAATGAATAATTTTACTTATAAAATTATATTGTTGGTCAACAAAAGGGCCCGTCGATTTGTTAGCACTTGTAAATACTTAATAATAAATAAATAAAATTATAGCTCCTTTGATTTATCGTGCGTAATGACAGCCACACATAACTAGATCAACTTAATTCCCAATTCGATTCATCTCTACTCCTTAACAGCGTCAAAAACTTAATGACAAATTTAGTATACTTTGAGAACGAAGGATGCTTTCTCGTTATACCTGTACTAATATTCAAACAGGTATAACGAAAAAGATGATAGTGAATCTAATAGTAAGGTTACTTTTAAAGTAACCGGGATGAGAACTTTGTAGGGTAAACTTGCACAAGTCTTTACCGTTTTATATAAAAGTATTCGGTGTCCATAAATATTTTTTCATCCTAGAAATATCATAGAATAGAATTATCATCCCATTTCTATTTTCTAAAACTTTAATAATTATTTGTATTAGAAGTGAAAATAATGTACAATGTCTTTCAATACAACATTATATTGTATATATAATAAATAAATAAAATTTACTTCTTGAAGAATTTTAAAATTTTAATGTGTTTTGCTTAACTGTCGAGTAATAAGGACCTCTGACACATTCAATATTAATCACAATTATATGAAAATTATTCATTTATATTCAATGAATATTGAGAATTATTTTTCGAATATTTTTATTCACTCGTGATTTAAATATAATAGAATATACGTGGAATTATTATATTTATATATTTATAATCTCTTGAAATAATTTTAGGTTTTAGAATTTCCTGGTTTTTCAAAATATGCTGGTCATAATATCACAAAGAAGCATTATATGTCTCCTCTTTACCTTTAATGTATCGGACCTCTGAGATGCAATTACTTTATTTTATTCAGCATGGATATTCAAGTTGTTTTTTTTCTTTCGTACTTTTTTTATATTTTTTGAATAAAAACCAAATTAATAGTTAGTACCACAACATCAAAAAAAGAATTATGAAATTTCATAATCAAACTCAAATGAGAACATTGACAAGTAATAATGAAATACTCTTTCAAAGATTACATTTCAACGAATTGTTCAATTAAAATAGAAAAATTTCGACAAAATTTTTAACTCTGATCACTGTAAACTTTTTAATTGATGAATAATACTTTTTTCTAATCTATTCTTTCAACGATCAATATTAATTGAATTCAATGAATATTGAACATGTCAGGGACCCGAAAATGAGGCCGTAACATTTTGAAATTTCATATAAGTGCTCAATTCATTATATAACTAACAGTGTGTAATTTTCGTCCTCGTAGTATAATTAGTTTTGAAGAAATTTATATTGGTGCAAAGAAGTTGTATGGCAGCCCCCCCAAAAAGGGGGCCGTAACATTTTGAAACTTCATATAAGTTCTAGATTCATTATAAAACTGACCGTGGGTAATTTTCGTCCTCGTAGTATAATTAGTTTTGAAGAAATTTATATTGGTGCAAAGAAGTTGTATGGCAGCCCCCCGAAAATGGGGCCGTAACATTTTGAAACTTCATATAAGTTCTCGATTCATTATAAAAATAACCGTGTGTTATTTTCACCCTCGCAGTATAATTAGTTTTCAAGAAATTCATATTGGTGCAAAGGAGTTGTATGGCAGCTCCCCGAAGCCTTGGTCCGATTTTAACCAAAAACAATAGAGAACCTAGAAATTGTCTAAAAAATGACTTTGTGTGAATTTCAAAATTCTAGCCTTTTTAGTTTGTGCGAGTTATCGTGCTGACACACGAACGGACGGGCGGACGGACACACATAGCTAGATCGATTTACTTTTCGATGCTGATCCGATACGTACCCTTGACACTATATCTAGCTCGTCTAGATCGATGCGTCACAAACGGAAGAGCAATTTTAATATACCCGATGTCATATATGTATGCACGGGTATAAAAATTTTGTGTTTACTCAATTAAAGTATAAGAAACAAATATCAGTATATTATGTACAAAACAATCATTTTGATGGAATTCTTGTGGTTGTTTATATAAATTGTTGATAATCGATGGTAACACTTTGTGAACCGTTTAATCTGTTAATTTTGTGAATTATTGTTGTAATAGTGTTAAAGCAGAGATAGAAATGCATCATATTTTTGTTACAATAATAGTAAAGACGAGAAATCCGGTTAATTACTTTTGGCAAAAATTCAAACATACAGTTTCATTAGGTGTAGTGTAATGGTTATATAAAAGAAGAAGTTGTATGCCAACTACTCGAACCTAGTGCACTACCCCAAACAAATTTTGCGTAAACTTTGGCCATAAAACTAAACTACTTTTGGCAAAATTTCAGACACCCAATAAGTATAGAGTAATGCACTTATAAAAAAAGAACTTGTATGGCAGGTACTTGAACCCGTGGACCAAAATCAAAATAGATGGGTTTCAATAGTGATGACGGCTATTGCATAAAAACGTACTTTTGAAAATTTCAAAATCCTTGCTTCTTTAATTTTTGAGTTATCGTGATGAATCGATTTATTTGTCGATTCTGATCCGATCCCCCCTCCCCTCTCCTCCTTCTCTGTGTCACAAACGTAATGGCAAATTAAGTATACCCTTTGGACTTATAGTCATACGGGTATAAATATTCAAAAATATTTCTTAAATTTTTACTTTCGTAGTAATTTTTACTACTTTTCGATTCTTTAATCTGTTTCTATAATGTTTTGTACCATTTTTCTATTATTTTGTTTCTGACGTTTATTCATTCCTATAAAAATGCCAAGCATAAAATTACTTCAATGTTGATTCAACTGTATTATTACACCGCTTTAAAAACTCTGGAATCTATTTAAACAACTTTTATATATTAATTTCTTTTAAAGTTTTTTTTTGAAAACATTTCTTTTTTTATCTGTCTGTCTTTTTCTCATAATTCAATGAATTGGGATTTTTCTTAATTTTTTTTTTAATTTACCCAATGTGTTCGTTACTATTAACTTTAACCTTTGATAAAAGTGTTTAATCCTCTATTTGGTTCAAATAGATCGATAGTTTTTTTATGATTATATTTTGAGCATCAAAGCCTCAAATTATATGTACATCTGACTATTGTAAAATGGTTAAAATGTTGGTTTTTTAATTCTAATACCTTCAAATTTTATATAATTTTTCTAAAAATTTTTAGTTAAAATTAATTTTAATTTAAACTTGCTGTTTTATAAATACTTTTTATAGAGATTAATATTAAATGAATAATAATATAATTTTTAAATTCGTTCTGATATTTTTTTTATTTGACTATTTACACGCACTTAAAATTGAAATATTAAATTAAAACATATATATATATATATATATATATATATATATATATATATATATAAATTTATATAATACAAAACAAAAATAATACATAAATATTAAAAATATATTTTTGTAATTAAAATAATCGTTTTTGTACATATGGTGAACTAACACTTGTTGTGAAAAAATAATTTCCTGATTGTCTATCTGAATGAACACCAAAACGACTCTGTCTTCGAAATTTACATAAACCAAAAATATATGATCTATAACCAGAACAATGCCATCCATTGAATCGATATTCAGGATTTAATGATATTTCAAAATATTTAACTGCCATTGAATGGCTGCAACCAACTGGATCTAAAATGTTTATTAAAATTAAAATTAATTGGAGTCATAGTTTTTGAATCAAACTTAAAAAAAAAAACTTCATTTGAAAATAAAAGTGTCACAAATTCATATTTAAAAGATATAAAACATAATATACATTTATATAATTTCAAACAATTTTTTCAAACTTCACATAATTTCACATTTTACAAATATATTTTTTTTTAAATATATACTCACTTGTGTTTGGTTCATTTGTAAATTTTGTAAAAACACAATTTGTTTGAGGTGAAACACCACCATTTGGATAAAAATCAGCATGACCACATTTTAATGAAGTACCTAAAGTACCACCAGATGTATGTATTACTTGAACAAATTTTGCATCACTTTGATCTAAACGATAATCAGGTCCAACATCTGATGGTAATGAAAATAATGGTCCAGCCGGATCTAAACCAATTATTTCATTTAAACTACCATTTAAAAGTTTTCCAGCAAAACCGGCTGCATGTGCACCCAATGAATATCCAACTAATGTTATATTTTCCGGTAAAAAACCATATGGACCCAAATTTAATATTAAATTTGATATTGTTAAACCAACATCAAATATACTTAACATCGAACGTTTATAATTTCCATTTGCCATTGTACCCCAATCAACAGTACATACATTAAAATCTTGATATTTCACCCATTCTAAAAAAAATAACAATAAAAATAATTAATAAATTTATAATTGTTTTTTATTTTAAAAAAAATTATTAACCCTTTAACTACTGCATTAATTAAAATTGAATATGGTGGCATTTTTGTATCACGAATTTTGGGAAACGAATCAATTGATTCTCAAAATAAATTTTTCACAAAAATACAAAAAAAAGGCCTAGGTATTACCGGTACACTAGACATATAATTAAAAAAAAAAAATTTAGAATTTCTAAGATTATAGGGTACCATGAGGTATATTTGACCCTTTTTGATACAACTTTAAACCTAATTGCAACATCTCGAAATTATGTATATTACAACAATTTTTCGAACATAAATTGTTTAAAAATTTGCCCCATCCTACTGTATATATTTGAGTGGTATAAATGAAAGCAGCACTACAATAAAAGTTTCAAACAAAAATAACTGTTTACCATTTTGTAAATTTTTTAAATAATCACTTTCACCATCATCTTGCCATCCATGCAATATAAATGCAAGTGGTAATGTTGAATTTAAAAGTTCAAATGTTTCCAATTCCATTAAATTCATGTCAAATAATTCATTTTGATAACTGTAAAATAAATTATAAATATTATATTGACATTATGTCAAGTTTTTATGTATGTATTAAATATTTAAATATAAAATATTATTATTACGTATTTGTACAAAGAAAATTAACTTCTGATCGAACTTTTGCTAATTCAACTTGAGCTTCTAAAATTGTTTCTTGAAAAATCTTAAAAAAATGTAAAAATTCTTTCCAATGATATATATATGATCGAAATGGTGCTGTAACCGCAAATAATTCCAATAAAAGAGCAATATTCATTTTTTTTTTTATTAACACCAAACAATTAAATTAAATAATTTTATAAAGGTTTGTTTGTATCAAATGTTCAAAAAATACTAAATTATATTTCAAAGTTTTAATAATAAAACTTCTAATTCTATTTTGGTTTTTTTTTTTGGTTTTTTTCTTATATTGATACAAGTGCAAGTCAATGCAATTAACTTGGCCATGACTATAACACTATAACACCAAAAACTAATTTCAATTTTGAACAAAATTATCATTTACCATACTTGATGATTATCGGTTGTTTTTACAACTGGTGGTAAAACAAACAAAAGAAAAGAAAAGAAAAACCATGAATATTTAATATATCATACAGTATGATCATACAGAATTACAGTGTACCAATTCAAACATTTTGTATTATATATAATTATTTACACGACTTTTAAAAATAATATGAGTATAAATGTATTTTATAATACTTGATACAATACTTGAAAATTACAACTACTAAGTAATCTTAGTCATAATGTATATATTGAGAACAATTACTATTGTAATTGAATTCAGTTATTTTGATTATCTAAATATAATAAAAGCCAAACTGCTGCTGCTGCTGCTGATTAGCGTGCCCTATGTTATGTTAAGTGTTATTCACATATGTAACATACTTATAATTACAAATACTTACATACAAAAGAGAAAGAAAAATTGAAACTAATAAAATGTGTAAGAAATCTTTTAAAAGATAGATACAGAAAATTGTAATAAAAACGTATAAAGCTATTTTTTACAGTTCAGTATGCATACTTCTATTTTATTATGACTTACAGAACTAAAACAAACTATTATAATGTTAATTTAATGTTCTTTAGGTAACGAATTTCCTTTTATTAATTCTGTAGCCCAATAGTAGGAGAAAAAAGAATATATATAAAAGAGAAATTAAAATTATATGTGATAGTACGTTTGCGTGTGTGCGTATGAAAACGATACCTCGTACAAATATTAACCAATTTTGATCTCTAATTATCAGAATCTTAATTTTTTTATGACGAGGGTTGATGGAAAGCATCGAAAGCCGCCCAGAATCCATGTACCCAGTTCATCTGGGTAATGTTGGGCTTTAATCAACTAAAACCTTTGCCACTTTTTTACAACCAAACTTGGAATGAACTCACAATAAATATATTTTGTCGTTTGGTTTTTAGGATCGGGATCGGGAAAGAAATTAAGGTTAGAATTTGGAAATCGGGATTATGTTGAACAAATATTATCTTATAATCAGTATCAGTATCGTTCTGATTCTAAAACATTATTTAAAACCGATTCTAAAATCTTTCTAAATATATTTTTACAATTTTACTTTTAATATTTAGTTTTTTTTTCATATTTATTTTAGGGCTATAATTCATAAGGCGACGATTCACAGATTCGGTAAATCAATATCTTTTTGAGTTGTTAATTTTTTAAATACAAAATTTTAATATAAATCTGTATCAAATTTCAATGTTTTTCTATGAATAAAACAAAATACAGGAAAGTACTCATTAAAAAGTACTTATTGAAAAATACAACTTCTATAATAATCAAAAATTTTATGCAATTACTGTGACAGCTGCAAAAGGCTATGAAATTTCAATTTATATTGAATAACCGTAAACACATATTTCTTTTGTACTCGGATTTTTACCATAATCAGCTGCGTTAAGATCAATTTAAACTCAAATTTTATAATATATTTTATTCTATATATAATTTAAGTTATTTAAATTTTTCAGATGAATTCCATATTATTAATTGATTTAAAATTGATAACTGCTTTAAAATACAAAATGAAAAATTTCATTATTTCATGAAAATTAATTATATACTCGTATTAACACTATAGTTTAATTTATAAATTACTTGAAAAAAAAAACTAATTACAGTTTAAAATGTTTTTTTATAAAAAGGATTAAAATTGAACATCATTTTTAACATCAACTGTTTTACAATTTATATTTTTTAGTTTTTTTAATATTATTTTTGTTTTTTAACATTTTTAATTTTATTAATTTGCAGGAGCAAAAGTTGTAGTAGGTTGACCGTGAAAATCTTGATAATACTTTTTTCCGGGATTATATTTTGGACTTGGAACTGTTATATAAATTGTTTGTCCTGGTGGTCCTGGTGGTCCTGTTGGGCCAGCTGGTCCTTGGGTTCCAGGAATTCCGGGTCTTCCATCCTTACCGGGAATACCTTCTGGTCCTTCTGGTCCACAGAGACCAGTTGGACCACGTGGTCCTGGTGGACCTATAAGTCCCTGTATTCCTGGTATACCTGGTGGACCTCGTGGACCTGGTGGACCTCCACCAGGGTGAGGACCATGACCCCAAATACAAATAACATTAACTTAAAAAAAATTTTTCAAATTTAAAAATATTTAATTAATTTAAAATGAAATAATTTCTTACTTAATATAAAAGAAAAAATTAATTTAAAAAATAAATGCATAACGAATTAATTGTATTAAAAATGAAATCTTAAATGATTTCAAATCAATCGTTTTCTTGCATTTATATATAGAAGAGATGCAAGTTATTGAAGTTGATTTTTATTTGATAATAGATTCAATAAATTTGTATTAAAAATTATCTTCAAAAAATATAAAAAGAATATTGCAAAAAAAATTTTTTAAAATCGTATTCATAATTGAAGGGTTTGTATTTAAAAAAAAAAATATTGAGTTTCTAAGTAAAAAAAAATTAGAATTTTTAAAATACTCAGTATTAATTGAAAATGTGATGGGATATGAATTCCACATAAAATTTAAACATAAGATATTATTAGGCCTTATAACATGTAGATTTTAGATTTTCAATACCTACAATTCTATATTTGTTTATATTGTAATATTTTATATTTGAGTTATATGGTATTCTATATCTGTGAGTTATATTATTCAATTAAATTATTTGTTTATGTTTTCATTTGTTAATATTGTTATATTAATGTATTTTTATACCCGTATGACTATATAGTCAAAGGGTATAATAAATTTAACATTACGTTTGTGACGCAGAGAAGGAGGGGGGTTAGATATATCCTCAAGTGTATGGATCGGATCAGAATCGAAAAATAAATTGATTTAGCTATGTATGTCCGTCCGTCCATCCGTCCGTTATCATGATAACTCAAAAAATAAGGGAGCTAGGATTATGAAATTTTCACAAATTCGTTTTTATGTAAAAACCGGAATCGCTATTTAAATCCAGTTATTTTGGTCCACGGGTTCGAGTAGCTGCCATACAACTTCTTTTTTATATGAGCTTTACACTACACCTGATGAAGCTGGGTGTCTGAAATTTTGCAAAAAATAGTTTAGTGTAATGGCCAAAGTCACTGTAAAATTTGGTTGGTCTACTGCTGAGGGTTCGAGTAGCTGCCATACAACTCCTTCTTTTATATGAGGATTACACTACACCAAATGAAGGTGGGTGTCTGAAATTTTGCCAAAAGTAAATAACCGGATGATAAAATGTATATATTACGGTCATGCGGGTATCCCAGAGTTGACACAGTCTACTCTACTACACTCTTCCTCGTTTTTTTATATATTTGCCACCATATTTTTGGATTAAAGTTGGATTGAAAAAGTTTAGTTTGATTTTGAAAAAGGTTTTATTGAAGTGTAAATCCTATAAAACAAATAGACAGACAGAATTACAAAATATTTTTCAAATTTGAAAATAGTATTTCATAAATTTCTAAAAAAAAATTTTATTAGTTTAATAAATAGTTCATATGAGAAATGGGTTATGTTACAGTTATGGAATAAATAATTAATGCTTTTTTGATATGTATGCAAGTGTTCCTTTATTCAAATTAAAACCAATTTAAAAAAAAACTGATAACAGAATTTAACAGAACTTAAAGGTAAAGAAATAATTTAAAATTTCTGTGTACTTTACACTAATCTGTTTTTTAATAAATTTAAAAAAAAAAAATTTTGAAAGCTTGTGTGGGACAATACGAAACTTCTATACCGTTTGAAATCATGCAATGAAATATAATGAATTAAATATGGGCTAGCTGTAGGTCGCTATGAAGCTTCCCACAGGTCTGAATAGTGATCTTTACTTAAATTTTTATAACACAAGTTATATAAGTTATGTTTTCAATTCAGAAACGAAAGAATTTAAAGGTGCTTGTTTAAATTAGAAAGAATTTTAAGAGGAGTTAGATTCTTAAAAATGATTATGATCACCCACATTTTAGGAACTGTATAGAGTAAAAAACTGAATTGGTTGTAACTTGAAAAACTGTCAGTATTTTTTCCAAGTAATAAAATAAAAATTAAAACACCAACATTATATTTTAACATGTGCCAAAGGCTTTTTTTTTTAATTTGAAAGGGCTCCTTAGAAATTGAAGAAAGTGTTTCTTGGTTTTATATACAATCTATCTAAAGTTCTAAGAAAAGTTGCAGGTTTAACTTATACTAAAGTTAAAATTACAATTCCTTGACCTCAGACAGGTAAGGATATTTCTTAAAAAAATAAAACATTTCCGAACCTAACACTATTTAAAGCGACTAGAGTTTAAAATTAGAAATTTTCTATATCAAAACTATAATTTCTATATATGAAACGTTCTTTTATTTTCGAAATATCCGTTTATTTAAATCTTTGTTTTTTTTAATTACTTTTTTAATTTTTTAAATTACAAATAAAAAATTATAGAAGTAATTAAAACACCCATTTAAATTTTAGCTTTATATATTCTTGATTTTTTGTCCACAACTGTTATTAATACAAAATAAATTTATAAATTGCGGTTATCTGAAATTTATGTTGAACCAATTATGTTTTGAATGAAATCGATTGTTAATAGTTAATTTAACATATTTTTTGCTTATCACATCATCACATATTTTCTAACTTTAAAAAATAAAATTAATTGCGACATCAAAATTATGTTTAAAACAAACGTGACCCACATTATTTTTATTGTTTTAATCAACATTTAAACACAATGCATAATACTGCAATTAAATAACAATTACACTTATTTTTGCTTTAAGATTTGATTAATATTTTGTATATTTCTGGTACTCCATGGTTCTAACGGATTTGGTACATCATCACTAGAATAAGAGAGTGGAGCTGATTTACATCGTTTATCATCATCTACTGTATTTTCGGGTGAAACTCTGTTTAAAATTTCCTATTAATTCATTTATTTCTAAATTAATGTTCTAATTCTAAATTACTTGTTTTTGTATCTAGGACCTCTTCCTTTTTTTGCAGTTTTATATTCACGTTCTACATCTGGTCTCCGTCTTAAATGAAATTCAGCCATTTTTTGTTTAACTTCTTCAACAGTTGTTACATCATTATCATCATTTATAGGATATTTTAAACATTCGTCATTTTCAATTTGTATTATAGATTCATGAATAGGTCGAACATGGACTGGTGCCTTTTATTTTAAGTTAAAAATTTTATTTTTAAATTTGATATTATAAAAAATATTATATTTTACCTGTGAATCCCATGCAAAATTAAAATTGCTCGTTAATTGATTATCTGGTATTTGTCGTTCTTTTGAACTTTTCGTAATAGCTGATTTAGCACGACGTATTAATGCAACTTTACCAAGAACTGGGCGTTCAATTAACGCATCACTGTCATCAGTGTCTTCAAGAGCTTCAAGTTTTCGATAAAATTCTTTTTCTTTCTCTGGATCTAAAGTTGCTTCAGTGAACATAGCGTGTAAATTATCTGTCATTTCATTTTCTGGGAGTTCAGCAGTTTTTATTGTTGCTGGTGGTACTGTTTGTTTGGCAGCGGGTGTTGTTGTTATTGTTGGTGGCGGTGTTTGTGGTAATTGCGGTGGTGTTAAAAAAGTAGGAGTTTGTGGTGGAACTAAACTAGTTGGAGTTGATGGTTGACTTGGTTCAATAATTGGAGCATTAATTTGTAATGTAACGTCTTCGCTACCTATCAATGAAGCTCTATGAGCTAAACTTTTAACTAAAATAAGATCTTCTTGACCTCCTTCTTTCTCTGACATTAATACTAAATCTCTCAGAGGATCCCCAATAATTTCCGTTGTTTTTTTAAGCTCACCTGTATTGAAATCAACATTATATGTAGTTTTGGTTGCCTGCAAGTTTATTTTATTTGCTTGTTTCCCTTTTTTTTTTTTCTTTTTTTCCTCTTCGGTTAAAATAGGCTGTTCTTTTGGAGCTTCGGGTACAATTAGAATATCATGAGTGAAAAGACAACAATCAGCTGCAGCATACATCGCACTATTTGTTTCATAAAATATATCTTGAGGATTTCTTGCTTTCCGTGAACTGGCTTTTGTTGGAGAAGTATTAGAATTTGTTCCCCACATTTGTTGACGCATTTGTTCTCCAGTTAAATTTTTTTTTTTTAAAGCACCTAGTGTGACCCGACCAACGCGTTTCCAATTATTCAGAGCGCCTTTTCGTTGTTTTGCTCTTGTTTTACTCTTACTCTTAATAACCATTACACCTCGTTGCTCTTGTCCGTCTTCTGTTGTTCCCAGTGGTATGGAATATGCTTCCAAATATTTTTGTGCGTCTGCTTGTGGTACAGCTCTTTCTAAAGTAACAACTATTTTAGCCCATTGTTTCATCCATTCTTTCTCTGATCTTTCAATAACTAAAGCATATGTGTTACCCATCATTGCAATTAACATATTAAGCAAAAGAATTGGAACAAAAATAACGAACATAACAAATACGGTCTTAGCTAAATTAGGATATGAAGTTAAATTCAATTCGGGATAATTATAATCACCCAAAGTTGTATGAAACAAAGCCATCCATGTACTGGCGTAGTTATTAAATAAAGATTTTTCTCTTTCAGGATTTCCTTTAAACAGAAAATAGAAAGCTTGGGAGAAACCGACTAAAAGAATGGAATAAATTATTCCAAAAGTAAACATATCACCAGTTAACATAGAATATATCATTGTAACAAATGGTCCAGTTAAACGAATAGCACCTGCAAAAAACATCAAAAGAAACCAACTTCCTGGTACTGCTAATATAAGAATTGACTCTTCTGTTTCAATATCACCCATTATACGAAATGGTATACAAGAAATTATTAATAAGTTTGATACCAAAAAGATGGCTTTTGCTGGTGCATTTCTTAATTGTTTAAAAAACGCCTGAAATCCCTGATTTTTTATTTCTTCTCCTTGTTGAAATACTACAAAGCTTATAACGCCAGCTAAAGTTGTAATTTCACAAGCATATCTCATTAACTGCTGAACATCCCAATTTTTATCTTGAGCTCTTTCAATGTTTGCTGCTTCATTATTTTCCGGTCTTAAGTAAACCGAACATGATAAAAAAAATAAATGAACAAATAAAATCAGAAGACGTTTCATAAATTGTCGTTGAGCAAAAGTTTTCCACTTTTCTTCCAATAGACGTTGAATAATTCCACCGTCCAACATATCAAGATGTTCTTCTTTAGTTCCGTTTAAAATAATAAAAAGAGCAGAATTCCAATCTAAATAAAAAAAAAAAGAATATTTTTTTTAAGCTTTAAATATTAATTCTCCTTTAGTATGTGCTAACTTGTTCGTCCATCTGGTAAAAGTGTATCCAAAGCAGCTAAAGGATAACCCGAACAAGTAATATTACTGTATCTCCAAAATTCTCTTGATGAAAGCTCTAACATTTCACGGAAAACTTCTGCTCGACCAAGTTTACAAGCTAATGTCAATGGTGTTAAACCTTGATGGTTTGATATACCATTTTTGGCCGATGTTATTGGATGGCGTAAGGCATATCCAAACATATCCTATATAATTTTTAAAAAATTTTTAGTAATTGTCATAAGATTTTTATAATTGCGTAATTACCAATTTATCGCAAACAACCACCATATGTAATATCATATTACCAAAAGTATCTTGAGCATCTGGATCAGCGCCAGCATCAATAAGTAAATTATAAACTGTTTCCTCAGCACAACTTGCTGCCCATGCTAATGGATATTCCCCCATATAAGCCAGTCCTTCGTAATCAGTATGTTTGGCAGGATGTTCACGTTGTTGATCTCTTGGTAAAAAAAAACTTCCTGTTGCACGTTGATGAACATTTGCACCTGCGGCTATTAGATCAGCAACCAATTCATTATTACTATAAGCAATTGCTAAATGTAAAGCACTTGCACCCAAGTATTCTTCTCCTTCGATAATATCCAGTGCCATACAAGGAAATGATTTAAGTAGTATACGTGCTAGTTTTGTATGTGTTTTTGTATCACATATTATTAAAATATGTAATAAAGTTTCACCCAATGAACCACGATATTGCATTTGCCAACATGCTTTATGATTAATCCATTTTCCCAATGGATCATGTGCTGATAATGATTTTTCTATCGGTATTACAACTTTATTATTATCACGATATTTCCATTTTAAATATTCCGCTCTATTAATCATTTGACCTTTGCCATTGTTGTAAAGAAACACACCAAATTGTTCTCTTATCAATTGTTCCGTAGCAAGAGATCCGGAAGTTTGAATTGCTTCTATAAGATCACCACCTAAAACCAATAATAAATTAAAATAGAATCAAATGTTTAAAGTTTAAACTTTAATTGACCTCGTTTATAATCAGCTAATTTATAAAGTAAACATTCTGATGTTGTTGATTGGGAAATAACTTGATCGAGAATTTCTCCAGGTTTAAGCTGTTTTTTCTTACGGCAAAACTTATTAAACAATTTATTAAACTTTACCATTTTTTTTTAGACACGTGTTTAATATCAAATGAGTATTTGAAGACTGTAATCGAATTCATAACACTTCAAATCAAAAAAAAAAAATTATTTTCAATCAATTTTTATTAAATGTTTGATCAATAAATTGAATGACAATTTTTATGCTAAAAATATATCACATAAGTTATAATTAGTGACACTTGAGTAAAATTTATAAATAAAGAGTATATAACAAGCGTAAAATATATATATATGTATATATATATATATTATTTGAATATTTTTGGGAAGAAAAATGTTGGGTTGGCAATTAAAGTGCAATTGTTTCTATATTGAGGCAAACGAGGTAAGAAAGTATAATATTGGAATTATGTACATGTATTCTAAATATAATACGTAATAGGTGGAAGAGATGGAACCGGGTTACAATAATATTTAAATATTAGATTTTTATCAAAATATTAAAAACTTTTTTTTTTTCGCAATCTAATATTTAAAATTATAATAATAAAAATTTGCTTCCTTCCTACAAGTTTTATACCCGTATAACTATAGGTCAAAAGGATATTAAATTTGCCATTACGTTTGTGACGCAGAGAAGAAGAGGGGGTAGATATAGACTCAAAGGTATGAATCGGATCAGAAACGAAAAGTAAATCCATTTAGTTATGTGTGTCCGTCCGTCTGTCCGATCGTTAATTTAAAAATAATGCAGCTAGGATTTTGAAATTTTTACAAATTCATTTTTATGCAAAAGCCGTCATCGCTATTGAAATCCAACCATTATGCTCCACCGATTCGAGGACATGCCATACAACTGCTTTTTTTTTATGTGAACATTACTCTTTATACCTAATAGAGCTGGATGACTGAAATTTTGTTAATAGTAGTTTACTTTAATTGCCAACGTCTGAATAAAATAAAAAGGGTGTAGTGAAGAGATTCGAAGAGCTGCCTTTCAACTTATATTTCCTTTTGCACATAACTGAAAGCTTAATAAGTAATGCATTTAAAATTTCGTCAAAAATAATTAGCCGAATGATATGCTCGTAATGGGATATTCCTGTTATATGGGTATCCGTTTATATCTACTACTACAGTCTTCCTCGTTTTTTGCTGAAGTGCTTGATAATTTCATATAAAATGAAAAAAATTGTCTAATCATGAGAAATAAAAGTTCAAAAATGTGCAATGAACTGTTATTGCGTGTAATATTTCATATATCGTTAATTACATTTTCACTTCTCAATGCTCTTTATTGTATAAACTATTTCAAATTTATTTATTATTTCAAGAAGAAAAATTCAAAATCCTAGCTCCTTTAATTTTTAAGTTATCGTGGTGACGGACAGACAGACGGACGGATATACATAGCTAAATCGATTTACTTTTCGATTCTTATCCAATCCATACCTTTGAGTTTATATCTATCCCCCTTACTACTCTGCGTCACAAACATAATGACAAATTTAGTATACCCTTTTGAATTATAGTTATACGGCCTACGGGTATAAAAAGTTTCTTCAATTAGGCCTATCCGAGTGTCACTACCACAAATATGATAACTGATAAAGTGCATATCAAAACGATAGCGTGAAGAGCTACTAATAAATTTTATATTTCAGCAAATCGATTTTTTAAACAAAATTCTGAATTCAATTAAATAAAAAATTAAATAAAATTTAATTAAATAAAACTTTGCTTAGTATTTTTTCGTACTACTATTTGTTTCAACCAATTATTTATTTATCATATTCAAATAAACTGTTGATAAAATAAACATCACATATTTGAACATTCACGATACGAAGTTATCACATGACATTTGCTTTTATTCACAATAGACATGTCATATGTCTCTGGCATTTAACTCTGTCGATGGGTTTAATAAAAATTTTTTAAAAATTATCCCAAATTGTAATGAATTAATTTCTTCAGATAATTGACACTCACGACCTGAATATTTTTAAATAATATATTTTTAATTGATAACTTCTTAAAAGTGTTTTTTTTTGGCACAATGATATATAAATATAACAGCTTTTATATTCAAGAAATCCGTTAATCCGAAATTTAAAAAAAGCATAATAGACTACGAGTTATGCCATATAGAAAATATACGTTGTGTAGCAGCTAATTGAACCTCTTGCAATAGACCAACTTTATTTGGAGTAGACATTTAACGTAACTACTTTTGACGAAATTCCAGATTTACAGCTTTATGAGATATTAAGTTATACTTTTATAAAAATGGAAGTTGTATGACAGTTACTCGAACCTGTTGAGAAGTATGGATTGAAAAGGTTAATTCGACTAATTTTTCCGATTGTGAACCGATCTTTACACTATATCTATCTATAACTATCACTTCGATACCAGACTTCAATACCTCGACGATACCAGAGTTATACGTCTTCTATGTAATATGTATACATTTATGTATATATAAGTTATTCCGAATTGGGAGGGATTTTAGAGTTAAATAAAAAATCAGGGTAATCGCTTTTTCCAGAATATTTATATTATAGTAAATGGCAATAAATGTGTATTGTTCGGTAAATCACTCTAAAACACTGAGCAACTGTATTTCTAAAAATCTTTGTGCACGGGGAAGATTATAGTTGCCCTTGTCAACTTTAGATACCCTTGCATACCCATTATCATGTATACAATAAAATAAACCGTTTTTAGCACATTTTCAAAAAATTTTGTAAAAATGTGCCTATATAGTTTCACTCTGTCCATCCGTCCGTCTGTCCGTCTATCCGTCTAGCCGTCTGTCCGTCTGTCCGACTGTCCGTCTGTACGTATGTTTACAAAAACTTTTACATCGTTTGAAATAGAAAAAAGAAATTTTAACCGAGAGTAGGTATTACAAAAAAAATTATTTCGTAGAAGAGTTTTTATCTGTAGCCCCACCCGTTACGGAGCTGCAGCCCCCCAAAGTTGGGAAAAGCCCTATATTCAAATTGTTATAACAAGAGTTCTATTAGGTGAATTTTCAATCTGAAAACGGCAAAAGATAGCTGATAACTTTATAAACTTTTAAAAGACAAATGTTTAGGGTTGCCATACGGTACTAAAATTTACAATTAAGCAAAACTCAATTTTTGCAAAATTTTTGGCTACACATATCTTCTAAACGGTTTAAGCTAGGGTCTTGAAATTTAGGAGAAGTTAGATCCTTGGAAATTAGTAGATGTCGGTTAACAAAATTTTTTTGTCACGTCCCCTGTTTAGCAGCTATAAGGACTCGAAAATTGAAATTTTGCTATTTTAAAACACCTGTAACTTGAATACCTGTTCAAATTTTTTTTTGTTAATGTACAAAATTTGAAGGTCCAACATTATACTTTAGCATATGTTAAAAGATTTTCTTAAATTTAAAAGCGGTTCTTTAAATTGAAGAAAGTGTCTCTCAGTTTTAACCATTTTTGGTTAAATAGTAAAATTCTAAGTAAAATTCCAAATTTTGGTAGAATTCATAATTTAATTCCTTGAACCTAAAAAAGTTGGGGGAAAGGGAGTAGTGAGGATTAGATCGTTGATAAATTGGGCAAGCTTCCCCATAGAGGAGCTATTAGGACTTAAAAATTAAAAAATTTACTGTTTCTACAAGTAGTAACTTAGTCACCAACGTATATATTTCTTAAATTAAACGTTAACATTGAAGCTTCAAAATTATATTCCGATAAAATACTCTGTATGAAACACTATATTATTTTGAAAATGTGCTTTTTTAAAAACCCTTGGTTTTTCCATCACTTGTTTATTTCCCTTAAGCTATTATATATATTACAAAAAAAATTTAAAAAAGTAAAATAGTTAAAAAAAATTTAACTAAAAATTTTTGCTTAAAAATAACAAAAAAACCATAAAAAAAAAAAATAAAAAAAAACAATTGAATTCATTATCCCATAATTTTTGCTTAAAAAAAAATCATAAAAAAAAATTAACAAAAAAAAAATTCGCCCACCCTAAAAGTTGGTCCGAATGATGTCCAACCTTGCCAAGTAACTTGCCCTATTACTTTAACTGCCCAATTTTAACCTCGTAGCTTCATTAGATTCATAGTTATTGAATTGAAAACTTTGTATGGCAGCAGGCCGAAAATGGGGCCGTAACATTTTGAAACTTCATATAAGTGCTCGATCCATTATATAACTAACCGTTTGTAATTTTCATCCTCGTAGTATAATTAGCTTTGAAGAAATTCATATTGGTGCAAAAAAGTTGTATGGCAGCCCCCCGAAGCCTTGGTCCTATTTTAATCAAAAACAATAGGGAATTTAGAAATTGTCTAAAAATTGTATAATAATAAAAACATAGCTAGATCGATTTACTTTTCGATGCTGATCCGATACGTACCCTTGACACTATATCTAGCTCGTCTAGATCGATGCGTTACAAACGGAGGAGCAATTTGTATGCACGGGTATAAAAATCCGTCAATCGTCAATCCGCTCCGCTCGATCTTCAAAGAATAAAGCCAGCCATAATTTATGACAAATTTAAGGAATCTTAAGGAAACAAGGCAGATTATGTTCGGATACTCTCAGAATTCTAATCTTATAGTCATACTATTAATATCAAACGTAAAACTGATTAAAAGTTTATTATTAATATCAGAAGTTTTTTTTTTATTTCCGTTTCAAAAAATTTTTATGTCCTGTTAAGGATTTGCCTTGGACGTTTTTTTTTTAATTAATTAAATTTTTAGATAATCTTTGAAGAATTTTCATTAGTATCCAAAAATCTTTATAAAAATTTTTTTATGTGCAATAAAATTTTAAAAGGGTTTGAAATTTATTAAAACTTTATATTAATTTTTATACCCTACACCTATAGAATAGGTAAAGGGGTATATTAACTTTGGTATGGTGTTTGTAACCACCTAAAGGAAGCGAGCTAGATATGGAAAAGTATATATATTTGTGATCAGCGTGACCGCCTTAGTCGATATAGCCATGTCCGTCCGTCCGTCCGTCCGTCCGTCCGTCCGTAGGCACGATAACTCAAAAAATAATGGAGCTATCTTGATGAAATTTTATCTGTAGGTTACTAGGACTAAAAGTACGGCGGGGATTGCATATGGGCGAAATCGGCCCATGGGTTCGGATTCTGGACCTTTTAATCGGTTTCAGGGCTAACGAACAAATATAAAAAATCACGATAACTCAACAACTAATGACGCTATCTTCATCAAATTTGTGCTGTAGATTACTAGTAATGAAACTACTTCGGGAATTGCGTAAGGTCGGGATTGGACCATGGGTTCGGAACCTAGAACTTTTTGATCGAATTTAGGCCAAACGAGCATAATTCCGAAACCAATGAAGATAGAACCTTCAAATTTAGTATCAGGGTGTCCCTTCCTATTTCCTAAGTGTCTTGTGAATTTGGGTCCCATTGGAGTAGTGGGTCGGGGACCAGCTACACATTTCCGAAGACCTTAAAGCATATCTTTAAAATTAATAAAGATAACAACTTGAAAAAATGTAGAAGCTTCCAATTTGCCAAACAAGGGTGTTCTTTACTATCTCTTGCGTGTTCCCCTAATTTGGGATCAATTGGAGTGGTGGTTCTGTACTCCTCTCAGACCTCCCAAGTTTTAAAGGCTTATAATCGAAATTACTAAAAATAGTTACTTAAAATTAGGATAGACCGTTCAAATTGTGTACAAGGGTTAACTAGTACTATAAGTACAGCGCGGACTATATAAGGGCGAAATCAGCCCAACGGTTCGGATTCCGGACCTTTTAATCGATGGGCTAAGGAACATATATAAAAAATCACGATAACTCAACAACTAATGAGGCTATCTTCATGAAATTTGTGCTGTAGGTTATTGGCAGCGAAACTACGGCGGTGATTACGTACGGTGAGGATTGGACAATGGGTTCGGAACTTAGAACTTTTTGATCGAATTTAGGCCAAACGAGCATAATTCCGAAACCAATGAAGATAGAACCTCCAAATTTGGTATCAGAGTGTCCCTTCCTATTTCGTAAGTGTCTTTGAAATTTGGGCCCCATTGGAGTAGTGGATCGGGGACCAGCCACTCAGTTCTTAGGCCCTTAAAGCATATTTTCGAAATTAATAAAGCTAGTAACTTGAAACAAATGTAGAAGCTTCCAATTTGCCACAAGGGTGTTCTTTACTATTTCTTGCGTGCCCCCCTAAATTGGGATCAATTGGAGTGGTGGTTCAGAACCTCTCTTAGACCCCCCAATGTGTAAAAGCTTATCATCGAAATTAATAAAACTAGTAACTTAAAATTAAGATAGAGCGTTCCAATTGTGTACAAGGGTTAACTAGTATTGAAAGTATGACGGGACTGCATATAGGCGAAATCGTACCATAATTTTGGGTCCTGGAGCCCTTGAAAAGTTCAAGGACTAACAAACATATATCTTACAAACACCATAACTCAAAAAATAATGCCGGTATTTTGATGAAATTTAACAGTAGGTTACTAGTAATGAAAGTACCATGGGAATTGGTTGTGGTCGAGTTTAATTTCGAAGCCAAAGAATATATTTCCTATGTCCTATGTGTCTCCGAAATCTAGACCTAATTGTAGTGGTTCAGCTATGTTCAAAGGTACTTGCTGCATTTATGTAAAATTTATTTTTATATTTAAATGAATTATATGAAAAGGTGTAAATTTTTAATTGTATTTTAGAAATACATTTATTGCATATTTTGCGTTTATAAGCTTTTCTATTAGGTATATAAACTAACCATTTAAAATAATTGCAATTTTTAAAAATTTGAATTATTAAATATATTATGCTTTGATTATCTTTTTATCACAAAATTTAATAATTAGAATTTTTTCATTTTGTAATTGAATTGGAATAAATATATTTTCATTTATTTCAAGTTTGTTTGTTTTTTAATATTTTTAAATAGATAAATTAGTAAGAATTTGTAATATTTTTTAATAGATAGGGTAATTAGAAAATGTTTTTAGTATTATACAGTTAATTTGGTTAGCTATGTCTTACGATCAAATTAATAACAGCTTCTATGGTGTTAAAATGACTTATGGATATGTCCTTAAATTTGAACCAAATAGGTGTAGGGTATTTCTAAGTCGGTTGCACCGACTGACTGTTTCTTTACTTGTTTTAATCTTTATTGGATTAAATTATTTACAAAATTTTTTCTGATTTTCTGAAATTGTTTTACTTCGAATTTAATATGTTAAATTATTAATAAACCTATGATATTGGGCTTTTCATTCCAAAAAATAAGTATTATGAGGAATAATGCTTATACCCGTATGAACGTAGGCCAAAGAGGAAGGTAGGTTGGTCGATTTCGTTTATATACAAAAACCATTATCGTTATTGTAATCCAGCCAGTTCGCTATACGGGTTCGAGTAGCTCTCGTAAAGTTTCTTTTTTTATATGAAAATAATAAAATAATAAAACTGAGTATCTGAAATTTTATGAAAAGCAGTTGCACAAAATATAGTTGGTTTAGTATAAGAAGTTCTAGGCTAAGAATCTGTAGATCCCATTAAACTGGAATCAATTTATGAAAGCTACTCGTCATGGGTACTCACCAAATAGTCTATGCACTAAATTTGAACTAATTCCGAGGGTTAGAACACGAGATTTTTAAAAAAATAACTTAACTTTATTATTGACCTTTAAAACACAAATTATATCAAAATCGGTTGAAACTTACGTCATTTATGAACAGACATACATACCCACACACACGCACATACAGCCAAACATAGAAAACAATTTTTAGACTTACGCTTTTCCGCCAAAATGTTTAATACTGAAGAAAAGCTAAAATTGAAACAACTTGAGTGTTAAAATCGGCCCAAAGCTTTTTTAAAAGTTCTGTGAAGTGTAGTAAAGGCAAAACTAATAGTAAAAGTTTTGTGAAATGACACATTTCATTTTCCCGCTCGATTGGAAAAACATATATAAGCGTTCCACGTTTCACGAAAGCCGGTTTATCTTAAATTTGTTTTACCAAAATCCTTAACTATATTTAATTGTATAATCTATATTGTATAATCGATCATACGGTGGCATTAGGAAAAATTTTAAATTTGAATTGGAAATTCTGAAATCCGGAAATATATAGACTGTTTTTGAACCTTACCCTGAGATCTCTCCAGAATTTCATATCATATATGAAAATTAGAACCTCGCTACAACAATTATATAAAACTCCGGGGTATTATTTCTTATTCAATGAGAACACAATTGAATTTTACTTCGCAGCGCTTTATTTTACGAGCCCAAATCAACCCTAAATGGATTTTGAAATGCATTCAAACTTCAATCTAATTTTAATTAATCAGCTGTTTAACATAAATCATATACTTTATCTAAAGGGAGCCTTTAGTATAAATTTAGTGTTAATAATCAAACATGCTCGAATGGAATCAATTGGTTACGCAAAAGGGAAATACTTTCAATTAGTAAATTTTCAAATAAAAATTTTATTAGTTGCTTTTTTTTTTGTTTTTTTTGTTTGATTCAAACAAAATAAAACCAAAAAAAAAAAGCAAAACAAAAAATAAAAGCAATGAAAACAAATTTTCAATAAAAAACAACAGAGCACACTTGTTGTTTCCTCAATATACAGGATAAATATAAAATAAAATATGATATTTTTGTTTGCGGTTCACAGAAAAACAAAATTTAATTTCGTTCACTTTCGTTAAGATATTTTTCTTCGTTGAAATTTGGTTTTTTTTTTTGTTTTTGAATTTTCTTTTCTCCAATTTTAAAAGCGAAAAGTATGAACGAAAGATTACGGTATGAACATACCAATTTATACAATACAATTGGTATGTTCATATCGTAATTAATTAAATTATGTAGGTAAATATTATACATAGATATTTTAGGTAAGAATCCAACTGGTGTTTTATTTTTAAAATGATAGAACCTTTAGGTTTTAAAAATAATTTATAGCCTATGTTCAGCACGATTAACTCTGAAGAACCGCATTCGATCAGACTAAAATTTGGCCATTTTTCAAGCAATGCCAGTTAAATGCATTTTATAATAATACATGCTATATTGTCTTCCAAAGCGTCTATTATTTGTGATTTAACAGCATAGTACAAATGCTTCACATAACCTGAAAAAAATAATTTTACAGTGACGTTCCAGTGTCGCATGATCTTGGAGACCAATTATAATTGGAATATGAGTAGGAGCTGTAGCACCATCTTGTTCGAAGCAAACCACTTCCCGGTCGGTACTATTTAAATTTTAAAACAAAAAATCATTGATTATCGAATCATTGATTATCTGATACGAACACTATTCATTGCAACATTAGTTCTAACATTGTTTTTAAAGAAATATGAATCGATTATGCCTCGAAGAAGAGTTACATTCAAACCTGCTGTAATTCTTGAAGATTGCTTGCGATTGAAAAAATCGAATAAAACCCAGATTTTAAAAATAAATGTCAATAATTTGTAAATGTGGTTGCGACGCGAGTCCTGTGAGCTACATAATAATTTATCAAAGCTTATTACGAAAATCAAATTAAAAATTATTTTAAATATATTGTATTTCAATTTAAAGTTCTGTATCATTCTAGAAAAACAACCGTTACAAACTTTTCAAAAATAATCAAATAAACTGTTCAAACATTTTGCAATTGAAAACATATATATATATATATATATATATATATATATATATAACGATATATATATATAAATAACGGTAATATTTTTTCGTAATTATAGGTTACTTACCTTACCTTAATATGATGTTGCACAATTTTTTAATTTTTATTTTTGTTTTATATTTTCGTTCAGTATAACGGTATTGTATGACATCATTTATACAGTTATACAGGACATTTTATACAAGACTATTTCATTAAAAAGTTTTTACAGTTATTATTATTGAAATATTTTTTGTTTTTATTTATTATTTTGTTGTTCATATCACTTACACAGACAGCAAAAAAAAACATAACAGTCCTTTTTTGATTTTCGAACGGTAAAGATTTGATTCGTCGTATATGCGGTTTAAAATTATTACAAATTATTTTCCGTTATATTTTTTTTTGGTTTCATATACATTTGATTTTCAAAATTGAGTTAAAAATGAAAATTATGAAAAAAAAATAAAAAAAATAAATAAAAAAATAAAAGAAAATTTAAAACTTAATATAATAGGAAAAATTTACAAATTATTTAAAAAAAAATTATAAAACGAAAACAAGATCAAAATTAAATAATTGTTTTTTTTTATATAAATTACCGTTATAACTATCAAATAACAGTAAATTTGTTTTTTTTACATATATACATGAAAAAAAGTGTAGTATATATGAAATATATTACATTTAATTAAATAATTTAATATTTTAAAAAGTATATTTAATTAATTTATAATTGAAAATTGAATTTATATATAATTTATATAAATGAAATGTGGATTATTATAGTACATATTATATAGTGATTTTAATATATGTATTTATTAATTATTTTTAATTTTAGTTTAAAATAAAATATATATCTATATATATATTTATATATAAATATTTATCAAAAAATATCATCGTAAAATATTTATCAAATCAAATAATATAAATATATGTGTAGATTTGTTACATATTTAATATATAAATTAAATAAAATATAATTGCAAAATAAGGTAAAATTATTTTACAAATTATAAAGTAAAAAATATTAAATATTAGAATATCTAATATCTGATATAAAATTTAATATATTTTTTTTCAATTAATTTCGAACTTAAAATAAAGGTGTATAAAAAATAAAAAAAAAATAAAAATATTTAAAAATATTTGAATGTTTTATCATTCAAAAGTGTTGTAATAGTAATAGTTATTTAAAATATTTTTTAATTTTTAATTAATTTTTTTTTTTAATTTAATTTAATTATGTAAAATAACTTTTCATTTCTATTAGTATACATACATATTTTTTTAAATTTTTTTTTAAATTAAAATATTACCTTTAAATTTATATTACCAATCTTGAGCGATACTGAATCAGATCAATTAAACAAATATTTTAAAAAATTTTTGCTTCGAAAATTTATTTAAATGTTTTTTTTTGAAAAATTGCTTTAAATGATCTGCCGTACTAAGGAAAAAAGTCGTAAGCGCCAAAAGAGAGTTTTCGGGATAATGGAATATATAACATCAGATAAATGTTTCACAACTTTGTACTATGAAAAAATGCCACATATCTCGTTGGAAATTCATTTAAAAATAATAACTAATATGTCGCATCTACCATAAATAACTGATTTACTAAATATAAATATCTCATTCGCCATGTATTAAGCAAAAATGTCATATGTCCAAATTAACTATGAACGCCTAATACTATCTTATCTCTAGTAAGTTCAAAATAATTGTTTTTCTTTATTTAACATGTTTGTTTACACTAAAAGTTAAATTATTTAAAAGCAATGTAGAAACTACTTTATTTCTTAGAACGGCAGTGACACTCTCTTGCTTTTTTTGTTTTTTTCCTGGCACCTCTACTTGCCAACTGTTCCTTGTTATAGACTTAACAGCCTGACGAACTTGTTATAGGCTTACCAGCCTGACAATATAACGGAACAGGGGGATATACATATTCTTATTAGAACTGATCAAATGAATTCAACATTTAATTTACATGAGATAATATTACGCCTTAAAACATGTAGAAATGTCTTAGCTTTTTAATAGATGCAGTTCTATTTTGTTTATATTGTAATAATTTTGTATTTGAGTTATATGGTATTCTATTTCTGTGAGTTATATTATTTAATTGAATTATTTGTTTATATTTTGTATTTGTTTATATTGTTATATTAAAGTATTTTTAATCAAACCAAAATTATTAATTTTTGGTTAAGCCATTAATTTGAACCCAATGAGTCTAGTCGAAAATCAGATACAAGTTTTTTGCTATCGCTGGGGTTCGAACTCTGATCCACCCAGCTTACTAGTGTTCTAATCTCGTGTTGCTAGAGATTGACCAATAACTATTCTGCTACTAATTGAATTTGCAAAAAACAAAACACAGAGTCATATAGGGTTGCCATTAACCAAAAAATGTAAGAGAATTAAAAAAAAACAAATGATGAAAAAAACCAAGGGTTGTTAAATAACTACAAAAACAGTTGGGTAAAAAAGTGCTTTCATGTTTGCAATGCTTTCACGTTTAAGTTAATAAATCTTAAAAGGAGGAAAATTTTATTTCCTAAGCCAACTTATGGTAATTCTGAAGTATCTTTTTTTTTTTTTTTTTTTTTTACACGCTAACTAAACGCTAGGAACGGATTCCTGTATACATATATGTAGGTTTAGTTGGAAAGGGGAGGAAAATAGGATATTAAAGGGGAATTAGGTGGTAGGTTGGAAATGAATGTTCCACATCTTACCAGTCCTCACAACAAATGAGTTTCCATAACCAGTTTTGAACCATCTTGGGATTTCCACAGTGTAGAAATGAGCACTTACTGCTCCTCTGGTGTTACGTTGGTAATGTTTAAGAGGGGGCATAATTGATTTTAGTTCAATAGAGCAAGTGTCATTACCTACAAGATCTTAAATTTGATTTGAATCTAACAACGAATGGCAGCTAAATCGATTAGAAAAATACATCAATTTTTTTCTAACTTTTACATTGGGATTCGAACCCAAATTGGAAACTAGTTTTTCAGAATTAGTTTGATTTCAATGATTTGGTTTGAATATTTGGTCCTAGTTTTTGATTCCAAATACCAAAGTTCAAGTAAAGATTCAATCTTAATAACAATAGTTCATTATTTTATGTCACAAGACATTCAAAACAAATTGAAATACATTTTTAAAAAATAAATTAAGAAAATACAAAGGTGGATTCTTGAATTAAAAACTGTATTCCATAGTTATGATTATAAATTTTTAATCAATTCCAATATGTATATGAAAAAGATGTCTTACTATAAATCTGTCTGCTAAAACAAATTTGATGTTTGAAAACTTTAAAAATAAAAGAAATTTTATTTGTTTTTCTCTTTAAAATTTTGTAACTTTTAAAACTTCTGTAATTTAAAGAAATAAAAACAATTTCAATAAAACATAATTTATGAAATATGACTTTATCATACCATACATTTCTGTATTAAGAAAAGTTTTTAAATAATTAACTTTTAAAATGACTAACTGTGCAGTTATAGTTTAATCGGTTTAAATAAAAATATTCAGTATCCGAACCAATCTAGTCGCTATAATTTTGTCTTTTTTGTCGACCAGTTTTGTCATTGATTTCAGATGGAAATTAAGATATGCAACGCTAACCGAATCCGCAAGGTGAGGTACTTAAACCTAAGGCAATAAGGCCTCATAGTTGTTTTTTTTTTCAAATTTAATTGTAAAACAATAACGCGTAATTCAGAAAATTGCACACTAGGTCTTATTCTAGTTGAAAACAAAGCTTTTAGGTTGTAATTTAAATTCTAAACCATTTTTCGCAGGATAAAAGTCTAGGAGAAATGAATTTAGAATTCTCCTAGAATTGAACTGTTGCGAATTTTTTAGAAATATGCAAATATATGTTCATGCAAAATTAAGAAATTTTATCTTGTTTGATCTGTCCGTGTCCATACTCACTTTCCCGTGTCCGTGGACATTCTAGTTTAGAAATTGGGGATTTCACGTAATTCGTTTATGGTATGCAAACTTGTTCAGTGCTTGTACCCGAATAACTATTTATCAGCATTTTACTTCTGAAGCTTTTAAAATGACAAATAGGATTTTAAAATGCCGTGGAGCCACAGTTCAGATCTCATAAGTTAGACAAAAGATTCACTTAAATATTGATTTAATTAAACTGCTCATGTTACAGTTAACAAAAAGGGACATTAAAACCTTGCGAACAAGACGATTACATGTATAATAAAAAATTTATTAAAATAAATTTCAAAAATATGTACATAGATCTGTGAACTATGAGAACTCAATTAAATTTTCTATTATGTTATCAAAATACTTAAATAAAAGTACAACGTGATTAATATTATATTGTTTTAATTTAAAATATATTTTAAAATCTTAAACAAAATATTTCTAAATATTTAATTCTTTTATCTGGTATAGATTGAATTGAATCAAAAAACGAGGGAGAGTGTAGTAGAGTAGACTATGTCAACTCTGGGATACTCGTATGACAGTAATATAAACATTAAATCATCCGGTTAATTACTTTTGGCAAAATTTCAAACATACAGCTTTATTAGGTGTAGTATAATGCTCATATAAAAGAAGGAGTTGTATGGCAGCTACTCGAACCAACTGTAGTAAACCAACCAAATTTTGCAGAAACTTTGTCCATTACACTAAACTATTTTTGGCAAAATTTAAGATACCCAGCTTCATTAGGTGTGGAGTAATGCTCGTATAAAAAAAAGGTGTATGGCAGTTACCCGAACCAGTAGACCAAAATGGCTGGATTTCATTAGCGATGACGGCTATTGCAAAAAAACTAATTTGCGAAAATTTCAAGATCCTAGCTCCTTTATTTTTTGAGTTATCGTACAAACGGACATACATAGCTAAATCGATTTATTTTTCAATTCTGATCCAATCCATACCTTTGAGTCTATATCTACCCCCCTCCTTTTCTGCGTCACAAACGAAATGGCAAATTTATTATACCCTTTGAACTTACAGTCATACCGGTATAAAAACTTAATAGCTATTCGATAATTTTATGCAAATTTATTTATGTTATTGCAAAATACATACATACAAATGTACAGTACGAAGTATTCAATATAATAATGTGCAATACACTTAAAAGTTTTTGCATAACATTATTATTTTTGTTAAAAGTGATATAAAAGTGTTAAAAAAAAAGTGATATAAAAGTGTTCTTGTATAAAATACTATTTTCTTAAATAGATAGCCAATATATGTTCAAGAGCATTTTCTTAAGACTCCACAATAAAAGTCCCTAAAAAAAATAAAAATTGAAAAAAATCTAAATTTATGGAAACTTTTTCTATATTGAAAAACTTCGAACAACATATTTTCTTATTATAAATTCGGAAAATGATCGAAACAAGTGTGGATACTAATAGCCCTTGAATATGGAGGGTTCCCAAGTTAAATGACTCATCTTTATTTTTAAATATCTATCTGCCGCTCCCTAAGGGGAGTTATCCTCTCATCATTATTTCTAAATATCGAAATATTTTTAAATATCTATTTTTGACTATGTAACTCCTTTTCGTTGTTGATTCTTGGGATCTTTTATTGCGGACTTTTTTCAATAAGTCATCTTGATATAGACTAAAAAGTTAAAGTGTTATTGATAATCTGTTTATATAATAAATATTATATTATACTACAGAATTATTATATTCCTACAAGATATATATATATTATATAATAAATGTAAGCCATAAAGCTTTGTAATTTAATTCTAATGAATTTTATAACGATCTATATAAATATATATATATATAATATATATGTATTTATCTATATCAAATATCAGAATTAAACATCGCACAGAATTTATTAAAATTTTAACCTTCAGTTTAAACTAATCATTTTAAAATTACAAATCAACTATCATATAGGTTAATTATAAAACTAATTCTGATTTAAATCTTGGTCCTATTGCACCAATCACTTATCACTAATTAAATTTCTTACTAATATTAAATTAATAAAAATAGATTGAAGTATAATCATATATAATCTAAGTATCAAAACAAATTAAAATTTTTTAATGGCTAAGTTGTTAACAGAAGTATATCTAAAGAATAACTGTTCAACTGTTAGGCTTATGAGTCTGACAATACAATAAGTACATGTATGGATTCTTATTATCACAGTTGATCTTAATGAATTTCACATCAAATTTAAAAAAGTAGTAATTTTTTTTTTTTACTTTTTTCCCTTTTCACTTCCTGGAGGAACATAGGGCTTCTACAAAGCTTCTATATCGTACTATATTGTGGGGCAGTTATTTCATTTCTGACCATGTTTTCCCACATCTTTCAATTTCCTTTGCAACTGTAAATTCTCAAAGTTATTTTTGGTTTACCCACACTCTTTTTCCCAACATGTTCAAATCAAGCGCTCGACGCGCAATGGTTTTTGTTCGTTTCTGGAGTGTATGACCTATCCATCTCCGTTTTTTCTTCTAATTTGACACAGTATTGTTTCTTGCCTTTGATGACACAGTATTTTTTCTTGCCTTTCTTGCGAATCCCATGACTCTTACTCCTTTTGATTTTAATTTATCGTGCGAACAGGCAGATTGTGATCCGATTTAAATATTTGAGTCCATATTAAATTCGGCATGTTACAAACTAAAGAAAAATTATCATAAACTCGCAGTGACTATCTTTCACTCGGGAAATTTTTTTATAACACCTCCTACAGGGAAAGCTGCAAGAAAGCAAACAAAATAGCCAGACTTTTCTAACTCGGTCAACCATTCTTCACACCTCAACGACCTTTTTAAATAAAAAAATCAAAGAACTAATTCCGTATCTGAACTCTACGGGTTGAATTTAAGATAAAAAATAAAAACGCATATCAAAATGGGATCTAAATGGCGCAATCTAGTGCACCTCAACATCTTACCTACTTACCTAGAAACTTAGTTCAGTAAGTTTCATAGAAATTTCTGGATCCCATATATCTTTAAGACTAATCTAAGATTGGAGTCTATATTACTATAGTCTTAGAACGTACTTCTACAGTAAGGTTTATGTGTATAAATACGATATGAACTGAAAAATAAAATGATCTAGCTGTGTGGGTCCGTGCGTCCGTTTGTCTCCACGATAACTCAAAAAGGGGTAGGAGAAATTTTGATTAAAAGAGTTCAACTTCATGACCAACATTTGTATAAAAAATTTGGTCTGTCTAATGGACGATTATCGAAAAACTTTAATCCTACATTTCGTCATTTTTTGTTCTAAACTCAGGATCTAATTAAGTTGTGTATCTGAAAGAAGTTATAGCTAATTTTTTTTTAATGTTTATATTATATCCTCGCAGATATATCTCAGGGTTAACCAGTCCAACCTCATAATTTTCCTTCTTCTTAGTTTAATATAAATATCAATTCTTGTCTAAATTTTTTTTCCCTTCTCTTAACCCCTTTAAAGAATAGGGCTTCAACAAAGGCTCTCCATTTTATTCTATTATTAGCCATCTGCTTTATTTGACCCAAGTTTTTTTGCTATCTTTTAATTTTTTTTCTCCCGGGCGGGGATTTCCGAAACTCCGTTTTCTTTGTGGATTACATTCTAGTGCTTGCTGGGCAATTGCATCTCTATTTTCGTCTTCTTATCTGCACTTTCACAGGAAGGCTTTCTTGTTATTTGCCACAGTTGTTGTCTCAAAATAGTTAGATATATTTGAAATAAATTTTATTAATTGAATATGATGTTCTTTTTTTTTTAAATATTAATTATTTAGGAATTTTAAAATTTTTAAAAAAATTATAAAGATTCAGAATCCATATTAAAGAAAAGAAATCTAATTTAAAAGTTTTCTTTCATTTTAAATCAATTTTGATTATTTTCAAAGATTTTCTTCATTTTCGAGTATGCAAGAAAGAAATATTAGAAATTAAGTTATTGTTAAAACTCATCTAATTCAAAAGTACAAAAAAAAAAAATGTAAAGAATTTAATTTTTTCAAAAGAAATAAACAATGAACCAATTTTGAATTAAAATTTTAATTTAAATTTTGATTAAAATTTTTATAAAACAATTTTATAATTTTTATGTTCTCTCTATACGGTAAGCCTTTATTTAAATTTATGGATTATAATTATTTGCAAAGGTATTATTGAAAAATCTTATAAAATATATTATTATGTAGGTACTCATCTTTTGGTTCAGTTTAGATACATTTTACTGTAGATACGTTGTACTTAATATACAACTATTATATTTAATTTCCAGAGATACGAATAGGTAGTATTGTAAGATTTTAGAAAAAAAAATGTAGTAACTAGAAAAATTTTTTTTACATTTGAAAAATTTTTATTTAATTTATTTCAGATTTAAAAGAAAATAATTAACATGGTAGATAATTATAAATTTTGAAAGTTTAATATAAGTTAGAGAGGCCTTATTGTAATTCTTAGTAATAATTTGGCTTATTAGCCAAGAGAGTGCAGTTTCGATTTTCGCGGTATGAAGGATAAACGGAGACGATGAGACATAAATGTCGAGCCAGAGTTAAATGGACACACACAATTTGAAGGTGCGACTTATAGAAGAGTACCTATATTTCAAAGTTCTAGTTTGAAAAACCTCTACAAACCTTTTTGTATTTTATTCTATTTATTGGAAATCGATCCTGAGTGCTCTGAGCAAATGAGTAAAAATTATAATCACGTTTCAGCGAGCCTAGGTTTTATATATTTGAAGGAAATTTGGAGATAATTTCGCGGCAACTTTGCCGATCAAAAACATGTGATCGCTGCGAAAGAAAGTGTTTTTGAATTTAGTGATGAAGTTTTCCACTTAATTCCATGTCTCTATGATTTTTAAAAATTCGTAGTTTTGAATGAAAGAAATCAGTCAGCGTGACGAAAATTGCTTCGCTTGTGGTTGATAACAGAGAAATTTTGGTTTTTGAAGCATTTAAACTTACCATAATGACGCTCCCCGCTCTTAAATAATTGTAAGGCTACTATTTAAAGAATTTAAAACTTTGATTCATCCATTATTTACCGCTGTTAAGATCGAATCTCTGCTGCTCTCTCAAAGAAATTAGAAGAATCAAGAGTACTGTCATTAGCAACGCTATGGATTTTTGGCTGTCATTCTAGTGAGATTTGACATTAAGCTAACTTTTATGCATTTAAATGAAGATCTAATTGTAATTTATTATTGCAACAAACATTTCTGGTCTAAAAGTGTTGCAGATTTGGGATTGGTCATATTTTCGAAGTTAGTATTTTTTTAGAATATTATATTTTTGCCCCCTATAAAATTGAATTGCCTTGAAAAGAAGAATTAAAACCCCACAGTTTCGAAATTACTACTTGTATTTAGGATATACCCTGAATTTAATTTAATTATATTTTAAGTTCATAAATGGTGCATCATTTTGATTTTTTTAAATTTAGTTAAAAATTGCAACAGACTGCTAACATATAAATTGAATAGGAAATTAAAGTTTTTTAATATGAAACATTTTAATCCGATGAAACTGTTTTAAAATCGATGAAAGATACAGAACTGATTTAATTTTTTTTTAGAAGGTAGATGTAATAAAAAATAATAGTTTTTGTTTTTGTTAATTTTATTTTTTAATTTTTATATAAAAAAAAAAACGATTTTGTACTAAAGGTGGTCTTTAAATTTAACGGTGCAAGGTTATAACTCCCAGGGTCATAAGTCCTTTAAGAACTAATGACTCGTTTAGTGGGAGGCTCTAAAGGATCTTTGACTTTTATTAAAAAAATAGTTGACCCTTTTTTCAGAGTATTTATGAATTCATGTATGCGAGACTTTGGAACCAAATCAGAATTGCTCTTTCTTCCAAATTTGTTTTCAAAATGTAGTTTAAATGTAAAATTATTGGTTTTTTCTTAATATTGGAAAAAGTAAAATACCCTGAACTGAAAACTAACTCCAAAATGTGTGCTAATTTTTTTTGATATTATAGTTCAAGGAAGGGCTGATATATTCGTGCCCGTCACACTTATGTTATGTAATTAAAATTAATATTTGTTTTGATGTTACTAATAAGAGAGTTATGACCCACCTTCTGAACCACTTTTCTAGGGTCATAAGTTGCGTTGAGATTAATGGCTTATTTTTATGAGTCTTAAGTCCCTTAGAGACTTATGTCCCACTAAATATGTCATAAGTCCCTGAAGACTTATGACCTTGGAATTTATGACTCTACACCAAATTGAACTATATTAAAAACGAATTATCGGATTTATTATAATAGTAACTTTAAGAGCTATAAAATACTTTAATTTTAATGATTTTATTTTATGTTGGAATTTTATTGAAAATTTTTTTGGAGACTTGTAAAATTTTATTACACTATTTTATGTATTATGTTTAAGACAGAGTAACGTAATGTATAATAGTTATTAGAAAAAAGGTGTTAAAATTTTAAATTTGAGAATTTAAGCATTTAACTTAAACTTTAAACTATATTATAATTATTTTAATTAAACAATTCCTTAAATTAAATTGTTGCAATATATAAGCTGGCCTGTGAGTTAGATATACTTCTTAATAACTGGAAGAACAAGAATAGCTTTTGAATTACACGGGTGTTGTTGCACTTCAAATAATCTGGAGTGACTCATCCGTTTACATTTTCCACTCAAAATAATCTAGCCTCTTTCTTTTCTACAAATTATAATTTCCTCTTAGAGGTATTTAACGGGGGCTTTTTGGTTGAACCGTATTTTATACTCTCAGATATATACTCAAGTGTATGGATCGAATTAGAATAAGAAAGTGAGTCGACCTAGCTATGTGGGTCAATCCTCCAGTCATCCCATCTATCCGCAAGATACTAACTCAAAAGGCGAAAAAATATTAGGATTCTACAATTTTAATAAATTTGTTTTTATGCAAGAGACGCCTTGACTATTTATATTGAGCCAGTTTACTCAACTTTGAGTAGCT
This sequence comes from Dolichopus griseipennis, assembly GCA_963082915.1. Taxonomy (NCBI): domain Eukaryota; kingdom Metazoa; phylum Arthropoda; class Insecta; order Diptera; family Dolichopodidae; genus Dolichopus; species Dolichopus griseipennis. The sequence goes on along the minus strand of OY720441.1, from coordinate 333,071,642 downwards.
GCCAAACAAATTTTATTCATTTGGGCATATCCCTAAGTTGCTTGATTCTTATTCCAAACTTACAGATTCTAGTTTGAAACTTAATAGTTTACATGATTCTCCCAATCTCACTTTAACAAAATATTAATAAAAATCTGTATTGAACTTGAAATTAAATTAGAATTAAATTTTTACATAAGAAATATATTTATTTATACTTCCCTACCTCATGCAATTTTATCTGTTATAAGCATTGCTATTTACCCAATGTATGTGCAAATTTTTCAAAAGATTCCAAGAAAATTCCTATACCTCTTTTAAAAGTGTGAAATATTTATTTAGAAAAACCTTCTCTTTTTAATGCGTAAACTCCTTAATTGCTCACGCAGTAAAATATTGGAAAGGGCAGACTCTCTAGGGTATATTCAGCTTAATATATCAAGGTAACTTGTTATTATATTTTTGTCCCTTAGGTTCAAATTAATATTAAAATAATATTTATCTGATTTGAAGTATAATATAAGAAAAAATTAATATAATATATTTATAATTTGCTCTTGCCCTTGAATTTTAATCAAATACATTAGAATCGATTTTTCAATATAATAAATTAAATTGAGTTCTTTGAATCAAATTATATATCCAAATGTTAGAGTTATTAATTTTAAATCTATATTTTTTATCAACAAAGAATTGGACGAATAACTTGGAAAATTTATACGTTTGCTGCCAAGAAGAAGTTGGATATCCATTAGAATATGACATTAGTTTAATAAGTAATAGAAAACAAGTGATGAAAAAAACCAAGGGTTTTTAAAAAAGCACATTTTCAAAATTATATTGTGTTAAAAACTCAGTTTAATTTTGGAAATATATACTATGGGGGAATAAGTCACTGCTTACTTGTAAAAATAGTAAATTTTTAATTTTTAAGTCCTAAAAGCTCTTCAATGGGGAAGGTTACCAAATTTCTCAAGGATCTAATCTCACTCACCACCCTCTCCCTCGCTCCATTTTTTTAAGGTTCTAGGAATTAAACCAAAATTTGGAATTTTACTTAGAATTTTACTATCTAAGCAAAAATGGATAAAACTGAGAGACACTTTCTTCAATTTAAAGAACCGCTTTTGAATTTAAGAAAAACACTTAACATATGTTAAAATATAATGTTGGACCTTTAAATTTTGTATATTAATAGAAAAAAATTTGGACAGGTATTCAAGTTACAGGTGCTTAAAAAAAGCCAAATTTCAATTTTGGACCCCTTACAGCTCTTAAAAGGGGGACGCAACAAAATAATTTTCTTAACCGACTCCTACTAATTTCTTAGGATCTACCATCTCCCAAATTTCAAGTTTCTAGTTTGAGCCGTTCAGAAGTTATGTGGGGCCAAAAATTTTGCAAAAATTGAGTTTTGGATAACGGTAAATTTTAGTACCGATGGCAATCCAATTAATAAGTTTTTTAACAATTTGTAAAGCTTATAAAAGCAGCTATCTTTCGACGTTTTCAGATTGAAAAAATACCTCATAGAACTTTTGTTATAACGTTTTAAATAAAGGGTTTCTTCCAAATTTGAGGGGCTGTAGCTTCGTAACGGGTGGGGCTATAGAAAAACGTTCTTCCATGAAATTATTTTTTTTACAATACCTACCCGTAGTTAAAATTTCTTCTCTCTATTTCAAACGGTGTAAAACTTTGTGTATACATACGGACAGACAGACGGACAAAGTTGAAAATTAAGAAAAACCTTTGACACTGGTTGAAACTTTTGTTTTGGAGCTTTCAATTTTGTATATAAATAAAAAAAAATATTGACATGTGTTCAAGCTATTAGTGTTTAAAATCTAAATTTATAGCAAAATTTAAGGTTTTGGACCCCTTACAGCTCCTAAACAGGGAGCGTAACAAAAAAAAAATTTTAACTGACTCCTACTTATTTCTAAGTATCTAGCTTCTCCTAAAATTTCAAGATTCTAGATTGAGCCGTTCAGAAGTTATGAAGAGCTAAAAATTTTGCAAAACTAAGTATTAGATACCGGTAAATTTTATACCGAATGGTGACCCTATACATTTGGCTTTTAAATGTACGTAAAGCTTATAAAAGCAGCTGTCTTTTATCGTTTTCAGGTTGAAAATATACCTTATAGAACTCTTGTTATAACTATTTAAATATAGGGCTTTTTCCGACTTTGAGGGGCTGTAGCTCCGTAACGGGAGGGGTAATAGAAAAAAGTTTTAACATTAAATTATTTTTATTGCAATACCTACCCGTTGCTGATATTTTTTTGTCAATCTTACGTAAAAAGGGACGGATGGACGGACAGAGTGAAACTATATAGGTACATTTTTACAAAATTTTTTGAAAATGTACTAAAAATGGGTCTTTGGCTTGAGGTAGGACACATTTGAATTTCCATTTTTTTTAATTTTATAATTTTCGAAAGTTTTTATTCTCGACAAATTTCAGTAAAAATCATCAGTTTAGAGATGTTCAAATTGTGTTTTATTTAAGTATATGAGATTAATTAAATTAAATCTACCCTATTGTATCCTATATAATTTTTTTCTGTACGCTCGGTTTTCAAAACTTCTACACTATTTTAAGTAAAGCATTTAAACTTTTTTCTGTAGCCCTATCTGTTATGGAACAACAGCCCCCTTTTAAAACATGCATCTATAAATTATTATTTTTTTTTTTCCTTACTCCTCTTGGGAGCATAGGACTTCCACTCGACACCTCCATCTCATGCGATTCCGCGTTGATATTTTAATGTCATCTCAGGAGATGTTGCATTTCTTGATATATAATCCTGCGCCATGTGATGTTGAGCGATCGCGTCGTTTAATCCCTTGCGTGTTCCACTCTAATGCCATACGTGTTATTGTTTCACTAGGCTTTCTAAGTGTGGGCCTATCCACCTCCATTTCCTACGTCTGATTTGTTTGGTTATGGGTTCTTATAAATTATCATATATATTAGTGTTATAATACTAGATCTATAAATTAATATAAAACAATTTCTATAACGTGCATCAATTTGGAAATGTCCAGCTGTAACAGTAGCTTTTATTTGCATTATAAATATATGTAAGAAATTAAATAATGTTGCCATATATGACATTTTAATTTACCGTTGTGAGAAATTCAAATATTGCAAAATTTTGATAATATTTAATAATATTTTGCAAATTCTTTGAGTTAGACAGATGAAATTCTAAGAAGAATTAAATAGCAAAACCTAATTTATAAGCCATTTAATCTTTAAAAATTTGTCATCATAAGTTACTTCAGAACAACTCTCCGAATATCTCGCCTATACAAAGATTATGACCTGGTGTTTAAACGGCTGCTATCGCTAGTTTTAAATGTCAATTCTAATGTCTGAGAATGTCTGGACATTCAAATCGGAGAATGTCATTTAAAAAAATTAACCAAAAAGGAAGGAAATGTGTTTGAGTTATTATGTTATTAAAAATAATTAAAGCTTTTCTGAATTGCAAAAGACTTCTTTAAAACTTAACAAAATTTTAAAATTTTTCGGAAATTCGTTTTATTTTCGTTATTCCTTGGTTTTTAATCTTCACTTTAACTTTTTAACTCACTCTGCAGACTACCACACACTTTAACTTACAAAATTATTTTTATTCTTTCAATTTTTCTAATCCATATAAATTTAATTCGCTATTTTCAATTTCTATCACATTTTATTTATTTCTTTGCATTTTGTTTTTTTTTTTTTTTTTTTGTATTTTGATTGACTTTATTCACTCTGTTTCTCACACTATTTTCTATATATTTTCTTTTCTATTTTATTTTCTAGGACTCATTTTTTATAAATACAAAATACATATCAAAAAGAAAAATATCTATATGCATATCTTTAGGCAATTTAGAAATTGATTCCATTTAAAAAAAAAAAAAAATTACTTAAAAAACTAAAAAAATAATAATATAAAAATAAAGAAAAATAAAAAAGAGAAGAAAAATATAAAAAAAATATATACAAGTGATAACTAAAATAGTGAAAAATAAAGTAAGTTTTGTTTTTTTTTTAAATAAATAAGAAAAGCATAGAATAATCAAGAAATAAGTGAAATGTAAAGAAATAAAATAAAAAAAAAAATATAATAATAAAAAAACAAATATATTTCAAAAAACATAAAGTAACTGTATGTCTGCACAAATTACATTGTAATATTGAAACAATTTATATAGTAATACAAAATAGAAAAAAAATAAAAATAAGAAAAAACCAAAATCTTTTTACTTTTAAAATTCTTCTCTTCTGTTTTTTTTTTTTTTTTTTATTATTTTCTATCAAGAATTCAAAATTTATTTAAATAAAGTGGACATAAGATACAAGAAATTCAACTCAAAACCCAAATAAAAACTTAAAACAAAGAAATTTAAAAAAAAAATTTAAAATAAAATATATAAACAGAATATCTACAATATTTAAATGTGAAATAGAATTTTTTAACTTGGCAACACTGTTGTTTAAATAAAAAATTTTGTAATGCTGTTGTTGACATTAATTCAGTCTAATTTAAATGTCAAAAAACATGGGAGACATTCTAGAATACTTATATAATAATACTAATTTTATATCAATATTATACACTATTTTTTATTAGTATTATTTTTAAAAAATTACATTAGTATTAGTATTTTATTAGTAATAATAAAATAATAACTGTGTTTTAAGAAAATAAAAATAAAAGCAAAAAAAAATTAGAGCATTGCCAGTAAGGCATTTATTTTGTTTGAAAAAAAAAAACTAATCTGAAGAAATAACGGTAAAAAAAGTCATTCTTAAAAAAAAAAAACAAAAAATAAAAATTAAAATAAAAATAAACAGCTTTTCTAATGAATTCTAATGAATTAAACTATAACAATATGAAGTGGAAATAGAAAGAGAAAGAACTAAATTACAAATAATAAAAAAAAAAAAAAAAAAAAAAAAAAAAGAATAACTGTTAAATTTTTTTTTTTTTGTTTTTTTTAGGAAACAAAATTTAAAATAAGTTTTTCAAGAAATAAAATATAAAATTGTATAAAGTGAGAATAAATAAAAAAAAAAAAATAGACGAAATAAGAAAATTGGATGAAAGAAAACTTATTGCATTAAAAAAGAGAAGAAGTAAAATAATAATAATAAAAAAAAAAAATTAAATAAAATAAAAAAAAAATAAACGAAATGGACATTGTAACATTTTCATTTTTATTTTGTTTCTTTCTTCTGTTAAGAACGCAAGGTAAGTAACCAAAGATAAAAAAAATGAAATTTTATTTTTATTAAGATTTAACTTTAATTTTTTTTTTTTTGAATTATATAAGATTCTTGGGTGGTTTTTTATTTAAAATATTTTTTTTTTATATTTTATTTTGGTTCTGGTTCCGGTTTATAAAAATTTTTAAGTACTTAAATTTATATAAGTGTGTTTATTAAAGAAATTTTATTTTATTTTGGTAAATCTTACAAAATTGAGTTTTAAATAAAATTCTTTACTATGATATTCAGTTTATTCTATCCAGTATATTCTATTTATATATATATATACTCATAATGAACTAATTATATAATTTTTATAATTAGTTAATTTTATGTTAAAAACTTTTTTTTTTATACTCATAGTAATTGTATATTTTGCGGTTGTCCACAGAAAACTAGCGTCAATTAATGTTGTGATGTTTTCGGAAACAAACTACCCTGTTGAAGTATATAGTGGTCAGATTACCTAATCTAAATTATTCTATTTAATGCATCATTCTATAGTTGTGGCAAACAGATTGAGGAAGAGAGAAATCCATATTTCAACTGTAAATGCTGAAGTCTTAGCGAAAATTATAACTTTAGTTAGTTACACATTTAACGATCCAAAAGATCGATTAATACGATAAGCAGAGATTACAAGTTGTTTAAACGTTCTGAGAAGGATCGAGAATGAAACCAAATAGCTTTAATGTAAAGTTTGTGGTACTTCTAAATTACTTACAGTGCTAGCGCACCATATGACGACATGATTATAAAAGACTGGACTATTCATTTAAACAAAGCAAATAATCAACGGTCTTTGGTCCGATTTAGGAAGAAAAAATTTTTTTTCTCTGAATTTAAAATTTGCTATCCAATTTATACTAATCAGTTATTATTGAAGTTTGGACGGATGGTTTGGACGCGATGTAATATTCTATCTGGGGTTATATCATCTAATTACCTTGTAAATTCAAAAGTTTATTGTCGATTTGCATTTCTTGTTTTTGAAAGTGACGGAATTTATATGGTAGAATATTTTTTAGTTTTAGAGTGGAAATAGGTTTCTTTTGGTTTGTATTAATATTAAAAATTTTTTTAAATATAATACAAAGAGTTTCCAAAGCATCAAAATAATAATGTTATCAAAAAAACGAGGAAGAGTGTAATAGAGTAATTGTGTCAACTCTGGGATACCCGTATGACCGTAATATAAACATTATATCACCCGGTTAATTACTTTTGACAAAATTTTAAACATTCAGCTTTATTAGGTGTAGTGTAATGCTCATATAAAAAAAGGAGTTGTATGGCAGCTACTCGAACTCCTGCAGTAGGCCAACCAAACTTTGCAGTAACTTTGGCCATTATAGTAAACTAATTTTGGAAAAATTTAAGACACCCAGCTTCCATAGGTATAAAGTTTGGCAAGTATTCGAACCCGTGGACGAAATGGCTGGATTTAAATAGTGATGAACGAAAATAGAGTGAACGAATTTGTGAAAATTTCAAAATCTTAGCTACTTTATTTTTTGATTTATCGTACGGACGAACGGACGGACGAACATACATAGCTAAATCGGTTAATTTTTCGATTCTGATCCGATCCATACACTTGAGTCTATATCTGTCCCCGCTCCTTCTCTGCAAATGTAATATAACCCGTAATGGCAATTTAGTTTACCCTTTTGACTAATAGTAATACGGGTATAAATATGCATCTATTTACTTATAGCTGAAACGAGAAATTCTTTATAATACCTACTTACTCTATAATTAATATTTCAATTTAAAATTATTTTGTGTATTTTTTAGACATATTTCTTATCATGTCTTCTTCTCTATATAATACACAGTTTAATTATAAAAATGTTTGTTGAAAAGCAATAATGAAACCATCAAATAGAATTTGTAGGTATAAACTTATTTTTGTGCAAAAAATACTATGAGTTCTTTAGTTTATTTTTAATTTTTATATTTGTGTTTGTGAATGTGTTCCCTCCATATAATTATTTTTTTAATTATCTTTTAATCCTGTTATACAGCAATAAAATATTCTGTTGAAGTTCTTTCATATAATTAAGATATTATTGTTCTTAAAGAAGTTACGAGTATATTCGAATAATAACTAATTATGATTTATTTAATTAAAAATTGTATGGGGTATGGGGCAAACCCTCTGGAATAATTCGTTTCTGCGGTTAAGAATAGTTGACAACTTTTTTGAGAACTTTCTCTTAACATAACTCTTTACCACAGATCAAATATTTTCAATGGGATTAAACATTGACTGCAGTCTGAGTATCTGGATATCACAAAATTCCTGCTTCTGCAAAACTTCTTCAATATTACTATGACAAGGGACATTGTTAATTTCTATAAAAACTGGTTCACCATTTCTGCTTTGTATTCTTGAAATATGAATATTTAAATTCGTTTCGTTCATAAACGAAATAGGTTTTGGAACTGAAATTATTTTGGAACTGAAATTCTAAAAGGCATTCAACGAACTCATTTTGTTTTCTGGGGAATTTCCCTTTTTAGGTTTATGTCTTAAAAACTTCAGCGTGTACCAGAATCTAAGTGTTTTAATATTGTTGTTTTTGATATAAAAAAATTAAATTTTTCTTGAAATGCACCGCCGATTTCGGCTTATGTAATGCGGCAGTTATTTTCTACTTTCGATAATTTCAACAAAATAATCAAAATGAATTTCCGTAATTTTTTGAAATCTGTTCCTTCGTCGTTTGTTTACGGTTTCTTCCTTTGATATCCAACGATATGCTGTTGATTCTGTAACATTAATCGTACGTGAAAGTTGTCGCCAGTCTCCATTCATGTTTGACACGACAGCAATTTCATTTTTTAATATTCTTTTTTTTTTTTAATTTTTTTTAGAAATTTACTATTCCACTTTGAAGTTTACTATTTTCATTTCGAAATTTCTTATTATAATTTTAAAACTAAAATGGAAAGATTCCAAGTTGCATAATATCCAATATCACGTCTGTTCTACATCTCATAACTTTACTTACTTTTCTTTTCAATCACTTAATTTTGAGTTTCAAAAAATAGCTGAACATGAAATGATCATAGAACTGTGCCTGACCTGATATGAACTTAAAATTGATTAAAAGCAAATTACATCAGTAATTCTCCAGATTCTAAGGTTCTGAGTTTATAAGAATATTAAGGAGAATAATTTTCTTATTTCGCATTCCAATTTTGCTTCAGCAATAATATTTATTATCTTAAAAAGTGGTGCTTATCTATTTTTTGCTGTATCACTCTATCTTTACTATTTTCTAAAAATCGTGCAGAAACAAACGTTTCGGAAACTGTAGATTAAGCTGAAAATATTGCTGAATATTTAACGAGGGTTAATATTGGCGGAACGTCATCTTTCGGTATACTTTACTTTAGGTTGTCTGATCTTTTTTAAACTTTTCTTAGATGTACTTTAAGTTACATGATGAAATGCTATATGGGTCCGTGTCAGAGATGGAGACGTAAACAGCCACAAAAGGGGGTAACTTACTTAAAATTTTATAACATCTTCATTTGTGAAGCCATGGACCATTTAGGATAAAAAAAGCCCTGCAAAAAAACTCTTACTAAAAAAGTATACAGTGTTAAATGATATGCAACCAGATTTTGGTACAGAGTGCTTATGAAGAGAAAAATTCAAAACTGTCGTTTTTCTGAAGTTGAGGAATAAACAACCCATGTTATAGTCACTTATTTTAGATACATACCTATATATTTTTGTATATATAAGTTTATACGAGGACATATAATTTCTTGTAGGTACATGTAGCTTCAAATTTAAAATTGATATTAAAGTAGATTACACTAACGTTTTATAAAAAACATAAGTATATAAGTACAACTTTATTTCTTAGGATTTCCTGTATTTTGTTCCTGTACTGAAATTTACAAAATAAATATTTACAACGACTTAAGATGTAGTGGATTTATCCGTATATGTATATGGTTTAAAAAGATGTAAATTTTTAATAGAATAAAATAAAGAAGTGATGAAAAAATTCAAGGGTTTTTACAAAAGCACATTTTCAAAATTATATACTGTTTCATACTCAGATTAATTTTGGAAATATATGCACTGGTGACTAAGTTATTGATTTATAAAAATTGGAATTTTTTAAGTCCTAATAGACCTTCAATTTTTACTAAGCTAACTTATGGTGATTGTCGAGAATATAACCACAACTCCCCTCGCCCACTTTTAGGTTTTAGGAATTAAAATTGTGACTTCCTCTGAAATACGGAATTTTTCTTAAAATTTTACTATCTAAGTTAAAATGTTAAAACTAATTGACACTTTATTCTATTTAAGGACCTTCTTTAAATTTAAGAAATATCTTTCCTGATAAAATATAATGTTGAAGCTTTATATTTTGTAAGTTACCAAAAAAAAAATTTGGACGGGTATTCAAATTACAGGTGATATAAATAGCAATATTTCAGTTTTCGATACCTTTCAGTTCCTTCGATTCCTCACGAAAATTGTCGTGATAAAAAAATTTTTTTAAACGACTTCTTCTAATTTCCAAAGATCTAACTTCTCCCAAAATTACAAGTTTTTAACTTCAGCCGTTCGGAAGATATGAGATTCCAACAATTTTGCAAAAATTGAGTTTTGAAGAACGGTAATTTTAAATACCGTATTGCAACTGTATACATTTAAGTGATATAAAGCTTGCGAAAGCAGCTGCCTTTTACCGTTTTCAGATGGAAAATAATTTTTATAAAATTCTTCTTATAACAATTTAAATATAGGACTTTTTTCGCTTTGGGAGGCTGGAGCTCCGGAACGGATGGGGCATTACTGAAACAAGTTCTTCAATGAAATTCATTTTTTTACAATACCTACCCATAGTTAAAATTGCAATTCTTCTCTCTATTTCAAATAGTGTAAAAGTTTTTGTAAACATACGGACAGACGTACGGATGGACATAGTAAAACCATAGTTTTACAAAATCTTTTGAGAATGTGCTAGAAAATGGAGATAAAGTAAAAGAAAAGTGCATCATCCATGAAATTGGGCTATAGCAGTATTAAAAAAAATTTTTTATGTGTTAATTTCTATGTAAGGAAATATTCTTTGTAAAGACTACATGACTACTCGTAAAGTGATTTTAAAAAAAATTGCATTACAGAATATATTTAACATAACATTTTTTGTTAAAGTTCAAGTTAAGCAGTTTTCATGCTAATTTTAAATTTTTAAAGAACGGCACCTATAAGAGTAAGTAGATTTGACTACATTCAAATTCAGGTAATGGTTAATGTATTTATTTATTTATTAGCAGTTACATTTAGCTAAATATAATTTATTAGGTTCCATGGTACATGAATGGACTGTGGCGGGAAGTAACTGTAACGGTAACGTATCATCTTGTATTTCATTTGCCTCAATTTGTTGCTTGATCATTTGACTGAATGTCATTTAACTGCATTTCATTTGCATTGACAGCAGTCAGCAGCCCCTTTTTGGAAGTATAGGTCTAAATTATTTAAAATATATTTTAATATAAAAAAAATATCTAAAGGAAATGTAGTTGGCAACAAAATCTGGCTCACTCTTTTTCCAGAATATTTTTTATGCATATGTATATACATGACTATACAAATGAAAATACAGGCAAAAGAAGTACATGCAAATGATAATACAGGCAAATGAAAATACAGTCAAAAGAAATACAGACTTGTGATGGGTAACCCAGCTGTAACCTCTGAATGATTTAACCAGGTTATGAACCCAAGACCCTTCGTTGGGAAAACCGATGTCTTAACCACTACGCTGTCGGTAAGATGGTTGATATGTTAAGAAGAATTATTTAAATTGAAATTAAAGTTGAAGATTCTAAAATTATGTTTGACACATATAAAGGTACGTGTAAGAAATCCCAAGGTTATAAATCTCACTTCTGCGTTGTTGAAGTGTGTCAAACAAAACTCCCGCAAGGCATCTAAAGCTGCACTGCAACTTGCTTCAATATGAAATAATTTTTATATTTGGAATTCGAAGATTCTATTTCCTCCCACATTTTTTAATTAAATTCCCTTCTAAGCTAAAATTCTTTATTCTTGTATATACATATGTAATTTAAAATTAAAAAAATTTCAAAATCGCAATATTGCAAAAATTTAATTAGATGTATTATAATTCTTTCATATTATATTCTTCTAAGGCATCTGAGTATGAAAATAAGACGTGTTAATAGAATTTCTATTTTTTTTTTTTAATTTTTATTTGAAATGAATTCAAAATAAAAACATAGACATTTTCCAAGTGAAAATATTTGAATTTAACAGATGAATTGAATTGAAAATTTTTTTTTGTGTTTTTTTTTTTTTTTAATTTATTTATATTACATTTAAAGCAATAAACAACGAAGAAAATCCAAATGGAAAATTCTTTATTTCCCCAAGTATAAAGATATGTAGATGTACCAATATATTTGTTTTTACTTTCTTTATATTTTTGTCCTTTGCGGATATACAGTGATTGATAAAAGTTTTGCAACGAATGTATTTGAGAAAGATGTCAAATTTGGGGTTTAGCTGGATTTAAATCTTAAGTTCTGTCATTCTTATGATTCAGGCAAACTCCACGCCGTGGTGTTTTAATATAAAAGTAAATTGCTGGATTAAGACTATCTGTCTCCCATTTCAGCAATTTACTTTTATATTAAAACATTTTTAAATGCAAAAGATCTTCCATCAATATTTGGTTAATTACAATGTTCGATATTTTAAGCTTAAAAGTTTTTAAACATTAAAAGAACTGTTTCTTAAACCAGCAAATTACTTTTATATTAAGACAGTAACAAATTCCTAAGATCTACTTTAAATTTTTATTTTCTACATTTTAAATACATTTCTACATGTATTAACTAATTTTTACTTTATTTTTAGAATGACTAAACTTTTTAAAATAAATGCAAGTGAACAGTGTTCTAAGTTCTTGATACTGTTTACAACTGATTTTAAAAAATAAATGACTTAACTATCAAGTACCAATTTTTATCAATAATTATTTTCAATCCTTTTTAACCATTTGACAAATTGACATCTGACGAATAGTGTTACCAGAGGTCATTTTGCCAAAAGTACAATAATTTGACATTTAATAGATTTGACAACTGAGAAATAGAATTAGAAAAATTTGAATTCTAAAAAAAGTAGTTGCTAATTATATACAGAAAATAATTCTGAATATTCAAATCCCCTTCTATTAAATTAAGTTTTTCGAAATCCCAATATTGAAAAATTTCGTTTAGCAGCACAATTTGATGGTATTTTAAAAAGTTAGATTTTTGAAAATCGTATTTAAAAAAATCCTGACTTAGTAGAAGACCGAGAAATTTTGTAAACTTTGGGCTTAGTTAGGTTAGGTTTAAAAATTGATAATCTTTTCTTTTTAATAAAAACTGTATATTTACCACATACATACTCTAACATTATATGGCTACACATAAAACACACCTATATATTCAAATATGTAATTTGGTAGAGAAAATTTTATTTACTTTTATTAAATATTTATTTTAATAAAATTCATATTTTCAGATATAAATTTGACACTTATTATGGGTTTAAAAGTTTTTGAAAAAAAAAAAAAAGGTTCACATGTATATATATATATATATTATATAAATATATATGTATGTACTTGTATATAATTTATATGAAAACATATTATATTCAATTTTAAATATAACATCGTTTATACATTAAAACCCTTCATATACAGAAGAAACCATTCATATATGTACATGGGGAATTTCTTTTAGAATTTTTCTTAAAACTTTTCAAAAGTTTAAAACAAAAGTAAAAGAAAAAAAAATTTTTTTGAAATAAATTGAAAAAATATGACAAGCGATTTAAAAAATGTTTAGAAAATTATTTTGAATTTATACAAGAAAAAAAAAGTAAGATTTTAATAAATAAAATAATTATTATAAATAATAATAGTGGTTAATTAATTTTTATTCAAATAAATATTTTAAAATTTTTTTTAAAACACCGAATTTTGATCTAAATATTTTTAGTAAATAATGTTTTGGAAGTAAAATTTAAAAAGTTTTGAGAGTTTATTTAAATTGAAGGGATGAAATGATACTATGAAGATGGGTTAAGGTCATAAAAATTTAAGTTAACTCTGATCAACATTTGAAATTGTCAAATCAAATTTATTTACTTGTAGTACCTGATAATAGTAAATATTGCCTGATAATATTAATCCTTTGCATATTGGACATTTGAACTTCTTATTAAAATATTTTAATAAACTCTATATTTTTTTATTAGATATGATCCGACCATGATTTGAACCCAAGACTTTTCGATTGAAAAGCCGCCACTTTACCACTGAGCTATCGATCAGATGTCAAATCAAAATACCCTATTATTCAGTGGGACATTATTTTACAATTGAAATGATTTTTGATTATCATATATTTATAAAACCGAGAGTTAGAGTAGACTGTGTCAACTCTTGGGTATCTAAAATATAATATAAACATTATATAATCTGGTTAATTACATTTGGAAAAATTTCCAATGCATATCCTAGACGAGTTATACATAAAAGTTGAATAGCAGCTATTCGAACCTCTTACACTGCACTAACTATATTTTGTGCCAGTGAAGTTAACTCCTTTTGAAAAAATTTCACTAGACCAACAAACTTTGGAAATGAAACTGAACTGTTTTTGGTTCTTTTCAATATCCAGCTTCATAAAAAAGGAATTTGTATGGGAGCTGCTCGAACCCACTAAAAAATCTAGTAGAAGCGGATTTGGAGCTAGAAACTAGTTAATTAGATTCTGAGTTAAGAGAGGTTTAAGAAGTGAATTTAAAACGAAAGTTTTGAAATGTTTTTTAGGAGTTTGGGGGCTGTAACTTCAATTATATTAAGTTTTTTGTTTTTAACATATGTATAAAAAAAAAGGATTAGCAGAAAATGAGGAATTTAACTTTATAACCTAATCCCTTAACATTATTTAAACAGGAGAGAGATACTTTGCTCCAACTTAATTAACTATAAAGATTACTGGTAAAGATACTTTATTAATTCAAAAGATATATTGGTTAAGTCTAGAGGCGTTTAGCACTTATCCGAATCACATTTTAATTACAAATTTCAGAAACATAAATGAAACAGGACTGAACACTATCTTGTACCAAATTTCAATTGTCCATCTTTATCAATTTTGATGATATGCTTATTTTGTCTTGGGGGGGTATCTAAAATCTTCCTATACCACCTCTTCAACTTTTTTTTAAAATTTAATAACATAATTGAAATAGGACAGAACTACTTTGTACCGAGTTTAAATCTTTATTTCTTTTGAAGATATGATTGTTAAATCTGAGAAGGTGTGTGGAAAATACCCGAACCCTCACCGCAACTCATTCTAAACTTTAAAGACAGAAGAAAAATAGGAAGCTGTTGTACCAAATTTGAAGGTTTTATTGGTCTCCGAAATATGCTCGTGTGTCCTTTGTTTGCCGAAATCTTCTAAAATTCTAGGCAATGGTCCGATTTCGCCGATTTGCAATCCCCGCCTTACTTTCGTCATTTTTAATATACAGTATAAAATTCATCAAGATTTCATCAGGTTTTTTGAGTTCTAGTTTTTCGTAGGACGAACGGGCGGACGGACGAACACTGCTAAATTGACTTAGAAGATTAATCTGGCAAAAAATGTATATATAATTATCTATATCTAGCCTACTTCTTTTTGGTGGTTTCAGACAGCGTACCTAAGTTAATATACCATCATATAGTCTATAATAAGGTGTGTATTTAGGTGTAGGATATTATGAAACTTACATACTATATAAATAGTATGTAAGTTTCATTGAAAATTTTTATCCAATTTATTTTACAATTTGAAAATTAATAATATTAATTTAATGAATTTTATTAATTGACTGTTTAATATGCATGCATATTTTAGTATTTTAATAAAATAAGTTCATTAAAAATCAATTTATTAAATATATGCAAATTTTTATGGAATTCATGACATTGAAAGTTTCTATTAAACATACTTTATTAATAGGCAATAATGAATATTTTTAATCATTATATTAATAAAATTATAATTAATTAAAAAAAAAATTAAAAATTTTAATGCATTTGTAAAGATTCTTACAATACGTATATGTATTGTAAACCTAAAAATTGAATAAAGATTTTTTCAATTTTTGTTGAATTAATTAAAATTTATTGTAAAAATTTTATATTAATTTGTTTGATTGATTAATAAATTATTTTATTACGCTAATTAATAATTAATTTATATATAATAATAAATATTGTATATCATTTTATTAAAATTATTTAAAATTAATTATAAATAAATATGTTATAATAAAAATATATAAAATATATTTTAAATTTTAAAAAAATAAGTTTTCAAAAATATTTAATAATTTATTAATAATAATTTAATTATTAAATGAAAATATTCAATTACGAATTGGGTTTTTTTTTGTTTTTTTTTAATTGAAAGTTTATTAAAATTTTATTACATGGCTTTTGTTTTTATTTTTTGTATAATTTATTGTAATTATAAATTATGAGCAACAAATATTTAGTAATATAATACATAATGAATTTTTTTCCAATTGATTGTAGTTTTTTTTATTTTATTCAAATATATTTCTTTAATCGACTTTTTTTTTGCATTTAAACTTTTCAATTAAAAATTTTTTAAAAAAAAATATGGTGTGTCCATCTCAGAACCAACATCTTATATAAAAATCATAATAGCATCTTTCAACGATTTTTTAATATTACTTAGGTACTAATATTAATATTACTACTGCTTCGAAAACCTGAGTTCAGTTGTTACGACAACATACAAATTAATTTTTACACTTTTACCTTGATAACCTGAGTAGAGCAAGCAGTTACGACCTCATAAAAATGAATTTTTATATTTTTATAGAATGAAATCTATATCTATAATGTATTTGTATAGGAAATTTTGAATTCTAATTATTCGGTACTACTGAATAAGTACTGAAGTTTCATAAAATAAATGAAACAATAATATAGTACAGGTACCTAATAGAGTGTTACTCTATTCCACCATTAGTAATTAAATTTAATTGGAGTTAAAACTTAAATGGCGCAAGTTCTTATTATTAAAATTACACGTGAAATAATTTTGAATTAAGAAAAAAACTAAGTGGTTAGCTAAATTGTTTAAGTTTTTAAATAGTTTTTAACGAATAGTAAAATTTATATTAGAAAAATACTATAAAAAAAACTAAGAAGACTACTTATGTTCTCTGCTAGAAAAATATTAAAAATTCGAAACTTTTACAAAAATATTTAAAAAAAAAATTTTAAAAATAACTACTTCGAATCACCACTGAAAAAGTACTGAAAGACTACTTTCAATTATCACTGAAAAAGTACTGAAAAAATGTTGAAAGGAAATAGCAGATACACAATGTATTAGTACAAAGGTCATGAAATTTTTTGCACCATTCTAATTAGTTTTAGTAGAAAAGAAGTACTTTCATTCAATAACAGACACACAGACTGACATCATAAACAGGAACCATTTTTGCAGAACACGTTTTTTGGGGATTCTGCACGCCGGACTATTGCATATATGCAATTTGTAAAAAAGGTATGTTCCATTTTTTTGTGCAAAAACATCATATAAGCTGTTGGTAATATTACATACCTACGATTCAGGTAATAATGAGAATCCTACGATGAAGGAAGTAATGAAATTCAAAAATAATTTGGCCATTGATAGTGTAAATGGATTCTTTTAAGTTTTAATAAATAAGTGAAGATGTAAATATATAAATAATAAAAATTTGGGGGGCCGAACTATGTTCGAATATTATAATAATTAGAACATAGGTTTTCGTTTGAATTTATATTGAAATCAAGAATATTCTTCCGTATAGGGGACCCAAAATATCGAGATGACGTCCTCATATAACGGTACTCTCCAAGACTTCGAATATATATATTAATAGTACCGATGGCGCCATCTAGTGGTCGAAAAATACATTACAAAATTTTCTTAATTTTTTGTAGTATTTTACGTAAAAAATCATATTTTTGACCTTAGATAATATGCAGGCACTAAATTGTTACAGTTATGAAGTTCCGTTATGTGATTACGTCATCTCGATATTTTGGGTCCCCTACACGGAAGAATACCCGAAATCAATATCCAGAACTCGTATCTTGGGATCAGTGCCCTATTTCATAAAAATTGACAATCCCACAATTTACAGGCGAAAAATTGTAATACTTACAATTTAATCAAAATTTAGAGTAATTAAAGGTTTTTAAAAATAAAATTGCCAGATTATTGGGGCCTAGAAGTTAGACTGCAGTAATTAAAAATTCCGAAAAAATCTAATTCCGAAAATGTATATCTTCGTAATTTTTAATTTTATTTTATTTTGTACCGTATCCCTGTTTCCTAGAATTCTTATTTCTTTTTGGAACTTATCATTAAATTGTTGAAAAAAATATTCTACAGACTTTCAAAGCTTATATATATATATATTTAAATACATATTTGCTACAGAAATAATTTTTATTAAAGTTTAACATTTTAATCTTAAGCAATAAAAAGATTTAATTTTTTTTTTTTATATATAAAACTTGTAAGTTTTTATGAAATTAGATCCAGAATTCACGTGACGTAGAATAAAATTATAAATAAACTACAAACAAAATAATAATCTTATGAGGATGTAAAAGAACTCATCATTTCTTTTAAAACAATAACTTATATAAATATAACAATAACTTATATATATATTATATATTATTATATATGTACACTATTCTAATTTGATAAGTAAAATTTTCTTTGAACAAACTCAAGGCATTTTTTTTTTCTCATCTTATCCTCCTCCGCTTAAATAAGTTATTAATAATCCTTACACATTCTTTGTTTCTTTCTACAACTACATCATATACATTATACACCAACGACATCTATATATGTATGTTATGAAAACAGGATATTCTTTTTAAATCTTATCCTTCCACTTGAATTGTAATTTCATAATACTTGTTTTTATGATAAGATAATAAAATTATGTTGTAGCCCAGACTATACAGCGAATGAATATATAAAAATTCCATTCCATGAAAGTGGAAAAATGGTGTTATAATTAAATTAAAAGAAATCAAATTTGCAACAACACCTACATACATATATAATAAATACTTATAAATATATATATATGCGAACCAAGGTTATAAGTTATAACTTTAATTTGATATTTGAATCTTTTACATGAATTGCATAAATTTTCATTTTGTTTAGGTTTGTATGACTCTAACGAATTTTTCTAATTCTAATTTCTGAATTAAAGAATAATTTTAAATAATCTTTCTGTTAAAGTTTTAAATGCAACTATATAAACTTATATATAGTATCATTACTTTGTCAAGTACTAGAATTACTTACATTTCAATACTTAATCAAGTATTCAATTATTTTCCAAACAATTACTAGTACCATTACTTAATTCTGATTACTTTTTCAAGTACTAAAATTACTTAGATTTCAATATTTTTAAAATTAAAATATAAGGAAAAGAATCAAGTACAAATACATGTAATATTCAGAATGTAATCAAATTTTTAGTTTAATTACTTTTGTAATTATTTTTTGATATTTACGCATTTTCGAGTAGTTTAGTACCGAAAAATACTTAAGTATCAAGTATTCAATTATTTTCCAAACAATTACTAGTACTATTACTTAATTCTGATTACTTTTTCAAGTACTAAAATTATTTATACTTCAATACTTAAAAAATTTAGATATAACGAAAAGAATCAAGTACAAAAACTTGTAATTCTCAGAAAGTAATTAATTTTTGAGTTTAATTACTTTTGTAATTATTTTTTGATACTTAAGTATTTTTGAGTAGTTTTGTACACAAAAATACTGAAGTATCAAGTATTCAATTATTTTCCAAGTATTTGTGTATTTTTCAAATAAGGTTCTGGGCCTGATGTAATATCCCTTTCCACTTCTCTCGGTTTTCCGCAGATCTCTTCCAATTGGCGATATGCAGTTTTTTTTTAAATCTGGCGATGTCTCATCTCTTCAACGGAGGCTCGGTCTCCCTCGGCATCGCTTCCCTTGAGGTTTGCCTTCAAATATCCTCTTAACTGGAGCATCGGTTGACATTCCTCCGATGTGGCAGTGTTTAAGATTCCGAACCGTACAGCAGAAGTGGGAGTATGGGGATTTTGTACTGTTGCACTTAAATATTACGCGATAGGAGTTTTGAAACAAACTGCTTTGGCAAACCGAAGTACCAACGGCTTGCCATGATTATTCTATGTCTTATATCTACGTTTTTGTAATTTTCGATATTAATATTGGTCCCAAAGTATATTAATATTGGTACAAGGTATACTATAGACAAACTGCTTAACTACCTCAAAGTTATATGCACCGACAGTTATATTGCATCCAATAGGATGTTGATTGGATTCCGTATTTGTCGATGGCTTACACTTTGTTTTATTCTCATTTACACGATAATTTGTAAGTATAAAAATTTACATAATAATTGAGTACTTGACAAAGTAATAAGTCAGATAATTTTACTTACAACTGTAATACTTAAGTACCATTTTGATCAATATTATACAGATCTGCTTCAAAGCTGTTAGAATTATAATATAAAAAAACATTCGAGCCTATAGTAAAATAGCTCTAGGTCTTATAAATATCATACATGATAACTTATTTATTCCACGAAATTTCTTTATGCTTTAGGCCTTAGGCCCACTCGGTTTCTATTTTCAAATTTTGAAAAAGTTTTGACTTAATTCTTCAATTTGTAATTCAGTACAACCCCCATGTCCCTTAAAATTGGAAAATTAACTCTTAAAAGATATTGTTCTGCTTTTAGCCTATGACTTATGATTGTTTCGGAAGTCGGAAAAATTATCTACTAGATTTTTCAAAGAAAATTTTTAGTCTATTTTAGATTTACATCAGTAGTTATTACTCAATTAATTTCTATATAACTTACTTACATATCTATTTAATTACTTAGTTGTGTTTAGTTTCTAATAAAAATTATTTAGTTTCAACTTCGACTTAATTAATTGAAACTGTCAAGTGATATATTGTATTTTTGATTAGAGAAACTAACCTTCTTAACATTTATTTGATTTACTTAAAGATTTATTTATCAATCAATGTCAGTATATTAAAAAAAGAATTAGTTTTCAAGGTAATTGCAAAAAAGTTAATAAAGTTAAAATAATATTGATTAAGTTATATCAATGTGTTATTTGGGGTAACAAATTTGAATCTTTGCCAAATTATTTAATAATATCAAGTTTGATATTAAAATAGTTGATATTTCGTATTTCCTTTTGACTTATATTTGTTGATCAATATTCAAACGAAAGTAAAAAGCAGTATCAGCAGGGGTGTATTTCCAAGATTTGTAGTATAAAAAAGCCAAATCGAAGTGCAAAATAATTTATATATAACAAGGTTTCGGGTACAAAAATATTGGGAATGCCATACGAACCCAATTTGAAAATATGTGCAGCGTTTTTATACCATAATGACCTAGAGTGTGTGTTTTAAAAGAAGTTTTGATGCACATTGAGGTCGTATATCATACCACCCCACATTTTCTAAGCCGCACAATAAAAAGATGCTTGCAATAAATTATCCGTAACATTAAATTTATTGTGATTTCATTCCTTCTTTTTTCGCCTACTTCAGGAGGAACTCAAATGCTTGTTATCACAATTCGAACCGTGCAATTTCCTAAATATACAAAACAGTCTTTTGAATGGTATCCAAATAGGTAACCTAAAGAATAGGGCTCGCAAGTTAATATAAGTCTAGGCCGTTCAGACACTACCTGGAAATACAACATTAGAGTTGCCTTTAGTGCATAACTGCGTAAAAGGAGAACTTAATGATTGATTCAAACATATCCAGATCTATATACCACATCTAGTAGATATCACATTGTCTAAAAGGGTCTAACAAGGAATCATTAATTAAATTTCATTCCTAAAAATCGAATCCAAAAAAAATAACGAATCCGATTATTAACTAAAATTATTTCTATTTAATTTTCACATAAAGACAAATACCCAAAATATTATTTTGTTACCTTAAATAGGTGTAAAATAGAATAGAATACGTAAGATAACGATTTTCTTTCAATAAAGAATTATGTTATAAATAAAATAAAGTATAGTAGGTGTATAAATTATTTGAGAAAGTGTCTATTTTCAAATTTACATTTTATTTTTTATTAATAAAAATGTTTGATCCATGTATTAATGAGATATTTTTATTTAAATATTTTGAATTATAATTAAAACATGGGTTTGATATAAAAATAAATGAGAAATAAGTGACGTAATTAAAGTTTTTTTTTAATAGAAATTGTAGAAATATTTCTTTACTATAATAATGTTAATTTTCTAGTGAATTATCACTAAGGAGGTTCAGAAATAATTTTCTGTCCAATAGTCTTCTGATCTTAAACTTGATTCTACAACTTGTTATAAAATTGATTCAAGACGATTATTATACAAAACAAAAGGACGATTACTGAAGATTATGAAATTGATAAACATAAGTGTCTAACCATAATGCAGCATAATGAAACTTTTTATAAATAATTAAGTTTATAGCTATAATAAGGTCCCGAAAGGGATTACCTGATAAATATTTCACTGATCTGACCTTCTGATATCGTCCATATTTATTTAAATAAAATTTTAAAACTAATTTTATTTATTGAAAATTATATGCTCTTATCGACATTCTTATCGCTTATCGAAGCTTCAACATAAACGAACCCTAACATTTTTAATAAAACCTCGACGATAAATTGTTTGTTAGCAGGTAATGAATAGTTTCTTTATAATATGTCAAAAAAATTGTCTTACTGTTTGTGTTTAAATAATCCAGATTATCCGTTTTGAGTTTCTTTTTCAACTCATAGTGTGTTCACAGCACAATCTGTGAGCTCTAAATAATTTTTCCCAATTTCACAGAGTTGTCAAAAAAATAAACGTCAAATATGTGTTAAGCTAAAAATATTTTGGATAAAATACCATATAATTATTGGCAATTTCAGCTCTGACCGTTCTAGTTTCAACTCAAAGCGTCAAAGTTCGGATAAAACTTTGATCTGAATATAGTTTGCTGTGAACGCTCGACTTCTGCTCTTTGCATAGATCTGATTACAAAAAATAAACTCCTTTACAAGAATATCAACATTCCTTAGTTCTATTAAGAATTTAATAAAAATTTGTCATTTCCATAATATTTTATTTAACTGTCATATGAGTATTATTCTATTTCACCTATACGTGTACAATTTAAAAAATAGCAATTAAAAATATTAGATATGTGCCCTAAAACTATGCAATTACTATATTTGCCTATTTTTAATATCCACCATTCTAAATTTGTTTTTACCATTATTTTTAATCAGAGTAAATTATATACAGACAATAATTACATATTTCTTAATTTAATATAATTTGGCAGACCTATTTAATAAAGTGGATACTTAGTTGAATTATTATATTATAGGTGATTATTAGAATCATTGGTGATTATATGGTGAATACTTTTGTTGATTGCTGAATCTATTGCTCATTAGTTGAAAAATGTTTGTATTTATTGCCATTATATTCTGATATCATCTCTTAATTGAAAACAAAGTTTATATACCTATTTATGTACTTACACAATAATGTTACCATATAATATATGTTTGTAAAGTACATAACATTTGTAATTAAATTTTAAATCTTGATTGATATGAATATCATACGTCTAATATTCGTTTCAATTTGATTTAAAAATAATGTCATTTTTTTGTAGTATTACAATTTCACCACTTGCACTGGTGGGTATTATAATCGTTATAGAAGAATATTATATTAGTATATATTTTGTATGTAAATTAAAGAAGATCAACATAAACGTTTATAAACGACCTTAAACCATTTATCAAGTTCTTGTCATGGTTCTTTTATTGCATAATATTTTTATATATATATATTTCTTATCATACAATAATTTTATTGTATGTTTGCTTGTAATTGTATATGTCTGTATTTTATTATATACCAGCTAATACCCGGTGCGCGTTGCTACGCCTCTCAATGGAGGTTTAGTCGAAGTCGATGTTACTGCAAAAAGTTAACACAAAAATTACACATGGTGTAAATGTTAATTTTAACATGTATAAAAGAAATTTTTTTAAAACGATTTTTCTAGGATTATTCTAGTAATTTTTGAAAATTTCTGGTATTCAAAGCAGTACTATCTACTTTCCAAAATTGGACGTAATTTACTTCCAGAAAGTTTTTTTTTACCAATCGTAGGACCGACATGTGTTACCAAACATTAAGCCTGTTAACAGACTCAACACCATTTTCAAACAAAAAAATTTAAATACTTGCACCACAGGGGCAACTTGGCGGTCCGTTAAAGCAAAATTTTTGAGCCTATGATCCTTTCCGTACCGAAAAACCCTTATATACAAATTTTCATGAGAATCGGATGGGCAGTTTAGAAGTTTATTCGTAACATACAAATAAACAAACAAACAAACTTTCGCTTTTATATGTATAGATAAATTTTTTTTTATTATTTGTTATATTTTTATTATTTTTAATTCACCACGTTTTAATATTTCTTTTTTGTTGTTTTTATTTTTATGATTTTGTTATATAAAAAAAAAAAAAAAAAAACAATAAAAAAAAAAATTAAATAACAGTAGTAATAAAAT
Source organism: Dolichopus griseipennis (assembly GCA_963082915.1). Lineage (NCBI taxonomy): Eukaryota > Metazoa > Arthropoda > Insecta > Diptera > Dolichopodidae > Dolichopus > Dolichopus griseipennis. The sequence continues at coordinate 333,047,562 of OY720441.1, read as the reverse complement.
AGTCTGCCATCCTTGACGATGTCCTTTTTTTTTTTTTTTATATTTTTATAAGATTTTCAATTTCATGTTGTATATTCATAGCTAAATTGTAAAACACAACTTGACGTTTAAACTGTTATTTTATTTTGTTGTTGTAGTTGTTGTTGTGTTTTGTTCTAATTTTTATTTATGTACAATAATGTTATATATGGTAAAAAATTTGTATCATGCAATAGGTATTATTCAGTTATGCCAACAAAATCTTACTACGAATATTATAGGTTTTATTGTTGCTTTCTAGTTCTATTTCAAGTGAAAAAATTTTTTTAGAGTTTCTAAAAACTGTTAAAAAAAATACAATCCGAAAAACGAATAAAATTCTTTTATTTTTTTTTTTTTGAAATTCAAATCTAGATGAAAGCAGTTTTTGCCTGTTTAAGATAGGAAGCATGTAATTTGATTGCATTTCATTTACGTCTTTTGTAATGTCATATATGTATATGTTTTATGAAAGTTTATTTGCCTGTGATAGTGTCATTTGATTGGATTTTACGCAAAATGTCTATACTATTTTGTACAGTTATTTACCTTATTTTCACGTGCTAACTATTTTTGTACAGTTATTTACCTGTATTTCATTTGTGTGTTTATTTTTTTAGACTGAAATATTTTCCAGAATGAATGTTTGTTGACGAGACTCTGAATTAAGAGGAATTTTACAGTTTGTTTCCAAATCCGAATGTTTCACTTTTTCATAATGAGACATTCTGTAGATGTCAAAAATGTCAAATGTTGTCAAATAAAAAATGTCAAATGTTGTCAAATGATAATATGGTTAAATCATATGCAACCATATTAAATACAGTTAAATAAAATTTAGTCTGATTATAGTAACACTTTGGGATATATATTTTATATTCCAAAATTATATCCTGGAAAAAGCAGCAATCCTAATTTTGAATCCAACTTTAAAATCCCCTAATTCAGGCCCTTACTTATACATATATATAAATATTCTAGAAAAAGCGGCAATCCTGATTTTTTAAAATACAGCTATTTTAAAAACTTCGTAGTAAAAATATTTAAATTTGTATTTTGGGATGAGTACATGCTTTTGAGAAATTATTTCTTTATTTTGTGGGTTAGGTCATTATATTTGGGGGTTAGTTCATTATTTTTGGGAATTAGTTGATTTTATTTAGGGATTAGTTCATTTTTGCAATTTGGGGATTAATTCATATGAACTAAACCCCTAAAATTCCAAAATTATTTTTGGGGATTAGTTCATTTCTTTTGGGGATTTGTTCATTTTAGTACTTGGGGGTTGGTTCATAATAAACTAAGACGCAAAAATAATTGGGGACTAGTTCATTTTTGACTTGGTGGTTAGTGACTTGGGTGTTAGTTCGTAGCGCCGTACATGCACATTGTCTAATAAAGACCTACTTTTAAAATTATATAAAAGTATTCACTTATCCGTTACAAGACTGCCGGCAACATAAATTTTTATATAAATATTTAAAATTCCATTGTACTATACTACTATTATTATAACATTTAGTATAACTCCTACATATATTTCTTTATATCTTGTAATATTAAATTGTTTTAAGTAATTTTGTTATATATATATTATGTGATTTTCAACGATATTTGAAATTTGATTGTATAATCAATTTAAGGTTGACATGTCATTGAATAAAATAAAGATAAAAATAATAAAATATATTTATAATATAAAAAAAAAAAAAAAAATATTGATATAAATTTATTTTTATTACAAAACGACTATATTTTTAATATTAATTGATGTTAAAGAATTGATTTTGGTGTTTCATTAGTATATAAACGGTAATTCTAATAATGACATAAAAATCTAGGGCTTTCTTTCTTTTGTTTTAATTTTTTGAAGATTTAAATTCAGAAGAAATATTAGAGGAATCGTATAAGGTAGTAAAACATTACTTCCATTTTTTTTTTAAAATCCATATTTTCATACTCAAATTATTATTTATATTTATAACTAGCTAATACCCGGTGCGCGTTGCTGCGTTTAATTTAAGTTGATGCTGCAACAAAAAGTTAACACAAAAACTACACATGGTATAAATGTTAAATTTAAAATGTAAGAAAGCAATTTTTTTAAAACGATTTTTCTAGGATTGTTCTAGTAATTTTTGAATCTTTCTGTAAATAAAAGAAGTACTAACTACTTTCCAAAATTGAACTTAATTTGCTTCCAAATCTTTTTTGGTCAATCGTCAGGCCAATATGGGTTAACAAATTTCAAAAGTGTTGATAGTCTAAATTTTCAAGGAGGATTACATATACAAAATTTGAAGAAAATCTGTTAAACCATTTCTAATTTAGAGTTAAGTAATGAAAAACATATTAAAAGATGTTGGGCCGCAATGGGTTAACGGAACTAAACAAAATTTTTGCTGAGGCTTCTTTTTACTGCGCAAAATTGGACAAAATTTGGTTTCAAAATTTTTTTTGAACAACCGTCGGGCCCACATGGATTAACAAATCCCAAAACTGTTAATAGTGTCAACTCAATTCTCAAGAAGAAGCATCACGTACAAAATTTGCAGTCAATCGGTCAAACCGTTTTAGTTTTAGAACAAAAAAGCTTAAATTTTTGCACCACAGTCCCAACTTGGCTGTCCGTTAGAGCAAAATTTTTAGTCCACGATTTCTTTCCGTACCACCCAAAAACTTTTATATACAAATTTTCGGGAAATGGCCTGGCAGTTTAGGAGCCTATTCGCTACATACAAACAAACAAACAAACAAACTTTCGCTATTATATATATAGAGAGAGTTGCACCGGAAACTTCGTGACTGAATAAGCCGATTTATAAATATGATTTTACAAAATGAGTTTGATAAATTCCATAAATGAATCATTCAAATTCTGAGATTACCCTAAAAGACTAATTGATTTTTTTTTGGAATTCCAACGTGTTATAAAGAAATATTACAGTTAATAAATAAATGTTACGCAAATTATAGAAACAAAAGAGTTAGATACTAAAGATAAATTTAACTGAAAATAAATTTTGATTGATTTTTAATATTATTGCTTTATAATTGAGTGCTTTATTAAAATTTCATAAAAAAAATAATATTTATAAGAACATTATTAGTTATTATACTCAAGTATTACAAATTAAATAAGAAATATTAATTTTCTATATATTCTAATTGTATGCAAATTAATGAATTAAATGTAATTCATATTATTATTTCAAATTAATCGAATTAAATTTAAAATAAAAGTGTAATGAAATAACAGTTAGTCGATATAATTAATAAAATCCATAAGAAATGCTAAAAAGGAAACACTAATTTAATTTAATTTATTTCAATTAAGTTGTCTTTGAATCCTCAGGGACATAAAAGAAACATGACATTATGACGTTCTTGCACAAATTTTTAGGGTTCTATTTTTATTGATTCGGGGACAGTTTGGTTTTGAGGAAGGGATATGTGAAAGAAACCCTAGGAGCAGTAAATTTTATGGAAGATATTAATATTTTTTTTTTAAAATTTACTTAACATTCAATAGCAATTCTCAACTTTAGGGAATGCAATGGATGGAATATGGATAATTTCAGTGCTCATAACGTTCCATTTTAATTATTCAACACAGTAGGGATGAGCTCATTGTTTTTACGTTCGAAAACTTTGAGTGGAGTTATCAGTTGCTTTATTTCATTAAAATATGTGCTATTTCCTTCTAATTATTTATAAAATAGTGTAAGTGTACAGACTGTGATAATTACATATGGATAACTAATATATTTTTAATTGGGTCTATTCACATATCTGATGATATACTGGCTTCACAGTTTATGATTGTGGGAGATATCAATTTTGCGAAATTTTATTTTGGATGAAACTGAAAATTTGAAAATATTAAACTAAAAACTGATAATAGAAATAGAATGTATGGTCAAGTCGATTTTGTTATTCAATTACTAATCGAAAGACTACGATTTTATAAATCGATATTATTTTTATATTTAAATTGTTTAATTTAGAATTCTTGCAACTGAATATTTTTTTTTCATTTTCATTTGACAAAAAAATGCTAAAACTATAGCAAAAGAAATACAAAATACTGAATTATTTAAGGCAATTCCAATTTAATTCTGAACATTCTTAATTAGTTTTGTATTATTCAACTTGAATAAATTTTTTTCATTTTCATTATCTTGAAAATTGTATTCGCGCTTCATCGGTTAATATTTGTTATTATTCATTGATATTTTTTTGAAAAAACTGAACAGAATTTGTCAAATTTAATACAAAATTTTTTTTTTAAATTTTAAATTATTTTTCTTTAATATTTTCCAAAAATTTAGAAATGGCCAAATCACTATGACAACACATTCAAAGTAAAGTGTTAAATTTTATAGAACAGCAATTTTATACACAGCCATTATATGCGAACTATATGTATATTGGAAATGTTCACCTCTAGTCAAAATCTATCAAATAGCCTTTTTTGTACAGTTATTTTTTTTGACGTTTCCGATATTATATAAAAATGAAAGAGAAATAATAATTTTTTTTCTTTTTATACCCGTATGACTATATAGTCCAAGGGTATAATAAATTTGCCATTACGTTTGTGACGCAGAGAAGGAGGGGGGGTAGATATAGACTCAAGTGTATGGATCGGATCAGAATCGAAACATAAATCGATTTAGCTATGTATGTCCGTCCGTCTGTCCGTCCGTCTGTCCGTCTGCACGATAACTCAAAAACTAAAGGAGCTAGGAGCTTGAAATTTTCGCAAATTCGTTTTTTTGCAATAGCCGTCATCGCTATTTAAATCCAGCCATTTTGGTCCATGGGTAGCTGCCATACAACTTCTTTTTTTATATGAGAATTACTCTGTACCTATTACAGCTGCGTGTCTGAAATTTTGCCAAAGGAGTTTAGTTTTATGGCCAAAGTTTCTGCAAAATTTGGTTGGTCTAGTGCAGTGGGTTCGAGTAGCTGCCACACAACTTCTTATTTTATATGAGCATTACTCTCCACCTAATGAAGCTGGGTGTCTGAATTTTTGCCAACAATTGCTTAGTGTAATGGCCAAAGTTTCTGCAAAATTTGGTTGGTCTGCTGCAGAGGGTTCGAGTAGCTGCCATACAACTCCTTATTTTATATGAGCATTACTCTCCACCTAATGAAGCTGGGTGTCTGAATTTTTGCCAAAAATTGTTTAGTGTAATGGCCAAAGTTTCTGCAAAATTTGGTTGGTCTACGACAGAGGGTTCGAGTAGCTGCCATACAACTCTTTATTTTATATGAGTATTCCACTACACTTAATAAAGCCAAAAGTAATTAACCGGATAATATAATGTATAGGTTACGGTCATACGGGTATCCCAGAGTTGACACAGTCTACTCTACTACACTCTTCCTCGTTTTTATTTTAGTTTTTTTGTTTTTTTCAATAGAAAAGGATTGAGAAAACCATAATTAAAATTCAAAATCCGCAAAAATATATTTCTAATACTAAACGTGATTGACGCATTCTATTCCAATCTATATATCGTATATTCAATTCATATTGATGTGACCTGATCAGAATTGTCTATATTTTGTATTAAAAATGAAATTGGTGAAAAACAAAAACAAAATTGAAGTAAAGTAAGAATTTTTCAATATAACACTGGATGGATGTTGTATACATTCTTTTTGGGGAATATTATGATTTACAAATCATTTGACTTAATATGAAATATTGAAATGATGAAAATGATGATTGAGGTTTTTTTTTAAGGGTTTCTATCTAAAAATATATTCTCTTATTTGATTATATTCAAAAATATCTTTTAGTGGATTTTCTTATTTTGTGGTGTATTTGTTCATTTTGTAAAGGGATCGGGTAAATAAGGCAATACCTATAATGTAAGGTTTTTGAATGGGAGAAGTTTCATAGTGATATAGTTTTTGTATTGAAATTTTAATGCTTTTTTTTTTAAATTATGAAAAATTTGAAAAACTTGGCAACACTTTTAAGCAAATGTCATAATTTTGAAATTGTAAAGGTAAAATTAGTTTTGTTGGCTACTCTTTAAGAAACTCGACAACACTAATTAACATCATATCACCAAAACTGATTTTTTGAGGTACAAATTTTGCGTGATGCTAATGGCAACTCTATTAAATCTTTTAAGTATTAGGCAATACTACACTGAAAAAAATATTAGCTATATTTGCTATTTTTTTTACATATGACGTACTATTTATATAGCTCATATCGGGATAGTAGCATTAAATTGCAGAAAATGATATAATTTATAGGAAAGAATTATTTAATTATTTCTAATATTAAACGTCATCAATTCCTACAAAATATAATAAAATTTCCGATAATTGTTTGGTAATTCTCTAGTATCAGAATCAAATTCGGCTGTAATTATATAAGAAGAATTCTAATTACAAAATATTACGAGGTCTAATATTGAAAATCATTTGTGGCTATTTTTATAAAAAAGTTTTAATATAACAAGATAGCTATATTTGCATTTATATGAAGTAAATCATACTAGCATAACAAAGCTAAATTCATTAATCGACGTATGAAAATTTGTAAGGATAAAATTAAATGTCAACTAGTATTACACTAAAGAGTATATTAAAGTAAATAGCAAAATTTGCAATGTTATCTTACAAATCTCGAACTTCTGGAATTACTTCCAAAAGTTAAACTTCTATCTAAATTTGTAAGGTAACATTGCAAATTTTGCTATTTATTTTATTACACTCTTTAATGTAACTCCAGCTGTATTTGACTCTTACCTTCCAAAGGTGGAGAGAAATTCTCTCAAAATTTCTAAGGTAACATTGCAAATTCTGCTACTTTTTTACATATACTCTTTAATGTAATACCAGCCGATATTGACTTTCATTATTGCAAATTTTCATATGTCAATTAATGGATATTAGCTTTATTTTGCTAGTATAATTTAGTTTAGATGATAGCAAATATAGCTATGTTGTTACAATAAATAATGTAATATAAATTATTAAAATTTTGTTTCTATTGTTGGAACATAAAATAATAATAAAATTTTGCTGAACTGATTGTATTTATTTGTTATTTTTAGATTAGATTTTATTTTACATTTAACATTTTCATATTTTTAAATATAATTTCTTAACATTTGCAATATCCTTAAAATAAATAATTAAATGCTATATAATATATATATAAATATGTATATACTTAAATGCTGAAAATATACTGAAAAAAATTTATTTGAATTCAAAAGTATTTAATTATAGATTAAAAAGTATTTAAAAATTAAAATTTCATAAAAATTATAGAAATTATTTATTTTTGATTTGATCTTAAAAATGTAACATTTTCAAATTTTTAAAATAGCTTAATAATTTTGTGTACCTACAGGTATTTTTTAAATGATTAAATTCTCACCCTTAAATTTAATTAAGTTATAAAGTTTAATATGGCTGTTAACATTATAATTATTTCTAATAGTTGTATGCTCTACTACATGACAATATCTATGGCTATCATAGTATAAAGTATCAAACTCTTCAAAAAAAACATAAACATTTTCATCAATATAATCAATTAATATGTAGTCAATTTTACCAAAACGAGGAAATTCTCCATCAAAATCTATAAATTTAAATATCGTGCCAATTTTTAATAAATTTTTTTCAACATTAACCCATTTACATGCTTGTAAATTGTTTTTTTTTAAATCAAAAGAGTACATTTGAGAGATTTTATTAGAAAATGAAATTGACTTATCTAAACAAAAACTTTCAATTTTTTTTGTGAAATTAATTTTAGTAAAACTGTTTTGTTTTTTTAACAAATATCTTTCAAAAATTGTATGTAGAATATTTTTTCTTGATCTTGTCGACCGAGCAATGTCTTTAAGTATTTTATGTTGTGCTTCGAATCGCATAGACCAAATATGAACTAAAGGTCCGATTATTGACATGATTCTAGGATAGTGTGTCATAAAGTGAGCTTTGGGCTTCAAAGATCGGTTATAAAGTGACATAAATAATTTGTGATGTTCACTAATTAACGTTGAAAGATTTTCAATAACTTTAGCGTTTATACAGTCCAATAAAACAATTTCAATTATTTTACGTAAAATTAAAAACAACTCCCAATGAGGATCTTGGAATGGAATAAAGTCACCAATCAAAATCCCTAAAAACTTCGAAAGCCATAGTGACTCTGACGCCGTATATTTTAACTTTTCTGATTTTAAATGCTCCATTGAAATTTCTTGAGGTTTATTTATATGGTCAAAAATTCCATAATTAAAATGAGTAAGTCTATTATTTAAATCTTCTAAGGAGAAGTATTTGTTTTCAATAAAATGTCGGAGCATCAATGAAACTTCATAAGGCAAAACACCCTCTAGTATATCATGCATAATGTCTACAACTGGATTTTCTGCTGCATGAAAATATTTTATTTGATTTAAAATGCTATCAAAAATTACACCGGTTTCCTTAACACAATGTTTATCAACGTCGAAATTATAATTCGTAGAATTCCTTAAAAGATTTTCATCTTCAGTAAAACTTTTTTGCATTAAATTTTTATGCATTTTACAAAAACGGCAGTAATAAAATGCTACAAAGCACTCAGTAAAACCAAGTAATGAATTTAAACCCTTATTATCACCTGTGCAAGCAGCTATAGTAAAATAAACCTGTTTTTTATTAATTTCTAAGCCATTTTGTTCAAGATCCATTATTTCAGATATTACACTTTGAAAAATTCTTTCTCCGAAAGTTTTGCGATCTAAGGAATTAAATAACAGTATTGGGAAAATAAATTCTAACATGGACCTAAATTTTGGAGGTAAAAACGGAAACGAAACGTAAACGGCACCTAAATTTTGCAAACCAGCCCTAGAACCAATGGGATTGTTTGTTTCAAATTCATCATAATAAAGTATTATGGGAAGAAGAACACCAATTGGATGTTCCACACGAAATTTTTCTACTTTGGCTGCCCAAAATGAAGTTTGCATGAGATTGGATATGCTGGAATTTTTTTTTAATGACTCAATATAAGAAAAAACAGTTGTTCCAAAATCATCCATCCGAAATAGCGACATAATAGTTGTTTTTAATGATATAAATCTAGTAGTTACTTTTGAATTTGTTAAGATCATTTTATCTTCGTATCTTTTAGAATCTAATCTTTCTCCAATAACAATATTTTTAGAGTTGAAATAATTTTGATTATATTTTTTCAAATATTGAAGTCTTTTGTATTCAGTATCTACTTCGTTTAAAGAATTTCTAATGGTTTTAAAAACCTGCATTACAGTTGAAATAACATCGGAAGTATTACTTGTAGAAACTGTATTAAGAGAATCAATTATAGTTTTCTCTCCTAACAAAAATAAGTCACTTTTCATAAAATTATTAAATAGTTCGAAATTATTCTGTATTGCTTTTCGACATACATTGTGATCATTGTAAATTGATCCAACTAGATCTAGAACGTTATTTTCAGCACTTAACTTCAAACATTTCGCAGGACTTTGTTCATTCAAACTATTTAAAAAATTGTGTGTTACTTTTTCTGTGATATTATTTACATTATCTGTATCAATAAAGAAATGCTCTGTATTGCCAGAGATTGGTAAGAAACTTTCTTCTGCTAATGAAATTGAAGAAATTTTTAATTTTGAAGTATCGCTTTGTATATTTTGAAAATGTTTATTTATATGTTTTTTAAATGAATTAAAGTTAGAAAATAATCTAGTAGTGGAGCAACTTTTACATTTCAAAATAGCGGTATCTAACCTATGAATTAGTTTAATGTGTCTTATATATAAATCAGACTGGTCAAAAAATTTATTACAAATAAAACAATTAATTTTGTAATCAAACGTAAAATTAAAAATTAATATTTTGTTAACTCACTAAAAAGAGTTGTAACTGTTGAATAATTCTTGTCGTAAGGCGTCTGAATTTCGTATATGTATTTCTGCAAAAATGTCCAGATTGGTTTGGATTCGGCTGAATACTCACAATTCAATGAATAAATAATTTTAAAACAGGCATCAACAGCTGACTCTGCAGATGAAAATGAATATAAATTATCATTGACTAAAACAAAACATTTGTCAATAATATCTGAAAATGAAAATAAAAATAATTTTTTTTGTGTATAAGAAAAAATTTTATACAAGTATATACCTAAAAGACTGAACCCAACAACTAATACGATAGGTTGTACAGTACTTTTATTCTCAAAGTGTGTATTTTTTATTTTCCTAATGTCTTCTAGCACTAGATTTTCATCCTAAAAGAAAGATTTCAAAATTATTTATTTTTAATGTGCTTTTATAATATAACAACAGCTAACTGTTACTAATTTTAGAAAAGAGTTTTCTACTTCTTTTACAGTGAGTTTTCTTCTTTTTTTATTAGCAGATGAATTAGTCGAATTAGAATAAGCTGATTTTGATAAAAAATGTGGTAATAATGCTAGTCCTTTAAACTGACATTGCGATTTTAAAATATTTTTTATTTCTGACTTATGTTGAATTTTAGCGTAATTAATTAGCTTTTTTTCAATATTTCCCCAATTTGTAAAAAAGTTATTCGTTTTTTCTGGATAAATTTGATCAAAATCATTCAGAAAAAGTGAAGAGCCTTTGTTAGATTTTAGAATAGGGAATTTGTTAATATAATCGGTTATATCAATTTTAGATTCAAACAGTAATGATTTCCTATAGTTAAAAGTGTCTATCCAATAGCCTTTAATTTTATCCCAGTCATGCACATTTTTTTCCAGGTAAGCAATTTTATCATTCGATTCACTGGCTAATGTTTCGTGAAGGTCTACTTTAGTGTCTTTTCTTAAATCTTTTTGTAATTTACTTAATTTGCATTTAAAATGATTAAAGGCATCCCATAATTTTCCACTTGCATTAGTTTTAGTTTGCTTATCGAAAGGAACGTAGTAAAGAGTTTTATAATTTTCTTCAGATAAAAATTCTGAAACAATTTCGGATCTTAACTGTAAAAATCTTTCGGCTTTTATTTTATACTTATCAGGAAAATTTAATCTCTCGTATTCTTTGTTGATAATTAACCTGGCCAATGAATTTCTTGAAGAATTGTCTAAAGATTTATACATTTGATAATGAAGTAGTATTAACTTTCCATCTGCGCACTTTAAAAAATTTCTTAAAGAATTGGTTAAAACGAAAGAAAAATCGTTTGGTAGCACAGAAATATTAGATATGTCGAGGTAGTTTTCGTTATTTGAATCAAAAATATAATTATTTTCACTTTGTAAAATGTGGTTGTTGTCACCTTCAGAACTATTTGGAATGTCAGATATTTCTGTACATTCACTTTCAAAATTGCTTGATTTGACGGATTCCTTAAAATATTAAGTAAATTAATTTTATCAAAAACACCTTAAACCTTTATGAAAAAGTAAATAACTGCATTTCTGGTTTAAATTTTTTTTTTGCGAAAAATGCTATTAATAAAATAATTTTTCAAAAAAGTAGGTACACCTAAATGTAATACTAAATTATAAGAATAAATAACTTCACTTAATAACCAAGGCGATATAAACTAACACCCAATTTTTTTGCTAAAATTTAACTTGGGTTCATTATTTTTGGGCATTAGTTCAGTGTTTTTGGCGATTAATTCATTTGAACTAAACCCCAAATATTTGAAAAATATTTTTGGGGATTAGTTCATTTTTTTGTTAATATTAATATTGGCGATTAGTTCATAATAAATATTGGTTCTTATCAATTAAACAAAAGAATCAATAACACAAAAGAAAAATTAAAAACAAATTTTTGTGTCATTTATACCAGAAATGGCAATTGTTTAGTTTTTAACAAATGACTTAGTCTTAATGGATACTCAAATTTAGATTTAAAAAAATTGTATAACTTACGTTGTCTCTGGTTAAGAAAACCTCCTTAAATTTTTTCCAAAAAATGGCTCTTGTGCCTTGTTCTTTAATTATTGCAGAAATTCCTAGATAGTCCAAACTTTTAAAAGCCACTTCATCAAATTTTTCTTCTAAAAAATATGCATTTCCATAAAAATGTATGTATGTATATCACAACAATTAAAAACTTACTGTAAAATTAAAATGCATGTTAATTAAAATATACTTACCCAAAAAGATTGGTAGAAGCTTTTCTAATTTCCAATCTTTTAAAATATTCTCCAAAAATGACATCGAAAACGATAATAAAAACGATAACAAAACAGAAGCTAATTTTATAATCGATGCGATAACGTTTAAACAACTTTAAAACTTCAATTTCTTATTAGGAAATTCAAAAATTGAATGAATTAAATTCACACATTGAAAATAATCATGCCATATAAAATTTTTGCTATCGCACTAACACAATAACACATAATATGTGTATGCATATTCATCTCACTTTCATAAGTAAAGTAAAGACACAAAATTATCATAAACAAACGAGTGTAGCGCAAGTTGAATGATGAAAAAAATAAAAAAAAGTAAACATAGTTAATTTGAAAATTTTTATAAAAGATTTTTGAAAAATATATTGATTTAATACAGATTCAATGAAATTATTTATCGCACAAAATCTTATAAACTAGATTGAAAAAAGTAATATATGATTTTTTAATAACAACAATTTAATATTACATAATATGGTTGATACTAAATAATTTATGTTTTGAATCAAATTTTTTTACAGTTTCGTTTAAATTTTTTATATTCTTTTAAGTCACATTTTATTGGTTAATTTATAATTATAAATTCCTAAATATAAGGAAAATATAAATCGTAATATAAAAAAAGAAGTTCGCCAACGGAAACACCTTGTAGAATTTGAGCAGCTTCATATAAAAGTAATACATTATAAATAAATAAAAAATCATAGATGTATTAGATAATAAATAGATAGGCAACTTCTATTTCTATCTAATGTTTTTTATGTATTTTCTATTCAACAATTTTAAGCCAAAAATGAACAAATGTTTTTTTTTACCTAATAAATGCAGCTATGTGGTTGTAGAAAATTTCTATAAACAAATGATCGAAAACTGCAAATAAACATAGCTAATTATTTATTTCAAATTAAGCAAGGTTAAAGGTTTAAATAAACACTTTCTTAATTTTTTTTTTGTATTTTGTTTTGTACTCTTATTAAATATTAATAATTTACATAGGAAAATTTGCAATGCTGCATTATGAAAATATCATATGAAATATTTAAAGTACAAATTACTAAAACTAAAAAATAAAATAACAAATCTTTTTAGTTAATATAGGAAAATTTATTAAATTTAATTGAAAATATGTTATAATTATTTTTTTAATTTTCTTTTAAAATTTTATAACTATTATTTCTTTTTTGATAACAAAAATGTTACTTTACATATGATATTATTCATTTAACATTTTGTTATAAATTTTATTAAAAGTTAATAGTGTATAATGAATTTGGAGTGAATAATTTAGTATGTATTGTTATAATTACTATTGCCTAACGTTATTTTTTCACTGTAATGTTTTTTTGCAAATTTGGCAAACAGCTTTTTTTTCAGTGTAATGAACGTCATTTCTCCAAAACTTTAAGGTTAGTACAATTTTGTAATTTGGTTGATTGTAATTCTTTTAATATTTTCGATACTTGACATTATTGAAAACCGTAAGATTGGTACCATTTTTTGTTAGTTGCTTGATGGTAACTCTATTAAATCTTTAAACTACTCGACAGCACTAATGCACGTCGTATCTTCAAAACTTTAAATTTAGTGCAATTTTTCATCGGTGCTTGATGATAACTTTTTAAGTTTTTAAAGTATTCTTTAAAGCCACACTGACAGACCCACAAATTGACAGACATACAGAACGTACTTAGATAATCTTATTTTTTAAATTTTTTTTAAAAATTTGCTAAAAAGTATTTGATACAAATAGAAAATCAACTTCTTTGTATTGAAATTCTATTAGATATTCGATTATACGTTCTTTTTAGTAAAAAATTTTTGAGAAAAGACCAACAGCATTGAAATAAAATTCAAAATCAAATTAACAGACTTGTTAGACCATTATTTAACATTGGATCAATAACTTCAAATTGAAATTAGAATTATAAAGAGAATAAAATAATAAAAAAATAGTAATAAATCTTCTCACTAAGAGTTTTCAAATCAATTCAAAAGAAAATTTTTAAAATTCTATACAAAATAAGTTTTTGTCTATTACGGTTGAACTGGATTAATTTTATAAAATGGAAATGGAAAAGATTTTTTTAGAAAACTTAAATTTACAAAAAACAAATTAGAATTTTTAAATTTATAAAAATGAAAGCAAGATGTTACGATAAGATATCATAGTTTTAAAATGCACAGCCATATAGGAGTAAAATAAAATATTTTTAGCGATTCAAATATTATTAAAATGGATTGAATGGATTAAATGGGATAAAAATTAAAAAATTCATTATTCCATCAGATAAATGCCAGATTTCGCACCAACATTTATTGTATGTGTTCACGGATTATACCTTTTTCAAAAGAACAAATAAAATGGTTAATTCTTTTTTAAATACGCCAGGGACGACGCGTATAATTTTCTGGGTTTTCTTTTTGTATATGGGAAAATTAGGTATGACAATCGCTTTAGTTGTGCAGAGTTGAATCTGAATATATTGGAAAAAGGTGTAATCGTACCACAAAAGGTTAACGAAACTCAATTCGAAAAATTTTGGGAAATTTTTTTTTGTGTCAAAGGATATAATTTGCTTTTAAAATTTTTTTTTGATCAATCGTACTGGCGAAATCGGTTAACAAATTCCAAGTCTGTTAATAGATTTAATTCCATTGTCAAAGGTAGCATATATACACAATTTAGGGAGGTATTTAGGTGGAAGCATTTTGCATACAAATAAGATCACGAGTATATAAAAATTGCTCTCCGTTTGTAAAGCATCGATGTAGAGGTGAACGATTCAAAATCGAAAAGTACTTCTAAACTTCGAAAATTCTATGTAAAACTTCAAATTTTGGTGGAGTTCAGAACTGATTTCCTAGAACCTAAAAAAATGGAAAGGTTGGGACACCAAGGGAGTGGGCAGATCCATCATGAGTTTGCTAAGCAAAAATTTGGTAGTTGAAGGGCTACTTGGTCTTCAAAATTAAAACTTTTATGTTTTTATAAAACAGTAATTTATTTTTTGCCAGCACGATAGCTCAAAAACTCAAATTGATCTTTTTATGTTCCATATAAATTGTTTTTGGTTAAATGGGACCAAGGCTTCGAGTAGATGTCATACAATTTTTTTAAACCATTTACAATTTCTTTTAAATTAATAACTTTTCAAGTATGAAAAATACATACGGTATGTCAAATAATCGGACAAAACCATTTTTGTATCTTTTGATATTATTTTATTTTTAATTTTATTTTTTACTAGTAATTTTTCTCCTGCTCTTGCGCTACAGAATTATTAAAACGAAATTTGTTACCTAAAGAGCATTGAGTTAATAATGTAATAGTTTTTTTTTAGTTCTGTAAGTGATAATAAAATAGAAGTATGCATACTAAAATAGCTTTATACGTTTTTATTACAATTTTCTTTATCTACCTTTTAATAGATTTCTTATACATTTTATCAGTTTCATTTTTTCTTTCTCTTTCGTATGTAAGTATTTGTAATTAGAAGTATGTTACATGTGCGAATAATACTTAACATAACATAGGGCACGCCAATTAGCAGCAGCAACAGTTTGTCTTTTATTATATTTAAATTATAAAATTAATATGTGGGAAAGCTTATTTTAATTTAAACCTAGGCAAGTATGATCTTTTCTGTTTTTCTATCAACTTAATCGGAATTTCTATTTATTTGAAGCTTATACATAAATATAACGATTATTCATTAAAGTTATTCACGAGTTTTAAATTTAAATCAAATAAAATATCAAAGCGATAATAAATTAATCAAATTGAATATTGATAAGATAAAAAAATTGTATTTTTAATATACACTGTTATCACATTTCTATCTAAACTTTTTTTAATAAATAATCTTTTTTTAATTAAATAATTTTCAAAGGAAAAGCTTTTTTAGTTTAATATTTTCAATTATTTTGAGATGTTCGATTTTAAAATAATTAATTATAAATTTTTATTTTTTTGTTATTTATTATAAATTATACTTTAATTTTTATAAGGTAGTGTATTTTAATATGTGTGTATACCATATTACATAAAAAAAATTAAAAATAAATTTAAAACAAATATTAAACAAAAGAGTGCTTAACATAATTAGATAAAATTCAGTTGTAAAAATTATGTGAAAAAGTTTTTAAAACTGCAGTTTCTGAGTTGCATTGGGCATACAGTTTCCTGTTGGCAACCAATGCAAAAACCATATTATAGTTGTTTAAATAAATAAGCTTCAAGAAATTTCAATATTTAATATTTTAAGCTTTTATAATTCCCAAACAAAGAGTACAGTAAAATGAGAAAGAGAGTAAAGTAAACTGTGTTCAGTGCTGTCACTTCGTGTTTAAAAGAGAGTAGTAAAATTTAAGCAAAAAATGTAATATATTGGACGCAAATGTAATATATTATTCTTTTATGATTTAGTGAACAAATTTCTTGGATTATTCAGAAACAATCTGACAAAATTACAAATTTATGAACTTTTATATAATTTTTGTTTTCATACAAATATTAAAATTTAAAAAAAACAATCATAAAAAACATAAAAGACAATTAGAATTTTAAATTCATAAAAACATAAATTAATAAAAACTTTAACAATTCTAATTATTAGTTTACATTACACATTACGCAAAAGTAAATAAATCAAAAGTAAAACTACAATTAAATTCATTTTGATTTTTATAACATCAAATAAAGTAGTTAAGAAATTATTTTCGAATATACTTTCCATCAATAAAATTTAAATTTTTGTGCAAATTTTAATTTTTTAAACATTATAGTAGATATTTGTTCCTACGTAGAAGATCTGCTACATATGAGGTAAAGTGACAGCTCGGACTATGGCTTAACTCTGGTATACTCACACGAAACTAATATTAACATCTCGTTTAAGGAACTCAGTCAAAGATGTTTTACCAGATCAATAACATTTTTTAAAATTTATATTTGGAATTTGAAAACTTGATATTATTTTTAACAATTAAATCGTGTTCTAGTAAAACAACTTTTTGCATATTAAATTTTCATTATTCTTGAAATTTCGTAAATTAAAAGCTAGATAAAACTTTACATTCTTTTAAATAAAGATTTTAGATTCAAAACTTAATTAGGTATTGTGTTATATATAATCAAGGTAAAATATTCTGTATGATAGTTTATCAAATCATTTGCACTATACTATACTCTGTATAAATACTTTTAGCAAAGTTTTAGAAACACAGGTTTATTGAATATAGAGTTTTCTTAATTCTAAAAAGTAATTTGTAGGGTAGCTATTCGAAGTCAGTAAGCAAAACTACTAAATTTAAATTGAAGAATTTATAAAAATTTTAAAATCTTATTGTTTAGATAGACAAAGGGACACTTGGACAAACGAACAGCCATATGAACCACTAGAAGGATAAACACATAGAGCTGACTCGTTTCTAATCTGATCTATTTCGTCATCTTTAGTAATGTCTTAAGACAAATTTTATAAACCCTTTACAGTACTGGATGTAAATAAATAGCATTAATATACGTTGAAGTACGTTAGCGCAAGCGCGTTTAGCTTTAATTTTTTTTATATCTTTGTTGCTAATTTTAATAAGATTGATTCTATTTATTTTAGTATAAATTAAACCAATATTTTCAAATTTATTTTTAAAAATTTAACTACATTTAATTATTGTTTTACTCTAACTTATTTCATTCACACTAAATTGCATTTGATAAGATTATTTAATAATTTCTCCACTTTTGACTTTCTTTTGTATAGTCTATGAAGAAAATGTCGTCGAAAAAATTATTGAAAAATGAGACCTTTGATATTAAAAGCAATTCCAATGAATCCAATTCAAAACAATTAAAGAAAAGACGAGATAACATTTTAGATGGATTACATGGTCAACTGTATCAAATTGAATTATTAATGTTATATCTTATAAACGGAGTATGTAAGCAGTACTCCTTTTGTTTAACCACTGAATTAAAAGAAGCCAAGAAATTTGATGACTTAGTTTTTGAGTTTTTAGAAAATGGAAAAAAGTGTTACCGTCTGTTACAAGCCAAACATAAAGAAGATAATTCAATAAAAATAATTTGGAAAGATCTAATTAATTCTAGAGGTGACTACAGTCTTGTAAAATATTTTTTCTCATATCAAGAATGTAAAAAAGAAGAACTTTTTAAAAATGATGTTATTAAAGATTTAATTCTTTTTACTAATATTGGTATTGATTTGGAATCAGAGGTTCCTGGAATTTCTAAATCCATAAATCTTAAAGATATTGTGATTGAATTAGAAATTGATGATAATATATTAAAAATTTCTGAAAAAGGACAACGTTTCAAATTTACTGATAAAATTATTCCTTACTTACAACCAGTGATCGAACTTCAAGAACTCGCCAATAAATTAGCCAAATGTATATTGGAAAATTGTTCTATACATCACGATAAAACAGATGATATTTTTTATTTTTACCATAAATTCTTGGCAAAAGAAGTCATTGATGTGCAATCTAATAAATTTCGAAATAAATTTTTAAACAATTTGGAATTATCAAAAGAAACAAGTAATTTTAGAAATTTTTTCAAATTAGAAATTAAAAATTTATCACGAAATTTATTAACACTAGAAAATCTTAATTTAAATATTGGAAAACTAAAGATCAAAAACAAAATAATTGGTTTAAATTTAGCCGAAGGATTTGGAACCGAGCCGGACAACAAATTGACAGAAAATGTTATATCTAACTATTCTGTAGATATTAAAGAATTTCTCGACAATTTAGTGTTTGCTGTTAATCAACCCAATCAAGATGAACTAGCTGAAATAATTAAAAATTATATGAAGGAGAATTTTGGTTTTTTACAATTTAATGAATTTGAGGTTATACTTTACAAAATGAGCAGCTGGGCTAAAGGAATGGGGAATACATTTCTTACATTTCAAGATGGTTATAATTGGTTAGAAATTTTAAAGCAAGATTTAGAAAAAAAACTAAATTTATCGTATGAAACATTAAAATTTAAAAATAAAATTGAAAATGATAAAGTTTTCTTTCAAACAAATATTGTGCTCCCTTTAAAAAATGCTCTGAATTTAGAAAATACAGAAAAACAAATTTTTAATGTTGTATCAGAGCAGAGCGAATTGACTCGCATAAAAGTTTATCAAGTTTTAGACTTATTAGAAAATTCAGAAAATTTATTTCCACATAATTATTGTTTTTTACCTTTAAAATTTGCTTTACAGAACTCGAGAGAACTAATACTAGATTACAAAGATCGAAACTATTTTTTAATACTTGAATGTACAACTGAAGAAGACCAGCTTCAAATTGCACAATTAGCCTGTGATTTATTACAAATAATTCAACAAAATTACAAGAAAAAAATTATTTTAATTAGCAACCAGGATGATTATTCCTTTACTAAAATCTTTAAAAATCAATTACAAGGAAAATATCAAGAAGTTGTTGATGACAGCAATAATAATTTTACTGATCTTGAAAATGGATCGCAGAGTAAGTTGTTGCAAAATAGTGGAGTTATATTTCAAGGAAAAGAAGTAAATTTAGGAACATTAATAGGAACCATGGATCAACAAAATTTACTAGATCAATACACATTATTGAAATTAATTAAAGGTAAAAAAATAGAACTTGGTAAACCATTACTAGATTTAAAAGATGTTGAAAATTATTTTATTAAGAGAAGTTTTCGTCGGGATATACGAATTCTAAAGAAAATTGAAGATCAAAAAGATTTTGTATTTATTAAATTCTACGAAGATATCAAAAGTAAAAATCTATTAAAAAATCAAGATATTATAATAATTACGAATGAAAAGAAACAATTTGATATGCTCTGTGAGAATTATGAACAATATAATATTCATTGGGTTTTAATAGAAAATGACGAATTTATATGGCGACAAACTTTTAATAGTTTATCTAAGCTTCGTAAATTTTTATATAAGTCCAAATCAAATCCCGAATTTGGAATTGAAGACTTAAATGACCAAATAGTAATTATAACAGGACAAGCGGGTATTGGTAAATCAACAATATTGACTAACGCAGCTAAACAATTAAAAAAACTAGATGATACTGATTGGATTGCCAGGATCAATTTCTTGGATTGTGTAGAATTATTTTTTAAATGGAAACATGGTATAACAGAAGCACAAACCCTACAATTAATGTTTAAACATATTTTATTAAAAGAATTAGAGCTAAATATGAATGATATAGAAATAGAGAATGATCAAATGATTTTGAGGAATATCAGCAACACCATTAAAGGTTCCGATTTATTAGAATTTAAATTATTGATTCATTATTACAATGTTGGAAAACTGACAATTTTATTCGATGGTTTTGACGAAATTGTCCCACATTATAAAGAAAATGTCATAAAAATGTTAAAAGTTTTTAAAAGAAGTAGATTGAAAAGCTTATGGATAAGTAGCAGAAATTATAACTTATTAGATGAACTAGAAAATGAATTAAGTACATTTTCGTACACATTAGATAAATTTTCTGAACTGAATCAACGACAATTTCTAGAAAAATTTTGGGAATTTAAATTAAACTTGAAAGAAATGGACACCGATCGATTTGTTTCTTTTATTGAACCACTTTTGGAAAAATTATCTGAAAATATTTCGTATCATAAAAATCATGAAAATTTTATATCGATACCTCTGCATATTCTTATGATTGCAGAATGTTTTGAAGAAAACTTTAGATCATATTACAGTGCCAAATGTATTGAATTAACTGATAATGATGAAGAAAAACTTAATAAAAAAATGAGCTTAGCAACTTTGTACAAATCATTTATTGAAAAAAAGTTTTATAAATTTTTTTGTGAAGAAAAACTTAACATAAATCAAGCAAATCCACTTTTAAAAACGCAATTCGATGAATTTTATGTCAATTTTCTGGACGAACTTACTATACTAGCGCTATGTTATATATTTGAAAAACCAAATCTTAAAAAATTTCCAGGTATCAAATTTGAAAAAATCCCGGAACTTTTAAAAAAAATAAAAGAAGATGGCGAAAAAGTTGGAATAATTGTAAAAATAATTAAGGGAAAACCCTTCTTTGTACATCTTACTTTTGCTGAATATTTAGTTGCCAATCGTATTTGGATTGAATTTAAATCTGTTTCACAATTAGATTCAGAAAATTTCATAGAAAATGTCATAATTGCAAATATCATAAGAACTGAGAAAGTTGAAATTTGTAATTTTTTACAATCGATTGCGTGTGAAGATTTAGAAAAAAATATCGAATATAATTTTGAAAATGAATATTTTAAATTAAATATTTTGCTTCATCAGATTTTGAAAAAGAAAATAATTGGAAAATTTCAGGAGTGCGTTGTCTATTTATTAAACATAATCGAAACTACATCGAGAACAAAAGAACAATATAGAATAGAAATTCCAAAAGTAATGGAAAAATTG
Source organism: Dolichopus griseipennis (assembly GCA_963082915.1). Lineage (NCBI taxonomy): Eukaryota > Metazoa > Arthropoda > Insecta > Diptera > Dolichopodidae > Dolichopus > Dolichopus griseipennis. The sequence goes on along the minus strand of OY720441.1, from coordinate 333,025,888 downwards.
AATTTTTATCAAAAAAATTTTCTACTAGAAGTTTGTGCTAAAAGGGGATACAAAAATATAGCAATTTGCTTAAGTGAGGCTGTTGACATTAAATATTTAAAAGATAAATTAAAAACAGGATATTGGGAAAATAATCCTCTCTTTGTGGCTTTAAGAAACAATCATATTGATGTTGCAACAATACTTGTTAAAGAGTATAATTTAAGGTGTACTTGGGTTGATCGTTACAAAGAAGACTTAACTTCGTTTTTAATTAGATCAAGAAATTATAACACTTTAATACGTGCTTTTGAATTAAACTTTCTTGATAATAACATCTGTATTTTTAATGGAAGGGCAAGATCAGTTTTATGTTTGTTAATTGAAGAAAATACACCATCGGATCTTTTAAAATTTTGGATTAAAGAATCAGATTTGGATATTTTAAATAATATAGAGCTTTTTAGTGATATGTCGCTAACCAATCTATTTTTTAATTATGACATTGAAATTCTTAAGCTCTTGGTAGGCAAAGGTTTAAATAACAACAGATTTTTTGGAAATGTTGAACCTACGCAAATTTATTTTCATAAATTAATAAACATAATTGAGAATATTGATATGAATCATTTAGAAAAAGCTGAATTTTTATTAAAAAAAGGTTTTATATTGCCTTTTAAAACACTTAAAATTTTATTTCAACGATATTCCATTTTACAGCTTTTCCAAGAGTTACAAAAGTGGCACGATCAGAGTGATTATAACTGTTCATTAGAAGATAAACTATTTAATTTAATAATTGATTGTATTGATAGATTTTCTGAATATAAGTTTCAAATAAATGCTATAAATCCACGATTTACTGATTTGCATTATGAAAGAAATAAGAAAATAAGAATCTCTAATGTTTTTCAATCTTTCATCAATTCGAACTTTAACAATGAACATTTGGACTTATTTAAAATGTTAGATTCAATTACAGAACAAAATTACCATAGAAACATACCAGGTTATGGTAGTATGTACAATTGGATTACTCGGTATAAGCATTTAGGTTATAATTTTAATGAAGCAAAAGCTAAAGTTAAAAATGAATTATTAAAATTGAAAATTTATTATAATATTATCAATAATTCAAATGGAATTGTTTGTCTTAGAATTGATGAAGTATTTTCTTTATTTAATATTGAAAGAATAGATTTAAATGAAAATTTGCAAAATATTGTAAAAACAATATATGAATCTGATGGTATTTCACTATTATTTGATGTATGGTATCAATTGGAATATAAAATGACTAAAGAGAAAAAGAAAAACATTTTTGAAGAAATTAAGCAAATGAATGAAGGTGCTCGCTCTAAAAATATTATATGTGAATTATATGATTTATGGCCCAAATTTTACTCTGATATAATGCAAGCACTTGAAAGAAATGATAATGAAGAATTAGAAAATAAGCTTAAAAGAGATTTACAAATAAAGAGTTTTTATTTGAAATCAATTATTAATGGCTATGATGAAAAATTTGGTTCTCCATTGTATTACGCTGTTTTTACTGGTAACTTGAAGGCTACTAAAATGCTTTTACGTTATGGAGCAAATCAATACAAACCATTACCAACAGATAATTCTCTTCTATTGAGCAATATTCAAAAAACTAAAATAAAAGATAATTTAAAACGATCGGGTTACTTACCGTTGCACATTGCTGCTACTACAAATAATAAAGAAATATTGAATGTTTTATTGAAATATGGATGTGATATTGATGTTTTAGATTTTAACAGACAAACTCCATTACATTACGCTGCAATGGCCGGTAAAATTGAAATGTTAGACTACATTTTACAAGAAAAAAATGGTAACACTTCAATTACAAACATTTATGAAAAGACTTTTCTTGATTACATTTAATGGGAACAACTAAATATAATTTTGGATAATAGGTTTTTGAAAGAAAAATAACCGGAGCTAGTAAAAAAAATATGAATAAATCAAAGAAATAAAAAAAAAGATTAGCATTTTATAAAATTAAATAATTTACTTTTTCAATTTTTGGATTGGTTTTGATTTCCATTGTGGACAATACAGATATGATTTGTTTATTTTGAACTTTATAAAATAAAATTTATAAAATAAATTTATAAAGAAATTTATGAAATAAAAAAATTTTAAATAATGTACGCATGTGTTTATTTCAATTTTATTAGATTTAAATTTAGATTAATTAACTACTCTTACTTTTGAGAAGATTATCCTGGTGAATTTTAGATATTAATCCAACCATTCAACCATTGAGAAAACTTCTTAATAGTTTAAGATTAATTAAATTTTAAACGTAGGGAAGCAAATTGAATTATGCTATTATGGGTTCGATTCCCATATAGGATTCCCGTATGGAAGCTGCGTGTCTGGAATTTTGCCAAAAATAGTTTAGTATAATGGCCAAAGTTACTGCAAAATTTGGTTGGTCTACAACAGAGGGTTCGAGTAGCTGCCATACAACTCCTTCTTTTATATGAGCTTTACACTACACCTGGTGAAGCTGGGTGTCTGAAAATTTTGCAAAAGATAGTTTAGTGTAATTGCCAAAGTTACTGCAAAATTTGGTTGGTCTACTGCTGAGGGTTCGAGTAGCTGCCATACAACTCCTTCTTTCATATGAGGATTACACTACACCAAATGAAGCTGGGTATCTAAAATTTTGCCAAAAATAGTTTAGTGTAATGGCCAAAATTACTGCAAAATTTGGTTGGTCTACTGCAGAGGGTTCGAGTAGCTGCCATACAACTCCTTCTTTTATATGAACATTACTCTACACCTAATAAAGCTGAATGTTTGAAATTTTGCCAAAAGTAATTAACCGGATGATATAATGTATATGTTACGGTCATACGGGTATCCCAGAGTTGACACAATCTACTCTACTACACTCTTCCTCGTTTTAGTTGAAAAAAATTATTGAAAAAATAATTTTTCTTTTTCTTCACAAATCTCCATGGTAACTTAATATAATTTACATATACAAATATATAATATTAACAAAATAATTAATATTATAATTATAAATAAATAGAAAGTATTTAATTTATGAAGCTTAAATGCCAAATAGGCAAATGACTATAATAATATCAGGCAATATTTATTATTGTCCTGGCACTAATTGTAAATAAATAAATATATAACATATTTAAATAAATAATACATTAAATAATTAGCTTAATTTTTTTTTTTACTCTATTAACTATTGTATTATTTATACAGAGTCCCAGGAACCCGAAAAAGTTCATTTTTACCTTTGAAAGTTAAAACTGATTCAAATGCGTAAAAGTGGCCATAAGACAATAAATCCTTAATGTGAAATATTCTTTTGTTCTGACGTAAACGTCAACGTTGTAATGTCAAAAACGTCATTAAAATCACAATATCAAAACAAATCAATTAAAAAGATGATCAACTGATCAAAATAAAAATATTATGTTTTTGTTTTGCATTTTGATTTTGTATTTGGATAATTTGTAAGTCCCACAGTAGCTTTATAATGAATTCATTTGTAGCTTTATAAAGAATTCATTCTCAGATGCTTTTTAAAAAATTTAATGCAATCCAATTGACACACCATTTTTCTTTATGTTTTTTATTTGCTGTCGTTGTTTTTGTAATTTAAAGAAAAGTTTGCTTTGGCAAAGTTTGGATATTACTCAAGCCGAATTTAAGGATGGAGTTCATTTTTTCTAAAAATTTTTTTACTAATGTGCCCATATAGTTTCACTCTGTCCGCCCGGTTTTATAAACTTTATAAATCTATTTTTAAACACTTCTAACTTGAATACCTGTTCAAATTTTTTTTTTACAAATGTACAAAATTTGAAGCTTCAGCATTATATTTCAAAAGATGTTAAAAGTTTTTCTTAAATTTGAAAGAGTTTCTTTAAATTGAAAAAAATTGTCTCTTAGTTTTAACCATTTTTGTTTAGATAATAAAATTACAGGTAAAACTCCAAATTTTGATGGAGTTCACAATTGATTTCCTAGAACATAAAAAAATGGAATGGTGTGAACAGGAGGGGGTGGACAGATCCATCATAAGTTTGCTAAGCAAAAATTTGGGAACCTTCCCTATTGAAGGGCTATTAGGTCTTCAAATTTAAAACTTTGATGTTTTTATAAAACAGTAACTTATTCACCAGTGTATGTTTTTCCAAAATTAAACGTTAACATTGAAGCTCCAACTTTATATTTCGCTCTTGTTAATAGGTTTTCTTGAGTACATTGGAATTATATTCTAAATATTGATTTCACTATTATTCATAATTAATAAATTGATGAAATAACTAAATTATAATATTATCATTTATTTTTATATATATTTTTGTAAAAATAAAAGTTGACAAGGACAACTGTAATGTTGTTCGTTTTTTAAATATATTCATTCAGCACAAATTCAATTAATATACAACAACAGCATCAATAGAAACAACAACAACAATAATAATAACAATTATTTAACGCCTTATTTAACGTGTAATTTAATTATATAGTGTCGCGTACATGAAAGACAACAAAATTGATTTATTTTGACAAGATAAAATAGAATAAAAAAATAGAAAAAAAAAATCTTCATCCTCAAGGACATATCAGCATATCCTTTATATATTCTGTATAATTTTCTTATATACTTGTATTTATAATTTTGTATAAGTATATATATAATATGTATATTGATAAAAATAATTTTTTTTTCTTATTTATATTTATTTTTAGATATATATAGATGTATATATATATATATATATATTTCACATAGATACGTCAGACATTGAAAATACATATGGTTACATGTTTTGTTTTTATTTCTCTTCATTAATATCTTCAGATATTCAAGTTAAATATATCTTAAATATATATGTATATATATATTTTTATATATATATATATGTTAAATATCTTAAAAGATACCATTTAGTACATAAAATTTTATAGTTTGTGACAGTTTAATATAAAATACATAGTAAAAAACCATATATTCTTTATGGAATTGTTGTATATATATGTATATACATGAATAAATCTAAATTTATTATAGTTTTAAATATAAATTTGTATTTTATTACAATAGATATATTATGTATGTAAGAATATAAATAGGTCATTTGAGAATGAAAATCACATTTTATAATAGACATAAAATTTTTTTTTTTTTTTGTAAATTGATATGAGAGAGACAGTATCAAATTCAGAATCATGTTTATCACTTATTTATTTACAAATATTCATTTGTCCCTTGATATGATTTAATACATATTATTATACATAAATATTTATGATAATATGTATATATATATAAATATATATATACAAAAACATTTTATATCAATGGGTTTTTGTAATACATAATTTTATTTGTATTTTACAAGATTAAAACAAATTAAAAACAAATAAAAATATTAAATATTTACCGTTTGTACAATTAAATAACAGATTTATAAATATAAGATTGGATTTTGAATAACAATTGTATATTTTATTAAATAATTCAGATCGGATTAGTTTGAAGTTATGAACTGAATGTCCAATTTTTTTTTTTTTTGTAGATAGAAATCACTTGTAATAGTTTAGAAACCAAGAGAATATTTAAATGAAATGAATGGTATTTTGTAAGAAGGGGGTTAAAAAAGCTGTGTTTAAGAAAATTCTAATAGAAACAAAAAAATATGCTGTGTCCACCACAGAATCAACCGCTATTACAGGAAAATCCTAATGTGAAACATCTTTCAAAGATTTTTTTAACTAGATTTTAAATACATATGAAAGCGCAATTAACGTTAAATAATTATAATTTTTTTTTATCATACATAACTTTATCTGAAGCTACTTATTTATTTAAGATAAAGAAACTCTGTATTGTATAAATAGTTTCCAACAAAGAGCATTTTTGACAGATTCCTATACACACATACTTTGTTTTTGTCTATCAAATGTTAATATTTTTACAGTTTAAATTTTGCAATGTGTCATTACAAATAATGTAAAAATATGTACATATATTAAATGTGATCATAGAAAGTTTTGTTTTAAATTTAATTAACGGTAGACTAAAGTTCGTCGGATCAAATGACTGTTTATTGAAAAATTGTAGCCCTTCATTTGTGTGAAAACAACTTTTATATAATGAGCTTTTTGTATTTTGTAATTTTAGATTTAGGAAATATTCGAAAAATGTCTGAAATTTGATGCTTATTGATTCAAGATATTAGCATAGCCGTTCGGGGTATTCTCGTGTGCACAGGCGGACTTTACAAACACACTGACGGACATCATAAAAAATCATATTTTATGAATTTTCTGCACACAGGACTAATGCATATATGCAAAAATTTCAGAATCCTATTTTTGGTGAGAAAACAATACCTAACGCTTATTATATTTCATATTAGCAGTTAACATAGGTCAATTACAAACTATCAAAATAGCTTCAGGTTTATTAAACAACTGTTTTAATTTAAAAAAGCTTTTTTAATAATTTTATTAAAACTACAGGACCCTGATTCTTTAGTTCAGAAATTTATGCCACAAATCTTTATTTGACCTGTTACTACTTTATATGAACTAAACTACAATGTTTTAAAGAGGTCAATCAATTATTCAGCTTTGGAAGTAAATGAATATTCAATTGATTTGTGGTACATTGACAGGAATATTGGATGCTTATTCTTAAGATTATTAAAAGTTTGAAGACCAACAGAAGAGATCACAGAGTGATGGTTGACATAAAATCAGCTTATCACAAATAATCACTTCCTTTAATTAAAAAAATTTGCACAATTTGTACAACTTCTTCTTAAAAACTTATTACATTATAAATTGATAATATTCAAAATGGATTATTATATCTATTTTTGTTTTTACAAAGTTATATATATACCTTATATATAAAATAACTCATATATAACTTATACATAAAATTAAAATATGTATATAATATATTGTATTTAAATTTTAACCTTACTGATAAATAGGTTAAATATTTTAACTAATATAAGACATATAAATTTGTAACTATCATACTATACCACAATGATATTTATATATATATTTATATATATGTGTATATCAGTTTTCAATATTTTTCACATATTAAACACGAATATAAAATTTACATTTTAATGCCAAGATTCAACCCAAATATATTGGTAAAGGTGAAAAAGAGAAAGATATATATATAGATTTGGATTTTAAGTTAAGAAATAATTCATTTATTCAAATATATGTTTCAATTATTTTAAAACATTTTATTTACATGCATACATTTATAGTAAGATACTAAAATTGCTACATTAAATATATAAAATATGATATAATTTATAGGTTGTAAAAATAAATTTATGTTAGACAAATAGTTTAAATTATCGTATAATTTATATTTATTGAGATGGGAACTTAATTTGTCCAAATAGACTAGGCGAAGTTTAGAGACGGAAGACTTTGTAACTGTGATGCAATTTGATATTAGATAATTTTTATCTTAAATATTAAAACTTTTTGTTAATCTAAAAATATCGCAGGAATTCCGTCGGAGGTTTACAAAATGGTAACTAAAACGCCTTGAAAAAATTTATGCCTGGAAGTAACATTACCCTAATGATTAAATTATTTCCATATAGAATGTTGTAAAGAACTGTATTAGTTAATGAATTATTTTTTGTTTTTCTTTTCCACTCCTTTAAGGAGTATAGGGCATTCCCCAAGTTTATTTTAAACTAAGCTTTAGTTTCTTTAATCATAATATTCACTAAGCCGTTGATTACTCGACTGTAGCTATTGCATAAGGTTATAAAATATGAATGCACAAATGTTAACTTTGTGCGCCATCTATAATCTTACACAAGAATTATTAATATATTTTTATTAAATCTTATTTTATATTACGATATAAACTATTACGATATAATTATACAATTTTACGATATTTTTTTATTAGATATGATCTGACCGGGGTTTGAATCCGAGACCTTCCACATAAAAGGCGGCGTCTTTACCTCTACGCCATTGGTCAGATATTATCAGTCAGAATGAATTAGATATGGTGCAAGCTTAAATTTATATAAATGAATCAATGACTGAAAAGTTATTGTCTGGAAGGGATTTACCACTTTATAATTTCTATTCTCATTCTAAAAGCGCTTGAAAGTTCACAAATGCTCCCCTGACGTTTAATTTTTAGTGAAGAACATGGGACTCATTTGGTATCCTGCATGAATACAAATCTACAATACACACTTGTGTCCTTTTTCAACTTAGCTTAACCTGGCTTCTCATGGCCATCCAGATTACTGAATCTTAGGATGTTGTTGATCGGATTGATCCTTCGCTCTGTTATCTGTTCCATAACATTTGGAGCTTAAGGATGATAATTCTTTTACCTGATAATTCAAAGCCTTATGAAACTAGTTTACAAATGTTATTTATTTTATACAAACTATTTGATTCAGGCCTCATTCAATTTTTTTCATTGACTGTATTAAATCTTTTAAGTGTTTGTATAGACACATTAATAATTTAGTCAAATGTAATGCAATACATTGATTCCTCATTCTTTTTTGGAATAATTTCACATGTAGGTACATTAGTTTGACAATAAAATAAAAATGGAAAAAATAGAATTGCATAAAACTGAAAATATAATAATATTCAATAGAAATTAAATGAAAACAATACAATGAAAAATTTATAACACATAATAATTAAGAGATTTATGTACCTTTTGTATTTAATAACACATTATTATTACGTATATTCTATATTTTATATTGTCATTTAATTTATTTAAAAACAAAAACTTTAAAATTCTTTTAAGTTATTAAAATTTAACTTTTACTCTAAGTTAAATATTAATTTAATTTAAAAATCATCCTAAAATTATGCAAAAAACATTGATTCAATCAAAGTTTCAAAGGATTTCTTGCTAAAATTATGCAATCAAACAAAACTTAAAAAAAAATAATAAAACTTTGGGTATTGCATTATGTTTTTTAATTCTGAGCCAAGTATAAAGTACAAGTTTTATAAGTACAATTAGGATCTCAAACATCCACCGAGTCCGTTGATACATCATATCCAAATAAGTCAGATTTAAAAGCTTCTTACTAGTTTGATCATAAATTTAATTATTTATTGTTATGATAATTTAAAGATTAAATTAAATCTCAAACAAAAATCAAAATTGTGTTTTAAATTTGCTTTTAAATTAATTATTTAATCAAATTAAAATATAAATATTATGTTATGAAAATATGACTGCAATTCGCAATATTAATTCTTTATTTATTAATAAAGATATTAGTATAAAAGTTGTAGAATATACTGATAAATACCACATAATATGTAAACCACAAAAACCATATTTTTTTTAAATTTAATTTTAATGTTCATTTTATGAAATCACTTTTATATTATATGTTGATGTACAATTCTGAAAATTACATAAATTTATATGTTAGGAAATAGTAATAAGTTATTTATAAAATGGGGGGATATATTATATATTTTTTAGACAGGATATCCTGGATATTCTGTTGCAATGTAGTTTTTTTTTTAATTTTTAAATAAATTATTGAATTTTTTTTTTTTAATATAAATCTGTCTGATGCTTCGGTCCTAGTAACTGAATTTTAACCTTTGGGACATTCATTGTGAGTTTTTAAGTCCAGGTTAACTAATCTTTTTTATTTATGTATATATTTATAATAAATGTATATCACTTAGGATTCGCAATATTACAATGCTAGTGATTAAGGCTATTCTAAAAATTCAATACTAATTATTAAATTATAAATCATTTACAACGAATTCTCAATATTTTACAATGAATAATTTACATTGTATTAAAAAATATATTGCATACCTTTAGGATCGTTTTTTAAAAATTTCCAGAATTATTTGAATACTGTTATTATTTCAACGCTAAAATTTCTCTTCTTCTGCGTCAAGTAGAATTTATCTATATATATAAAAGCGAAAGTTTGTTTATTTGTTTGTTTGTTTGTATGTTTGTTTGTTTGTTTGTTTGTAGCGAATAGACTCCTAAACTGCCCAGCCGATTTTCATGAAAATTAGTATATAGGGGTTTTTGGGTACGGAAAGAAATCGTGGCCCAAAAATTTTGCTCTAACGGACCGCCAAGTTGGGGCTGTTGTGCAAGTATTTAAACTTCTTTGTTCTAAAATGAAAACGGTTTGACCGATTGACTTCAAATTTTGTATACGTGATGCTCTTTGAGAATTGAGCAGACACTATTGACAGTTTTGGAATTTGTTAACCCATGTAGGGCCGACGGGTGGTCAAAAAAAATTTTGGGTCCAAATTTTATCCGATTTTACGAAATTCTGCTTTGGCTTAAAAAAAAGCCCCAAAAAAAATTTTGGTGAGTTCCATTAACACATTGCGGCCCAACAGCTTATTATAGGTTTTTTTCAATATTTTACTCTAAATACGAAGCGGTTTGACCGGTTGACTTCAAACTTTGTATACGTGATTCTCTTTGAGAATTGAGTTGACACTATTAATAGTTTTGGAATTTGTTAACCCATGTCGAGCCGACGAGTGTTCAAAAAAAATTTTGGGTCCAAATTTTGTCCGATTTTACGAAATTCTGCTTTAGCTTTAAAGAAATCCCCAAAAAAAATTTTGTTGAGTTCCATTAATCCATTGCGGCCCAAAAGCTTTTTATAGGTTTTTTCAATACTTTACTCTAGATTCGAAACAGTTTGACCAATTGATTTCAAATTCTGTATACGTGATGCTCCTTGAGAATTGAGTTGACACTATTAACAGTTTTGGATTTTATTAACCCATGTCGGGCCGACGGGTGGTCAAAAAAAAATTTGGGTTCAAATTTTGTCCGATTTTATGAAATACTGAAAGGGCTAAAAAGAAAACCCACAAAAAAATTTTATTGACTTGCATTAACCCATTGGGGTCCAACAGCTTTTTATAGGTTTTTTCAATACCTAACTCTAAATTAAGAACGGTTTGACCGATTTTCTTCAAATTTTGTATACGTGCTCCCTTGTGAGAATTGAGTTGACACTATTAACAGATTTGGAATTTGTTAACCCATGTCGGCCCGACGGTTGGTCAAAATAATTTTGGAAGATAAGTACACAGTGGCTTTTAATAGATTTTTGCGTTACTTAACTCTAAATTAGAAACGATTTGACCGGTTTACCTCAAATTTTATATGTGTGAAGCAACTTGAAAATAGAGTTGAGTCTGTTAACAGTCGGTCCTACGATTTTTCAAAAAAAAATTTTTGGAAGTAAATTACGTCAAAATTTGGAAAGTAGTTTGTACTGCTATGAATTACAGAAAGTTTCAAAAATGACTAGAACAATCCTAGAAAAATGGTTTTAAAAAGATTGCTTTCATACATTTTAAAATTTACATGTGTAAACCGAGTGTAATTTTTGTGTTAACTTTTTGCAGTAACATCAACTTCAATTAAACCTCCATTGAGAGGCGCAGCAACGCGCACCGGGTATTATCTAGTTAGTTATATAATTTATTTAGAAAAGAAATAGTACTAATACACTTATATTAAATTTTTTTTTATTGATAACATGCAGATATTATTTGGGATCATCTATATGAGAAGTTTAAAAGACCATCTATTTTATATAGTGCATAATTAAACGAAATATTAAAACTTAATTTTAAATTGAATGAATAATTGCTTTAAACTATTCTAAAATCTTAATTTTAATATAATTAACATAAATAAAGCTTTTACAAAATATATTTCGAAATTATATCTAAGTTATTTATAACATTTTAAAATTAAATTATCAACATCCTTTTCTGTTATAAAGTTATTAAGTCTTTAGTAAACTTATTTTGAAGTTCAAGTTCTTTAGAATTGATTGCAGAAGAACTAATCTTTTAATCAAAAATAGTATTATTACCTTGTCTAATTTATTCTTTGACAATTTATTAATAGTTTAAAATTAATTGATAAGTTTATTTGATATTTCGAAAAAATTATAAAATTTAGAACTCTATTGAATTATTTTTATTGTTCAGGTCAGTTTTTAGCACATTTTCAAAAGACTTTGTAGACTTTTTTTTTACAAAGTTTCACTCTGTCCTTCCGTCCGTATATTAACAAAAACTTTTAAACCGTTTGAAATAGACAAAATTTAAAAAACGGGTAGGTATTGTAAAAACAATAATTTCATGGAAGAACTTTGTTCTTTAGTCCTACACGTTACGGAGATACAGTATTTGTGGCTCAGTCACAAGTGTATTTCCAAAATTAAACGTTAACATTGAAGCTCCAACTTTATATTTCGATAATCTAACTATTGATTTTATTATTATTCACAATTAATACCCCAAACTAAGTATGAAACATAATATAATTTTGAAAATGTGCTTTTTTAAAAACTCTTTATTTTTTTCATCACTGGTTTTAATTTTAATTACTTAAAAAACCTAAGTTTCGCCCCATAATAACGGTATATTTTAGTTTAATCCCGAATTTAAAATAATAATTCAATGGAGACATATATTTTAATATCGTTGACAAATTTCATATTCACGATCATGTGTTTGACATTTTAAAATTTGACTTTTTAATAAAAACAAAAGTACCGCTTTCCTATTAAAATTGATTGAATATTCATGGGTTTTTTATTAAAATGTCAGCAAAAGCAAATACAAATTTTGAATTAAATTAATTTTGGTTTTTATTTTTTTTTTTTTTTTTGCATATTTTAACAATAATAACAACATTTTATTTACCCAAATAAGGAGAACAAGGCATTCATCAAATAATTTAGGCTAAGCTTCAGTTTCAAAAATCATTCATTTCGCAAAGCCGTTGATTGCTCGGCTATAATTATTCTACTGTATGAATACACTAATGCTAAATTTTTTACGCCATCTATTATCTCTCACGAGGTTTAGTTATATATTATTTTTATATTACGATATAAATTAAACAATATTACTTTTAGTAGTCTGTCTTTGACATTAGACAGATATTTCCTTAGTAAAGAAGTTAACATTGGCAATTACTGTTTTCAAATTTTTACTAAATTACCGAGAGCTGCTAATTATACAACTCTTTTTCCCTAAATAAAAATACATTACCACTGTTCAAACGAATTAATGTTTTCTGATGGCCTCTATTATTAAATCTGTGAATTATCGAATCATTTATCAACTATCAAAAAACTTAGTATTGTGGAATTGGATTTTTTCTTTTTATTGTGAATATTGATAAATTATTTTCTATTGTGAATTGAACTAATTATTTTGACATTTGTAAAATTTTAAAATAAAATTTTATTTACTTGTCTGAATTAAATTACAAAAAAAAAAATTTTAAAAAAATTGCACCAGTTTATTAGTATTTCGATACTGACGAAGATTCAGAAGACGAATCTACAAGTCAGATTATCATAACTAGGAGAAACATTAGAGATTTATCGAATCATTTGGAATTAGATAACCAAAAGTTATTAAAACTTTTTTTTTCAAATGAAAAAGCTAATTTTGGAGCAAATATCTCTAGCAATTTCTAAATTTTCCTCAATGAGTACAATCAGCCTATTTATTTGTCGTTTTTTCTTTTTTTTTTTCTATTACTTTATTTCTTTAGCTTACATTTCTTCTGCTCAAACACTTTTTTCAAATCTAACAACTGAAATTTTTTTATTAATTTAAAAATTGACAACAACTAAATTGTATTTCACAGTAGTAATTTACAGTTGATTGTTGATAGTTGATAAATCAGTTCACAATTTTTTCAACATAGTTAAAAAGTTGCAATTCACAATACCATTTTAAGAAATTGATTAATACTTTTCAACTGTCAAATTGACTGTCATAATAGAGGTCTCATAATAATTACTAATGGTGACCGCTAGAAAATTTTTAAAAATATTTTCAAACTGCAAGTATAATTGGACAAGATTTAGACTTATTAATGTCTGGTAGCATATTATCACTGATATCACAGCCCTTATCATTGATATCTAACTTTTATTTTAATTAGAAATATTGAAAATTATTGTTAATTTTTTTAAAATATTGTAATTAATGAATTATCTACTATCATTTATCCAAAATTTTTTTTAAATTAATTATAATAACCATTAATTCTATATAAAACTATTTTGTGACATTCAAATTATATGGTGAAAAAATGAAAAAATCTACAAAATTAAAAATAAAACTAATATTTTATATTTCAAATTAAAAAAAAAATACAAAAATAAAACAATCAAATAAAATTAATTTTTACTTTTCTTTTGCATTCTTTTTCAATCTTCCATATTGTTTTTCTTCTTTCTCTTTTTCCTCGATTTTATATATTTACGTGTTTAGATTAATTTTTTTTCGCATCTCTTATTTCTACCACACTTTTTTCTTTTTATTTTGATTTTATTTTTTTTTTGTATTTTATACTCTTTTTCACCTCAATTTAACAATTTGATTACTAATGTCTTTTATTTTAGTAAAGGTGTGTCTACACATTTCAATGTTTATATTAAAAAAAAATATGTGAATACGAAAACAAGCAAAGACAGCTATAGCAAAGACATTTTATACGATAAATTATTATCATTTGATAGAATAATAAAACAAAACAAAAAAAAAAAAACCAAATGACATTAAAAGAAAGAGAAAGAAGATTGAAATGGACAACCATGTAAACACATTGACGGTTTTGTTTAACAACAACACTCTGTATATAAATTTGAAAAAAAGAATAAAATGGTAAAATATAGATACAAAAATAATAAAAAATAGATAAATTAAAAAGAAAGTTGATCTTGTTGTTTGTAGGATACTCTATTATTTTATATTTAAGTAATTAACAATTCTTGTTTTTAACCAGAATATGAAATTTAAGCTTACGTATTTTATTAAATATTAAAGTTATTTGTAATTTTGTTTGAAATAAGAAATCTGTAGTTATATTAAAAGTGTTTTTAAGAATCTGTGAGTTAAAAGCTTTGAATGAAATTATTAACTTTTAAATTTTGTTTTTAAATAGTTTAGTTTCTCAAAATTTAATTTTTTTTTGTACAAATTCTATAAATAGTTAAAATAATATGCTACCAGACATTAATAAGTCTAAATCAGGTCCAATTATACTTGTATAGTACAAAAATAGTACAAGCTTAGTGCAAAAAATACGTGAATTCTTACAAAAGACTTAATATTATTAAATATTATGTCCAAAATCTGAATACAAGAATTTTTTTTCCAATAAATAATATAATAAGAAGCAAAAATCATTGGAATATATAATTTTATGATAAAATTAATCAGAAGTCATTATGATAGAGCTTTAATACTCCAGAAAATTGTTTAATATCACAAAAATCTAGCACATTAAGGAGTACATTAAAAAGACTTTGTTCGCTGGTTTTATAGATCCTATGCATTTATTGTCTTAGACAAATAATGATATATTCAAAACCAAAATCATGTTCTTACACTATTTCATTAAAGCAGACCTGCTAAATGCAAAAAATCAATTAAATCCCGGGCAATATTAATGGAAATAATGTAAGATATGACATGTTTATAACAGAAAAAGATAAATTAATAAGTTAATTATTTGTGGTTTAATACATTTTAAGATACTATCTAAAGTAATTTGTATTATTTTTTAATTCATAAGATCAGTTTAAATAAATTTAGGTTTATGTTAGTTAAGCGTATATTTAGAAATAATTATAAATAATTTAAGTTACACATAAGAATACTATATTATTACAAACTAAAGTTTAATTATACAAAAAAGCTGTTTTAAAAATAAGTTTAAAAAAATTGCATATTTTAAGGCTTAATCAAATTTTTTGTAATTAAATGGATTCCTAATAAATTTTCAAATAATTTTCAATAAAAAAGAGTATTACATTTAAGTTACTCATTAATACTGTAATATTATAAAAAAACTAAATTATTACTTAAAAAAATAATCTTTTTAAAATTAATTAAAAAAATTGCATATTTTCAGGCTCAAACTAATTTTTTGTAATTAATTGGATTCCTAATAAATTTTCGAATAATTTTGAATGAAAAAAGATATTAGAAACATTAAATTATTTAAATCAACATTATAAAAAGAAAATTCAATATAATTCCAACTACTATTCCAAATACTATTTGGAAGTTATAAATAAATTCGAAAGAGATATTAAAAAAAAAACACAAAATAATATCAGTATTAAAATTGAAGGCAAAGAGTATACAAAAAAAAAAAATTAGATATATAATGGGCTAGGCAAATTCTATTATCTTTGACTTGATTTGTGTTGTTAACTTGATAGTTTTTACATTGATACCTTCATTGGACAACCATATAAATATATTTGTATTCAAGTAATAAAAAAAAAAAACACAAACATGAGGCGACCTCAAAATAAGAAATTCTTTAAAAAAAAATCTAAAAATATATATATATGTGTATATTTATAATGAAAAAATAAAATCTAAATTAAAAAGCTGCTCCCTCTAAAAAATATTTAAACAAAAGGTTGAAAATAAAATTAGGACATTGTGAATATTTCGTAAATAAACTAAATAAATAAAATAAACAGAATAAAATACAAAAAAAAAAAAAAACAAAAACAATGTTTAGTAAAAGCAAACGTATTAAATAAGATAGTATATAAAGAATGTGATAAAAATGATTTTCATTAGATTATTTATAGCTTCTTTTTTTTTTTTTTTTAAATGGGGAGTTCCGGTATAAAATGTAAAAAAATATTTTTTTAAAATTTATATAACAAGATTGTTTTTGTTGTTTTTTGTTTTTAATTTCTTCAATTTCTTGTATGTTATATTTTGCATCATTAATTTTCTGAATCATAAACATATAACTAATTTGATTATCATTATTGTTGTTGTACAATATTTCATCTTTTTTCATTTTAATTTTTTTTGTTTTTTTTTTTGTTTTATATAAAAATATTTCATAAAAACTTTAAAAGAAATTCAATGAAATATTATTGATTTTTTATATTGAAGAAAATATAGATAGATTTATTTAAGGGTAGAATATACGCATTTTTATATATGTAATCTAATTAATTTAAGATTAAAAATGTATATGATCAATTGGAAAATTTAAAAAACAACTTCAATTCAAATTCTGATCAAATTATATGTAAAACAAGTAAAGAAACAGTCAGTCGGTGCAACCGACTTAGAAATACCCTACACCTATTTGGTTCAAATTTAAGGACATATCCATAAGTCGTTTTAACACCATAAAAGCTGTTATTAATTTGATCGTAAGACATAGCTAACCAAATTAACTTTATAATACAAAAAACCTTTTCTAATTACACTATCTATTAAAAAATATTACAAATTCTTACTAATATATCTATTTAAAAATATTAAAAAACAAACAAACTTGAAATAAATGAAAATATATTTATTCCAATTCAATTACAAAATGAAAAAATTCTAATTATTAAATTTTGTGATAAAAAGATAATCAAAGCATAATATTTTTAATAATCCAAATTTTTAAAAATTGCAATTATTTTAAATGGTTAGTTTATATACCTAATAGAAAAGCTTATAAACGCAAAATATGCAATAAATGTATTTCTAAAATACAATTAAAAATTTACACCTTTTCATATAATTCATTTAAATATAAAAATAAATTTTACATAAATGCAGCAAGTACCTTTGAACATAGCTGAACCACTACAATTAAGTCTAGATTTCGGAGACACATAGGACATAGGAAATATATTCTTTGGCTTTGAAATTAAACTCGACCACAACCAATTCCCATGGTACTTTCATTATTAATAACTTAGAGTTTAAATTTCATCAAAATACCGGCATTATTTTTTGAATTATGGTGTTTTTAAGATATATGTTTGTTAGTCCTTGAACTTGTCAAGGGTTCCAGAACCCGAAACAATGGTACGATTTCGCCCATATGCAGTCCCTTCATACTTTCAATACTAGTTAACCCTTGTATACAATTGGAACGTTCTATCTTAATTTTAAGTTACTAGTTTTATTAATTTCGATGATAAGCTTTTACACATTGGGGGTCTAAGATAAGGTACTGAACCACCTCTCCAATTGATCCCACATTAGGGGACCACGCAAGACATAGTAAAGAACACCCTTGTGGCAAATTGGAAGCTTCTACATTTTTTCAAGTTGTTATCTTTATTAATTTTAAAGATATGTTTTAAGGTCTTCGAAAATGTGTGGCTGGTCCCCGACCCAGTACTCCAATGGGACCCAAATTCCCAAGACACTTAGGAAATAGGAAGGGACACCCTGATACCAAATTTGGAGGTTCTATCTTCATTGGTTTCGGAATTATGCTCGTTTGGCCTAAATTCGATCAAAAAGTTCTAGGTTCCGAACGCATGGTCCAATCCCGACCTTACGCAATCCCCGAAGTAGTTTTATTACTAGTAACCTACAGCACAAATTTGATGAAGATAGCGTCATTAGTTGTTGAGTTATCGTGATTTTTTATATATGTTCGTTAGCCCTTCGATCGATTAAAAGGTCCAGAATCCAAACCAATGGGCCGATTTCGCCCATATGCAATCCCCGCCGTACTTTCAGTCCTAGTAACCTACAGTTAAAATTTCATCAAGATAGCTCCATTATTTTTTGAGTTATCGTGCCTACGGACGGACAGACGGACAGACGGACGGACGGACATGGCTATATCGACTAAG
Organism: Dolichopus griseipennis; assembly: GCA_963082915.1. Lineage (NCBI taxonomy): Eukaryota > Metazoa > Arthropoda > Insecta > Diptera > Dolichopodidae > Dolichopus > Dolichopus griseipennis. Next base: position 333,007,163 of record OY720441.1, on the reverse strand, counting down.
GCGGTCACGCTGATCACAAATATATATACTTTTCCATATCTAGCTCGCTTCGTTTAGGTGGTTACGAACACCATACCAAAGTTAATATACCCCTTTACCTATTCTATAGGTGTAGAGTATAAAAAGTTCTTTGTTTTTAAATTGACGATTTCAAATGAAAGAACTAAATCTTTAGTTGAAGATTTAAATAATAATATATAATACCGAGTAAGAATGTCAACTCTGGGATACCCGTATGACCGTAATATAAATATTATATCATCAGATTAATTACTTTTGGCAAAATTCCAAACATTCAGTTTTATTATGTATAAAGTAATGCTCATGTGTATATGAAGTTGTATGGCAGCTACTCAAACTCAATGCGGTAGACCAACCAAATTTTGCAGAAACTTTGGCCATAAAACTAAAACTATTTTTGAGAAAATTTCAGACACTCAGCTACTCGAACCCTCGGTACCTATGGTATAGACAGGCTTATTAGTTCAGTTTAACACAGTTAGTATATTTAATCTTATATACAATTTATAAATTATAGTGTAGTGAATGTGATTTTTAAATCTCATTGAAATTAATAAAAAAAAATATAATTTTTATTGATTTTTTTGAACATATTTTCATCCATAATATTTTATTTCAAATTATTAATATGTCTTAGTGAATTAAAAAATCTCAAAATAATGTACAAAACAGTACAAAACTTAATTAAATAACAAAATAAAAACATAAAAATACATATTTATAGCTCTTGTATACACCTTTAAGTTTAACCTTAATAAATAACATTTAAATACATTAAATTTTTATCAAACCCTGGATATTTTATTTAAATATAATTTTTTTTTGCCACCATTAACGTCCTTCATTATACCTCCTATACATTAAGTTTACTCAATAAGAAAAATAGGAAGGGGAAACTGCCAACAATTTGTTTCCAAAAAAATAAAAAAAAATTTTTACAATTACATCCGAAATTGCAAACAATTAATAATACAGTCGAATAATGTCGGCAGATTAGCTGCCGGCAATGAAATAAAAATTATAACTTCAAGAAAAAAAAAAATCGGATAATAAAGAAAAGCGAAAAATATTAAATATTTTCCTTCCCTATTTGAAAATAAACGAAAAAAATTAAATCTAAAACAAAAGAGAGTTTTTCTTTTTTTTTTTTTTGCATCACCTGTTTAAGAAATGAATAACAAAATCTATATGTAGAGTCGAAACTATAACTCTGCTAATGAAATTTTATAGCACCTCGTATAATGACCCATATTCCCAATTGTCATTTAATGCTAATGACCCTCGTACTCTACATTTAAATTAAAATAAACATAAACAGGGCTGGGCGAAATATTATTAACAAGTTTAGAAAATTAAGTACCATACGATGCGCCCGGTGAATTTAATTAGTTAAGTGCGGAATAAAGTGAAACAGTTATGTTCTGTGTTTTTTGGTTATATTGAAAGTTGTTGAAAGTATGGTTTTTAAAATTCTATGTATACAAATGAGTGAGGGCTTAAAGTGCAATTGACTGATGCACAGTAGTAATAACCGCGTTAAATAGGTTTGTAAATCGAGAATTCAAAATTTTTATTTTATAATTGCATACTCACAGGAGAAATATAGAAAAATGAAAGAAAACTCTGGTATTTTGAACTTATTTATTGCTTTAGATCACAGGAAACATTTGGATGCCTATCTTATAAATAATTTTAGTTAAAACAGCTCTATAGCTGCAGTTGGTTGATTAATTTCAAGTTCCTAAGAAAACATTAAAGGCTTTTCTTAAAAATCAATATAGAGTATGTGACTCGCTTTTGAATTGTAGTCCTAACGTTCAATATAGAAAGCCATTAAAAAAATCTATTTATTTGGTCCTACTATAAAAATTCTTAAACCACTATTAAAGCTTACTACTATTACATTTCTCATTTTTGTTTTTTACTAATAGAAAAAGGGACACTGCAAAAATAAACTTTAAACACTTAAAAGTAAATTTATTAAAAATGAGGAAGAGTGTGGTAGAGTAGACTGTGTCAACTATGGGATACCCGTATGACCGTTATATAAACATTTTATCATTTATAAACATTAATTACTTATGGCAAAATTTCAAACATATAGCTTTATTAGGTGTAGTGTAATGTTCATATAAAAGAAGGAGTTGTATGGCAGCTACTCGAACCCTCTTCAGTAGACCAACCAAATTTTTCAGAAACTTTGGCTATAAAACTAAACTACTTTTGCCAAAATTTCAGACACGTAGCTGTAATAGGTACAGAGAAATACTCATATAAAAAAGGAAGTTGTATGGCAGCTACCCGAACCCATAGACCAAAATGGCTGGATTTAAATAGCGATGACGGCTATTGCAAAAAAAAAAACAGATTTGCGAAAATTTCAAGATCCTAGCTCCTTTAGTTTTTGAGTTATCGTGGTGACGGACGGACAGACAGACGGACGGACAGACAGACGGACGGACATACATAGCTAAATCAATTTATTTTGCGGTTCTGATCCGATCCTTATACACCTGAGTCTATATCTTATTTTAACATAAAATTTGGTATATATGGATAAAGTTTTCAAACAAAAAACTCAAAAGGAAAATTGGTAAAAATAAGCATTTTTTCAAAAAAAAAAAATAATCTAAAATAACGTAAAAAAAAAAATAAAGTAAAATCGAGTATCAAAAAAAACAAATTGAAACTTTCTCTCACAATACTTAGGTAATTTTGACAATCACATTTAAAAGTTTCCATGATAGGGCCCTGCAAATTATTGTAAACTTTGTCTTAGCCTATCAAATAAAAATGCACATTCAGATTTATAAACTTTTTTTTTATATTGTACCATAGTACTGCCCTGCATTATCACACATCCCAAAAACACAAATTATTAATAGTCTTAATATTTACTTGTAAATAGCTTGTATTTTTTTTTTATGAATTACATTTTTCTTTTCATATTTTCACTGCAAATCAACAAAAAAAAAAAAAAAAAAATTAAAAACCAAATTCAAACTGAACTTAATTCGCGAAAAAATAAATTAAATACAAAATATTACATAAAATAAAAATATGAATTGCGTGCAATAAATTGCTAGTAATTATTTCATCATAATAAATTAACGGAAATAAAATGTCACCCTCCCATATTGTTAACAATTATGTACTGTATAATCACAGTACAACCATCATCATTTTCATCACTATCACTATTATATACCAAACACCATTTACTGTACAACAATCACTAAACTGGATCCGAACCCATCTGATTCGATCAGAGATATGTATACGAGTATAATGAAATAAAATTGTTATAAAATGCCACTTAAGAGATTACATAAGTATAACGGTAAAAAGTATAATCAAAATAAAAAAAAACCAAGTGAGGAAAAAAAACCAAGGGTTTTTAAAAAAGCACATTTTCAAATTTATATTGTATTACATACTGAGTTTAACTTTGGAAAATTAAATATTTACTTGGAAATAGTTACTGCTTACTTATAAAATTTACTGCTAACAGTAAAGTTTTTATTTTAAAGTTGTTATAGCCCTTCAATGGGGAAGGTTGCCAAGTTTCTCAAGGATCTAACTTCATCTAATTCCTCCCACCCCCTTCCATCCCCCTCCATTATTTTGGTTCTAGGAATAATATTGTGAATTTTACTTAGAATTATACAATCTAAGCAAAAATGGGTAAAACTGAGAGACACTTTCTTCAATTCAAGGAACCGCTTTTAAATTTAAGAAAAACTTTTAACATATGTTAAAATATAATGTTGGGCCTTTAAATTTTGTATATTAATAAAAAAAAAATTGGACAGGTATTAAAGTTACAGGTGCTTAAAAATAGCAAAATTGAAATTTTTGAGCCCTTATAGCTCCTAAACATGGAGCTTGACAAAAAAATTTTATTAACCGACTCCTACTAATTTCTAAGTATCTAACTTCTCCCAAAATTTCAAGAGCCTAGCTTGAACCATTCAGAAGATATATTTCGCCAAAAATTTTGCAAAAATTGAGTTTTGTGTAATGTTAAATTTTAGTACCGTATGGTAACCCTAAACATTTGCCTTTTAAATATTTATAAAGTTTGTGAAACCAGCTATCGTTTGCCGTTTTCAGATTGGAAATATATCTTACAGAACTCTTGTTATAACAATTTAAATATAGGACTTTTTCAAACTTTGGGGGCTGTAGGCCCGCAACTGGTGGGGCTACATAAAAAAATTCTTCTACAAAATTATTTTTTTTGCAAAAACTACCCATGGCTAAAATTTCTTTACTCTATTTCAAACGGTGTAAAAGTTTTTGTAAACATACGGACAGACAGACAGACGGACAGACGGACAGACGGACGGACAGAGTGAAGCTATATAGGCACATTTTTACAAAATTTTTTGAAAATGTGCTAAAAAGGGTAGAAAAAAAAAATTAAAATTAAAATGTAAACGTTACAAATTACTGTACAAGTTGAATAAAAAATTCAAATTATTTTGACAATTTGTATTTTATTCGTTTTGTTTCATTTTCGATTCTATTGTGAATTCATCAGATGTTTTTTTTTCTTTTGGTAGAAATTGTGAATAAAAAAAAAAAAAAAACTGAAATTCCCATGATAGAATTCAGGGTAAAAAATGAATTATTAAATCACTTTAGTTTTATATTCGAATTTATGTATTGAAAGCTTTAGTGATTTTTTTTTTAAATATAAATATATAATTTTTCATTTTTTTTTTTTGTATTTATTTTTTTATATATAACAAAACCAATATTCAGAATACAGACTGTACAATTATTTTCAATATCAATATCTTATCTGTTGAAAAAATTATAAGTGTAGACTTTTATAAAACTAAATTTTACAGAATCTGAATTATCGGAGATGTTTGCAACACAAAAAAAGAAAGGAAAAACTGTATTTTTCCAATTTCCAATTTATTTTGATACTATCAGTATAGCCCTCTGCTTAAGACCCTTATGGGCTGATTATTATTATTCAAATAAATTTATATGTTTTATATAAAAGTGGCTTAATTTCGGTCCCGCAGTTTTCTATCTATTATCTCTAATTTCATTGACTCACTGACTATATACTCACTTATTTTTCCTACCTGGTCTACTTCAAGATGTTACGTGGTGTCAATTCTTGCTCTGCTGATGGTGTATTCTATCCACTTCTGTTTTCTGATAAGATCCACTGCTCATTCTATATTAGTAATACTGATTTTTCACATGGGTCGAATATCAGTCATTTTATGCCTCCAGTGGCTACTTTCATACTCACAAGTCACCAAAGTCCTCAGAACGTAATTTTCACAAGTTTCAACCTATTGTCTATTTCGCTTTCTGATATCCATGAACTTAAAAATTTTAATGTAGCTCAGAACTACATAGTTGACAATGAAATATGAACTCACTTTCTTATCTTTTACAACTCTATTTTAGAATTACAATTTTGCATAACCTTAGGATCAAGTCTTCTGAAAACATTTTCAATTTACAATTTCGCATAGTTTTAAGATATTTTTTTTTTTTTATATATTGCTTATATTTTTATTTATTTATTTATTAATATTATATAACATAAAGATATTGCAATATTTTGAAACCTTTGATAACTGAGACCATTATAGGTTAGAATACTATTATTAGATTATACACAAATACTATTTATGATATTTATTCAATTAAGTATTATACTATTATTATATTTAATTGCAAGGGGGAATTTTGATGAAAAGTCACTTTTTCAGTAATTTTCCTTGGGCGGGGATTGAACCGATTGATTGATGAGTTAATATGTAAGTTAGGTACTTAAACCTTGCGCCATCAACGCCACAAATTATTTATATAATTTAATTTTATTTTAAATTATCACCTATACATCTTCCAAAATTCTAGAGACCTTTATATATCACCATTTATATAAAATTAAGACTTTAATCAATCGCCACAACGGCAACACGTGTCACTACCAAAAATATGTCAAAAAATTCTTTAGTTTCTGACTTTTTTAAAATGAACAAATAAAATATATATATATATATATTCTATGTAGATATATATATATATATATAAACTTAGATATATAAACTAAAGATATATATATATATATATATATATATATATATATATATATATATATCTAATAAATTTTAGAGTTTATATACCAAAAAATTAAAAAAAAAAATATATTTTTAAATGTCCTATTGATTTTTAAAGGACGTACAGTTATATCTTTAAAGATATGTTTCTGCATCAAGTATCCTTGCAGTATACTGTTTTATTTCTATGAATGACCTAAGAATAACCTTACAATTACTTATAAGAGTGTAATTTCAATTATCATTATATAGTCCAGACTTATTTCAAGTTGAATCAAATGCTTTAAGTGCAATAATAATGGTTTGGTTTGAAATGATGTCTAAAAAATATTAATATTTGAGTTAAATATCGTACAATATAAGTAAATAATATTTACGTAATGACAGACATTCCAGTATGTAATTATAATCAAAAATAGCTATAAGTTATCTTTTACCTTTAACAGATACTTATTATAACCATCACATTTTATGTTGAGGACGAATAGTTTGATAATATAAATAATAAAAATCTATAAATTTTTGCATGAAACTTCATAAATCAAAAAAGTTAACCAAAAGTTTAATCATAGTTCTTTAGAGTACATGTAATATATAATTATTGTAACTTAACTTGCATAATTATCTTCAATACACAGAAAAAAAAACAGGCCATAACCGTTTATAAAAAATTATTATACCTTTAAAAATCAAATAAATTGAGTGCAAGGTTCTTTTGTGCAATAATTTTGTTTTTTTTTTTTTTAAAATGTCCTTAATAATTAAAAATATATTCATGAATAAAACAATAAAAATGTTTAATGGCGGGTATATGATACATAAAAATAAATTTCGATATGTAATTTTTATAAATAAGTGCTTTCCCTTTGGCTTTTTAGTGTTCTTTGGAAATTTTATATGTGAATATTCAGATTGAGCTGTTGAAGGAAACTCACTTTTCACACTGAGCCAACATTCAAATTTTAATTGCTTAATTATTAGATATAGCGTTACTTAAGTTTTGATAATTAATTTTATTACAGTTATTTAAAGCTCTTTAAGTTTTCAGAGTACAGAATTCATTCACTTTCGATCAATCTTTTGACGTAAAGCAAGTATATAACTACTTTTACAACTTTTTATCGTGATTAAAGTCCGTTCCGAGAATATATAAAAGGGATAGTAACAAATTTCATTAAATTTTTTACTTACACGCTAGTCAACTCTAGGAATGAATTATTTTATTCATAGTTTAAAAATAAATATGTATGTTTAGCTATGGGGCTAAGGAGTTAGAATGAAAATAGGATAGAAGAGGAGAGTTCAGTGGTAGGTTAGAAAGGAACTTATTTAAGATTTTTTTGAAACGTTGCAAATTGTATAAAGGTCTATTTCTATCAGAGGGAAACACATTTAATGGAAGCATGTTCTATATTTTAGCACTTATCAAAATAAATGAATTTTCATAACCAGTTTTGAGCCATTTGAGTCCTCTTTGGTGTTGCATTGGAATTGTTTAAAGGGAGGCATTATTGATTTTAATTCTATAGAGCAAGTGTCTATACCTACAAGATATATATAAAAGAGAGTTAAGGCTCTAATATTACGACGACTGCTAAGGGGAATGAAAGTAACCTGAACGGAAGTGTCGCCCATTAGGCGTAAGACGCGATTTTGGATTTTGTCCAGGTAACTTAGTGAAGTTTTGGGAGCGCCACCCTAAATGTGAGAGTTATACTCCATTTTAAGTCGTATGTAGGCTTTATATTTATTGGACAGATCTCTGGGAGAAAAATACGCTTGACAGCGAGAGAGAAAACCCAAACATTTGGCAGCGTTATTAGCTACATTAAAAATATGATCATTCCATAACATTTTTTTGGTTAACCTAGGATGTTTAAACTTTCAGACCGCTGTATGATTTCTCCCTGAAATCTCAGAGTAGGGGTTATTTAATCTCTTTTCTCTTTTGCAAGAGATGCAACAGCTTTAAATCTTGGAAATGTTTAAATCAGCTCTGTTAGCTTTACCTCAATCGGATAATTTTGCTGGTCATAATTGACTGAGCTAGCCATCAGATTTTTCTTTAAATAGATTGCGGCAGAAGTCGCATTTGATTTTTTTTATCGGCGAAACTGTGAATTGGATTGAGTTTTTGTTTATTATTACAGCCACCACTCCCTTCAACCAGCAAACATACACGAAGCTTAAAAGCACACGGTAACACTGTTTTAAAGTGAGAAAGAACTTAAGAAAAATTTTTTAAAAAATTTTGCAACACATTAAATTAACGGATTATTTCAATTATGCGAAGATAATTATATTACAAGAACTCCCAGAACCATATCCTAGAATCTTAAATAGTCGTTAGATGAATCATAGAAACTGGTTATGTCGAAAAGAGTTAACAAGCTGAAAAAGGGGGATTCAGATGAACATTTCTCCGAAATTATAAGAATCTACAATTTTTTTGATTGTTTCCAAATAATTAGAAATCATTTGTACTCGATTTCAATACACTTCTTATGCATTCAAATGAAAGGTAAATAAATTAATTTAATGACCAAAGTTCACTTTTCACGTAATTTAAATATTTTCGTTAAATAGAATGAATTAATAATTTTTAGTTATAAAAAGTTTATCATTTTAATTTTGTGTTACTTTGAATTAAATATATGCAAATTTTGTTTAATATAAAATAAATTTAGAATAAATCGATTTTAATATTTACTAACTTAAAAGTTATTTTCAGTTTTTTGCATTAAAGACATATAAAATTTAATAAAATTTGTGATTTAATGATTAAATAATGTCTTAAAAATAAATTCAGGTACAAAATATTTTAAATTTTAATTTAAATATTTAAAATTGAACCACTTTTATTAATTTTCAGACTGATAATTATTTTTCTCAACAGTGGATCAGTATTTTGAATAATGAAACAAAATTGTTCCAATGAGAGTTTGTTTCATTTCACATCGTTTCAGTTTGTCATTAAAAAAAATCCTAAAGTAATTCTCTGATAATATTTCATTTTGTTTTTGTATTTTAATCAATATTCACACAAAAAGCTATATTCGCTTTTATGGAAATAAATGTAAGTTTTTAATAAAACTTTATTTCTGTATGCATTTCAACGAAAGCTATTACTGACACCCAAGTGAGCTTTTTAATTAATAAAACTTAACAATTTATCAAAAAATTTTGAATTATTTGATTATTTGATTAGTGATAAGTTGTTGGTGCAATAAGACCTAGATATTAATATAATACAGATACAATAATAAGACCATTTAAGATAAATCACTGGCAAACGACTTTGATGACATCAAAATACATTAACTAAAGCTTTAAATCTCTACAATTAAACCTTCGAATTAACTCGAAACAAAATACGTTCAATATAATATTAGAGATTAAGAAAAAATTTTTAGTTAAATATATGCTAAATATATAGTTTAATATGTGGGCCCAATTGCTACAACCACTTATCATCAATCAAGTAATAAAATATTAATTTTTTGATAATTTTTTGTTGCACTAAAACCATATAAATTATGTAAGACAATATTTACTTATTGTCAATATGACAATATTGACAATATTTACAATATTTACAAAAAAAATTGATTTTAAGGTGGAGCAAAGTTTTATTTAGTAAAAAGTAGCCTGATGTTTAAATCAAATATATACATTTATACCAGTTATACAATGGACTGAATGCGACGAATGATCGTCTTAATTAAATTATTTTGTAAAAAAATGTAATTTTACTAGATTTTAATTTATTTTATAAAGATTTTATCTAATTTATTTAAATTTAAATAAACTAAATTAGTAAAACTTTTTATTTGTAAAAACTCTAATTTTTTTAAAAATGATTATTTTATTCTAAATTATGATTTTATCAGTTTAAATGGCATTTGACAGCTTTCATTCTATATTATTCTAAATTATTATTTTTAAGATATAATCTAAAACTAGAACTTACAACAAACTTCTTGTCAAATTCAAAACTAATTACTAACAAGAGACATTTTATAGTACATTGTATGAATATATCATACAAAGTAAATTAATCATTCTAATATGTAAATTACATATTTATACTATATCTTTAATTTTAAGTATTTTTTTTTTTTTTATTCAAAACCCCTTTAAATTTTGATTTAAGGTTTAATATACCTTGAAAATTATTGAAAAAAACATTCAAGGTTGCAAATTCTAAATTTGTGAACACAACTAAAAAAAAGAGAACCTTAAAACAATAGTCTAAAAAGAAATAAAACATTCTTGTAAAACATTTTAAGCATTAAACAAAACAAAAATTTTATTTATGTATTAATTCAAAAAATAAAAAAAACGATGAAGAGTGTAGAAGAGTAGACTCTGCCAACTGTGGGATACCCGCATCACTTTTGGCAAAATTTTAAATACACAACTTATTAGGCTTTCGCAGTTATGTACAAACGAAAATAAAAGTCCAAAGGCAGCTCTTCGAACCTCTTCTACTACACCAACTTATTTTAATCAAATATTGGCCATTAAATTCAACTACTATTGACATAATTTCTAACATCCAGCTTTATTATGTACTTACTTTATTATGCAGTTACTCGAACCCGTTGAGCAAAATTGCTGGATTTCAATAGCGATGACGGCTATTCCATAAATCTAAGTTGGAAAAATTTCAAAATAGCTCCTATGTGTTTTGAGTTGTTGATTCTTTATTTTTGGGTCCTATCTCCTATCTTCTTTATTTTTTGATCGTGCGGACTTATGGACGGACTGACTGAAGGACGATTTACTTTTCCCATTCATACCTTTGTTTCTATATCCACTCCTCTTCTTTTTCGGCTTCACAAGCGTAATGGCAAGCTTAGCATATCCTTTTAACTTATAATCATACTGATATAAAAATAAAAAAAAATTTTTATTACGATACTGGAAAAGAACTCCCCTTTTAAATATTTCTAAGTTTTATTTTTAATTTTTTATAATATGCAGCCTTTAAACAATAAAAGAGGAAACAAAAAAATACCATTAAACTGAACAAAATAAAAAAGCCAACCAAAGTACAAAATCACATTTCATACTGTCAGCAGTACAAAAATATGACTTCCGGTCAGATTTTCAGTTATATTTCAAAGTTTTTTATTTTGATTTTTTTTAAATTTTGTTAAAAAAAAAATTATGCCTATAAAAGTCAACGATAATTGCTTCCTGATTTTCAACGCTACTATATTTACCCTAACGATTTTTGAACAGTAATGTAATTAGGTTAAATTTTGGCTCATATAATAAATAACTGTGATTTTTTAAACCTTAAAACTTTTATAAAAATTGAAAATTGCTTTTTTTTTTTTTTAATTTAATATAAATACATTCCGAAATTGTTGAATTAATTTCTTTTCATTTTGGGTAATTTAATTTCTTAAATCTTTAGAATATAGGAAAGTTTTCATCTAAATTTGGAGACTTTGTGATGGCAAGTAAATAAATTTTTTGAGAACCTTAAAGGAGAAAAAGAAAGTTCATTAATGACTTTAAAAATTATAGTGTTATATTTAATGAAACCTTTTACACCTTGGAGATTCTTCTCTCACAGAGGCTTTAACTCTTTACCTTTAACAAAGCTCCAGTCAAATAACACGATAATCTTAATTCGATATAAAGGAAACATGATAACTTCTAGAATTCAAATTAATTTGGACATGGAAGAAACCTCTCTTGAATAAATCTATATATATTATTATTATTTGATCTAAAGATATTTCATCTATGTCTAACTAAAAGTCATCAAATTCAAGAGTAAAATCGAAATATGATAAAGATTAATTTGTGTCTACGATGTAAAAATCCTACGCTAAAATGACGTAGAATCAAAAGTACAAAAGCAAAAAATAAAATATAAGTTTAATGTTACGGATATTATAAAAGAAATTACTAGGAGGTCAGTAAGATATCAAATTTGAAGTAAAGATATAAGGAAGTCCCGTTACATTGAAGGAATACAGTTGAGATAAGCAAAAAACGGAGAACAAAGACCATATAGACAAGATTGTTTGAGTTCGGCATCCTTAAAAAAGAGATTATGGTTTTCCAAGAAAGAATGCAATAAGTTTCCCAACCAACTAAACATAGAAATAAATGTATAAATTGAAAAGTATAATATTGGCAGAATGATTGTGAATGTAGAAGAATCCGAAGAATCAATTGAATAAGTCTTTAACACACACGGATCATAGTCATGATAACAAGGAGAAGAGTAAAATAGTACTCTATATACGTACGTATGAATTTAAAAGACTCAGATTTCTTTTTAATTTAAAGTTTTAAAAATCGTGAGTGCCTCAAGCCGTACATTCTATTTATTAAAACATTTTACTGTTCTTTGTTTAAATCCCGATTCTCCTATAATTTTATTTTTTTTTAAGTATTTTTTTTATCACCCCAATATTTTCCTTTAAAAAAGTTTTATTTTTTTTTTTTACTATAATTTTGTTAAATTTGTACACCTTTACTTGTATTTTACCGACAGTTGAAGCTTAAAATGACCTTTAAATTGGAAAATTTCAAGAACAAAATGAAAGGCAAAACCCCAATAAAGCAAAACGGAAAAATAATGTAAATCCGGATATAAAAACATAAAAATGAGTTGTTTCTTTATTTCTAATATTAAAACGCAATTTTCAAACACTTTGTGTTTATTTTCAATTTAAAATAAAAAACAAAAAAAAAAATATCTGCAACCCAATAAAGAAAATGGGGAAGAAAAAAGAAAATTATATAGAATTTCCACAACAAGATTTTTTTTCCGGAAATTTTTAATATTAGTTATTTTGAAATTATTTTGCTTTACAACATATTGTTTTAATATTAATATATTTTATTATATTTTGATAAAAGTTCTCTAAAGCTTGAGTTTTGGGATCCAATCCGATAATTCAATGGAATTTATGAGTTTCAGTAAAGATTTAAGATTAAAAATGTAAGAAAGGTGGTGCGCCTCATTAAAAAAAAAATTGAACATAATTACTTAAAAAAGTTTGAATATTAGTTAAGTTGAGGGTGGATAATAGCTAAAATTAAAAAATAAATATGCACAGAAACATTTAAATTTATTAATAAAATGTGATCAAATTTAACTATTAATATGTATTTCGAAGTAAAGAAATTAAAAGAAAATTCTCAGTAGAAGAGAAAAAGAGTATTTCGCTCCTTAAAATATGCAATTTTTTGCGAATTCATTTTTGAAATAAATCAAATCATAATTCTTAGTTGTGGATGGCTTAACAGTTTAGCATATGACTTATTAGAAAAGTAATGTACCTTTTAGAGCCTCTAAAGATAATAAAGTTCCTTTACAAATCCCTAGAATAAGGAAGGAAATTAGGAATAAAGGATTTGGGAATTGAGATTATGTTGGATACAGGAAATAATTCAAAGGAATATAATGAATATGGATTTTAAATGTTCTTTGCACTTCTTTTATATATCATTTGCTAGATCGATACAAAGTTATTTTAATCGATCTTTCAACAAAAGAAGCTCTTCAATTGAATTTAGACTAAAAATAGTTTGTTGCACTCGTAATTCTCGTGACTTTTCTTAGCAAATTTTCTTTTTTTTTTAACTTTTTTTGAATTTCTTATGAAAATGCATACCTCTTGCATTGCATATATTCAAACTATTTAGATCGAAAAACTTGTTAGAGTTTAATTAGAAGCACAAAGTTTTGTGACATTAGCCAAAAAAAAATGTTGGAAGCAAATATTTCAAATATTCAGCTTTATTATGTATAAATTAATGCTCATGTGAAATATGAAGTTGTATGGCAACTTCTCGAACACACTGCAGAAGACAAAACCAAATTTGGCAGAAACTTTGGCCATAAAACTAAAACTATTTTTATCAAAATTTCAGATACCCAGCTTCAATAGGTCTAGAGTAATTCTCATATAAAATAAATTTGTATGGCAGATACTCGAACCCGTAGACCAAAATAGTTGGATTTCAATAGCGATGACGGTTATTGCATAAAAACGATTTTGCGAAAATTTCAAAACCCTAGCTCCTTTATTTTTTGAGTTATCGTGCGGTCGGGCGGACGGAAGTACGGACATTCAAAGCTAAATCGATTTATTTTTTGATTCTGATCCGATCCATACAATTCTTCTCTGTGTCACAAAAGTAATGGAAAATTTAATATACCCTTTGATCTATAGTCATACGGATATAAAAACTGGGATCAATATACTAATACCATATAAATAGCTTTAAAGCAACAATCAAATTTTTAAAGTTTTTTTAACATTTTATACCGTTATAAAAATACGAGACACAGACCAACAACAGCATATAAACATTCTTGTAATGCTAAGAAGTGATGAAAAGATTCATGTCCAGAAGGCGTATCAAATATGTTAAAAATAACAAAGCAAGGAATTAAAACAAAAAAAAAAAAACAAAACAAATCCTTTATTTCTTGTTTTTTTTTTTTTTTTGAATAATAAAACAAAAACACGGAAAACTTGGTGTTGTTCGGATAATTTTATATATATGTAATGCCATCTCACACAATCAAAATTGCAATGAAATACAAAAAAAAAAACACTTAAAATAAAAATACATATATATTGAATATGGAATGGAAGGAGCAAGACTTCAGCAAAAAAAATTTATAAATATTTAATTTGTTTTTCAATTTTTTCCATTCTTTCGTTTTTTTCTTTTTTTTTTTTTTTTGTAAAGGTCTAGGCGAGGTTTTGCAGGTTAAAACACTTTTTTTTTTTTTTTTATTAAAAAAAACTTTAAAAAATTTAACTTTTACCATTAGGTTTAATGATATATATATAGTAACCCTTATATATCCTTTTACAACGGTATTTTCTATTCTGAAATAACGGTATATAAAATAAGGCTAAGGACTTAAAAAAATCAAATTAGTAACCATCAGGACAATGAGAAAGAATGTTAAAAAAAAATGGAAATAAAAAAAAGAAGGTGAAATATTCTTAAAAAAAAAAAGAAGGTGGGGGTGAAATAAAACAAAACAGTTAAATTATTTTAATAAAGGTGTGTTTCAAATGTTTTTTTTTTTAAAGGAAATAGGAAGTATTTTAGTTAAAAAAAAATTATGGTGTTTTATTTATAAATTTTGTTTTTTAATTTTTTTTGTAAATCAATATAGAAAAAAGAAAATGAATTTACTTGATCATTTTATTGAGGTAAAATGATTTAAAAAAAACAATAACAATAAAATAATAAAATTCAGTAACAAATATGTTCTAATGTGAACAAAAACAACAGTTTAAATTGGTTTTATGTCTGTTTTTTTTGCAATCTTTATCGCATATAAAACATCGAATTGTCAGTTAAAATTAACAAGTAAACCGTTATGTTATTACTGATTTTTAATTGAATATTTGAAATTTTATTTTGTGCTTTATACCAGGGCTGTCGAGTCGGGAATCAAAGCCAGCAATTCTTCTTCTGACTCCGTAATTTTTTCTACCTCTAAAACGATAGTCTCCAACCTGGACTCCGAATCTTCGATAAATTTTGAGCAATGTTTGCCTTACAAAACTGTATACCTGTAAAAAAAATAACCAACATAGTAAACCTAAACAAGTGATGAAAAAAAACAAGGATTTTTAAAAAGAGCACATTTTCAAAATTATATAATTTTTAGTAAAGCATAAATATATGCACACAAATAAATTGATAATATTATAATTCAATTATTTCATCAATTCATTAGTATTAATAATGAATAATATTGAAATTCATACATAGAATACAATCCCAATGCATTCAAGAAACATGTTAACGAGTATTAAAATATAATGTTGGAGCTTTTGTGTTAACATTTAATTTTGAAAATATATACATTTGTGACTAAGTGATTTATAAAATTGGAAAATTTTTAATTTTTAAGTCCTAAAAGCCGTTGAATGCGAAAGGTTCAAATATTTTTCCAAAACAAACTTATGGTGATTCTCGAGGATCTAACCCCACCTCTCCCCGCCAAATGTTTCAGGATTTGGATATTAAATTTAGACTACAACCACAATTTGGAGTTTTACTTTAAATTTTGTTATCTACGCAAAAAACTAAGAGGAGCATTCTTCAATTTAACGAACTTTCTTCAATTTTTAAATTAAAGAAAAACCTTTAACATATGTTGGAATATATTGCTGCAGCTTTACATTTTGTATATTTGATTTGGAAAGGTATTTAAAAATAGCAAAAATTCAATTTTCGACCTCTTACTGCTCCCAAAACGTGAGTATAACAAAAAATATTTTTTTGAGTGTAACAAAAAAAAAAGATTGATAAAGGTAGTTCTACTATATTTAGCGCCACAACCAGTTTCTTACATGTAACGCTTTGTATTTATAGTAAAAAATTGAAAACCTTCGGAAATTTTGTTTCTTACAACAGTTGACAAAATTTTAATAATATGTATAACAAATTGTTTGTTTGGTATTTAATGTACCGGAATAAAGTAAAGTTGTACGAATCAATTATTCCATTTGACTGTTATTTTTCGGTTGCACTTGCAATTATTATTTTACAAAATAGAGCAGTTGACTCACATGTCATATTAAATAACTTAAAATTAACCTGGAGAATTTAATATAAATTTTTTTTTAAATATTAGAAATTTTTATTTTCTAATGCAACAAAATTCATTAAGAATATCTAGGACATATTTTTTGTTTTCTGTTCGCAATCCCCGACTTTCTGCTCTGATTAGTAACCTAAGATGGTTTAAAAAAACTAACGTATTAAAAAAATGAAACCAAAAATTGAGAATGACAAAAAAGTCAAAAAAGTCAAGAATGACAATAATTGTATTTGATAAAGAACATATTTGTTTTTGCAAAATATAATGCCATTTTTAGGTATTAAATTTCGAGGTTTTGTATATTTCTGCAAAAGTTTTCAGCTTCTAGGCTTTACGGGCTGTTTTTAAAAGACTTCTTCTTTCTTTCAAACCATCTGGAAGGTATAATGGGTCAAGAATTTTGTAAAAATTGAGTTCCATATATGGGTAAATTATAAAGTACCGTATTAGTATCCTAAGCATTATGATACAATTTCATATAGAACTTTAATTTCAACGACTTCAATTAAGGGGGTTACCAGATTTAAGGAGGGTTAAAGGACTACAGAAAAAAAGTTCTTCTATGATGTTAATTGCCCGTGTGTCACACAAAATAATTTTTAGACAATTCCTTGGTTCCCTTCCCTGAAATACTCATATGACCATAATATAAACATTATATCATCAGGTTAATTACTTTTGGCAAAATTTTAAATACACAACTTATTAGGCTTTCAGTTATGGGCAAAAGAAAATATTAATTGAAGGGCAGCTCTTCGAACCTCTTCCAGAAATTAAATCTATATTTTATTCAGACTTGGCCATTAAAGTTCACTACTACTGACGAAATTTCAGACATCAAGCTTTATTCTGTATAAAGTAATGCTCTTGTGTAATGTAAAGTAATGCTAATGCTCGGCCCGAAAATGGGGCCGCAACATTTTGAAACTTCATATAAGTGCTCGATTCATTATATAACTAACCATATGTAATTTTCATCCTCGTTGTATAATTGGTTTATAAGAAATTCATATTGGTGCGAAGTTTTTTGACAATTACTCGAAACCTACTGTAGTAGACCAACCAAATTTGCACTAACTTTGGACATAAAACTAAACTATTTTTGACAAAATTTCAGACACCCCGCCTCAATAAGTGTAGAGTAATACTCATATAAAAGAATGAGTTGTATGGCAGCTATTCGAACCTAATACAGTACACCAACCAAATTTTGCAGAAACATTGGCCATAAAACTAAACTACTTTTGGCACAATTACAGACACCCAGCTTCAATAAAAGCAAATTTTCCAAATTATATAAGTTTCTTATAAAAATATATATATAAAAATAAATGATAATATTATAATTTAGTGAATTCATCAATTTAACAATTATGAATAATATTGAAATTCATACATAGAATACAATCCCGATGCATTCAAGAAACATGTTAACGAGTATTAAAATATAATGTTGGAGCTTTTGTGTTAACATTTAATTTTGGAAATATATACATTTGTGACTAAGTGATTTATAAAATTGGAAAATTTTTAATTTTTAAGTCCTAAAAGCCGTTGAATGCGAAAGGTTCAAATATTTTTCCAAAACAAACTTATGGTGATTCTCGAGGATCTAACCCCACCTCTCCCCGCCAAATGTTTCAGGATTTGGATATTAAATTTAGACTACAACCACAATTTGGAGTTTTACTTTAAATTTTGTTATCTACGCAAAAAAAAATTAAGAGGAGCATTCTTCAATTTAACGAACTTTCTTCAATTTTTAAATTAAAGAAAAACCTTTAACATATGTTGGAATATATTGCTGCAGCTTTACATTTTGTATATTTGATTTGGAAAGGTATTTAAAAATAGCAAAAATTCAATTTTCGACCTCTTACTGCTCCCAAAACGTGAGTATAACAAAAAATATTTTTTTGAGTATAACAAAAAAAAAAGATTGATAAAGGTAGTTCTACTATATTTAGCGCCACAACCAGTTTCTTACATGTAACGCCTTGTATTTATAGTAAAAAATTGAAAACCTTCGGAAATTTTTATAAGAATAGTTTATTGTTTCTTACAACAGTTGACAAAGTTTTAATAATATGTATAACAAATTGTTTGTTTGGTATTTAATGTACCGGAATAAAGTAAAGTTGTACGAATCAATTATTCCATTTGATTATGATTTTTAGGTTTCACTTGCAATTATTATTTTACAAAATAGAGCAGTTGACTAACATTTCATATTAAATAACTTAAAATTAACCTGGAGAATTTTATATAAATTTTTTTTAAATATTAGAACTTTTTATTTTCTAATACAACAAAATTCATTAAGAATATCTAGGACATATTTTTTGTTTTCTGTTCGCAATCCCCGACTTTCTGCTCTGATTAGTAACCTAAGATGGTTTAAAAAAACTAACGTATTAAAAAAATGAAACCAAAAATTGAGAATGACAAAAAAGTCAAAAAAGTCAAGAATGACAATAATTGTATTTGATAAAGAACATATTTGTTTTTGCAAAATATAATGCCATTTTTAGGTATTAAATTTCGAGGTTTTGTATATTTCTGCAAAAGTTTTCAGCTTCTAGGCTTTACGGGCTGTTTTTAAAAGACTTTTTCTTTCTTTCAAACCATCTGGAAGGTATAATGGGTCAAGAATTTTGTAAAAATTGAGTTCCATATATGGGTAAATTATAAAGTACCGTATTGGTATCCTAAGCATTATGATACAATTTCATATAGAACTTTAATTTCAACGACTTCAATTAAGGGGGTTACCAGATTTAAGGAGGGCTAAAGGACTACAGAAAAAAAGTTCTTCTATGATGTTAATTGCCCGTGTGTCACACAAAATAATTTTTAGACAATTCCTTGGTTCCCTTCCCTGAAATACTCGTATGACCATAATATAAACATTATATCATCAGGTTAATTACTTTTGGCAAAATTTTAAATACACAACTTATTAGGCTTTCAGTTATGGGCAAAAGAAAATATTAATTGAAGGGCAGCTCTTCGAACCTCTTCCAGAAATTAAATCTATATTTTATTCAGACTTGGCCATTAAAGTTCACTACTACTGACGAAATTTCAGACATCAAGCTTTATTCTGTATAAAGTAATGCTCTTGTGTAATGTAAAGTAATGCTAATGCTCGGCCCGAAAATGGGGCCGCAACATTTTGAAACTTCATACAAGTGCTCGATTCATTATATAACTAACCGTATGTAATTTTCATCCTCGTTGTATAATTGGTTTATCAGAAATTCATATTGGTGCGAAGTTTTTTGACAATTACTCGAAACCTACTGTAGTAGACCAACCAAATTTGCACTAATTTTGGACATAAAACTAAACTATTTTTGACAAAATTTCAGACACCCCGCCTCAATAAGTGTAGAGTAATACTCATATAAAAGAATGAGTTGTATGGCAGCTATTCGAACCTAATACAGTACACCAACCAAATTTTGCAGAAACATTGGCCATAAAACTAAACTACTTTTGGCACAATTACAGACACCCAGCTTCAATAAAAGCAAATTTTCCAAATTATATAAGTTTCTTATAAAAATATATATAAAAATAAATGATAATATTATAATTTAGTGAATTCATCAATTTAACAATTATGAATAATATTGAAATTCATACATAGAATACAATCCCAATGCATTCAAGAAACATGTTAACGAGTATTAAAATATAATGTTGGAGCTTTTGTGTTAACATTTAATTTTGGAAATATATACATTTGTGACTAAGTGATTTATAAAATTGGAAAATTTTTAATTTTTAAGTCCTAAAAGCCGTTGAATGCGAAAGGTTCAAATATTTTTCCAAAACAAACTTATGGTGATTCTCGAGGATCTAACCCCACCTCTCCCCGCCAAATGTTTCAGGATTTGGATATTAAATTTAGACTACAACCACAATTTGGAGTTTTACTTTAAATTTTGTTATCTACGCAAAAAACTAAGAGGAGCATTCTTCAATTTAACGAACTTTCTTCAATTTTTAAATTAAAGAAAAACCTTTAACATATGTTGGAATATATTGCTGCAGCTTTACATTTTGTATATTTGATTTGGAAAGGTATTTAAAAATAGCAAAAATTCAATTTTCGACCTCTTACTGCTCCCAAAACGTGAGTAGGTATAACAAAAAATATTTTTTTGAGTGTAACAAAAAAAAAGATTGATAAAGGTAGTTCTACTATATTTAGCGCCACAACCAGTTTCTTACATGTAACGCCTTGTATTTATAGTAAAAAATTGAAAACCTTCGGAAATTTTTATAAGAATAGTTTATTGTTTCTTACAACAGTTGACAAAATTTTAATAATATGTATAACAAATTGTTTGTTTGGTATTTAATGTACCGGAATAAAGTAAAGTTGTACGAATCAATTATTCCATTTGACTGTTATTTTTCGGTTTCACTTGCAATTATTATTTTACAAAATAGAGCAGTTGACTAACATTTCATATTAAATAACTTAAAATTAACCTGAAGAATTTTATATAAATTTTTTTTAAATATTAGAACTTTTTATTTTCTAATACAACTAAATTCATTAAGAATATCTAGGGCATATTTTTTGTTTTCTGTTTGCAATCCCCGACTTTCTGCTCTGACCTAAGATGGTTTAAAAAAACTAACGTATTAAAAAAATGAAACCAAAAATTGAGAATGACAAAAAAGTCAAAAAAGTCAAGAATGACAATAATTGTATTTGATAAAGAACATATTTGTTTTTGCAAAATATAATACCATTTTTAGGTATTAAATTTCGAGGTTTTGTATATTTCTGCAAAAGTTTTCAGCTTCTAGGCTTTACGGGCTGTTTTTAAAAGACTTCTTCTTTCTTTCAAACCATCTGGAAGGTATAATGGGTCAAGAATTTTGTAAAAATTGAGTTCCATATATGGGTAAATTATAAAGTACCGTATTGGTATCCTAAGCATTATGATACAATTTCATATAGAACTTTAATTTCAACGACTTCAATTAAGGGGGTTACCAGATTTAAGGAGGGCTAAAGGACTACAGAAAAAAAGTTCTTCTATGATGTTAATTGCCCGTGTGTCACACAAAATAATTTTTAGACAATTCCTTGGTTCCCTTCCCTGAAATACTCGTATGACCATAATATAAACATTATATCATCAGGGTAATTACTTTTGGCAAAATTTTAAATACACAACTTATTAGGCTTTCAGTTATGGGCAAAAGAAAATATTAATTGAAGGGCAGCTCTTCGAACCTCTTCCAGAAATTAAATCTATATTTTATTCAGACTTGGCCATTAAAGTTCACTACTACTGACGAAATTTCAGACATCAAGCTTTATTCTGTATAAAGTAATGCTCTTGTGTAATGTAAAGTAATGCTAATGCTCGGCCCGAAAATGGGGCCGTAACATTTTGAAACTTCATATAAGTGCTCGATTCATTATATAACTAACCGTATGTAATTTTCATCCTCGTTGTATAATTGGTTTATAAGAAATTCATATTGGTGCGAAGTTTTTTGACAATTACTCGAAACCTACTGTAGTAGACCAACCAAATTTGCCAACCAACTTTGGACATAAAACTAAACTATTTTTGACAAAATTTCAGACACCCCGCCTCAATAAGTGTAGAGTAATGCTCATATAAAAGAATGAGTTGTATGGCAGCTATTCGAACCTAATACAGTACACCAACCAAATTTTGCAGAAACATTGGCCATAAAACTAAACTGCTTTTGGCACAATTACAGACACCCAGCTTCAATAAAAGCAAATTTTCCAAATTATATAAGTTTCTTATAAAAATATATATAAAAATAAATGATAATATTATAATTTAGTGAATTCATCAATTTAACAATTATGAATAATAGTGAAATCAATACTTAGAATATAATCCCTATGCACTCAAGAAAACCTGTTAACAAGTGCGAAATATAATGTTGAAGCTTCAATGTTAACGTTTAATTTGGAAAAACATACACTAGTAAATTAGTTGCTGTTTAATAAAAACATAAAAGTTTTTTTTTTTTTTTTTTTTTTTTTTTATTTATTTATTTATTATAAATTCATGATATTACAGTTATAAAATTACAATATACTAGACTTAGACAATAACTTAAAATTGGTATAAGAGTCTTAGCAATTATAATATATATATATACAGTTATGGAGTATAAATACAAAAATTAAATATATATTTTTATTATAACCTAATGTATATTTAACAATAAAATATTAATTTATTTATAATTCTAACAATTTTTTTAATAAAGCCTGATCTTTTTTTAATAACATTTTCAATCTAAATGTGAAGCGACTTATATTACTGCAATTCTTTAAATTCTCCGGAAGATAGTTGTAAATTCTTATTGACGAGCAAAAATTACTGTTTCTAGCCAATTCAGTTCGAGTTTTTTCATGACATAGCTTTCCCATGTTTCTTGTGTTATAATTGTGAATATTCCTTCTTTTTGGTAATAAAGTTGTACTTTTAGTAACACCATTTTCTATTTTATGTATAATTTTAGCCTTTTTCAATATTATTAATTCGTCTAAGTTAAGGAATCCGGTATTTTTGTATATATCATCAGTTGGAGTACGCCAATTTAGTTTGTATAGTATCTTGATTGCTTTGTTTATTAATATTTTCATTTTCATTTTTAATGTATTTGAACAACACGACCATGTGGCCACATTGTATCTTATATGAGACATGATGTGTGCATGAAATAAAAGTTTAGCTGATTTGTCATCTAATATTATTCCACTTCTTCTAATAGAGCCTAGCAATGGCATTATCTTTTTTATAATGTAATTAACATGATCATTCCATGATAATTTGTCATCTATTATAATACCGAGATATTTATAAGTTTGTTCTCTTTTAATTTCTCTACTATCAATACAAATTTTTGGATTGATATCAGGCTTATTTAGGCATTTAAAAATCATGTACTTTGTTTTTTCAATGTTCATTGTTAATTTATTTCCATTTAACCATCTCATATATAATTTCAAATCATTATTGACCAATCTTTCTAATGTTTCCGCATTTTTTGCTGTATAGATAAGCAATGTATCATCAGCAAATATTTTATAATCAGCTTTAATGTTAGAAAATTGCATATTATGCACATACAATAGATACAAGGTAGGTCCAAGAACTCACCCTTGTGGCACACCCATATTTATGGCACACCCATATTTATTGCTACAAACACCATTAACTTTCGTTTTGATAAATCTGTTTCTCAAATACGTTCTTAGTAGTTCATGTGGTAGTCCTCTTATTCCAATTTCATATAATCTGTCCAACAATATTTGATGGTCCACTGTGTCAAATGCCTTACTCAGATCTACAAAAACGGAGCATACATAGTTTCCTTTATCAAGATGTCCAATAATAGATTTCACAGAATCATTGATTGCTACATCAGTTCCATGCGAATAAATTTTTAATTTTTAAGTTCTAATAGTCCTTGAATGGCGAAGGTTCCCAAATTTTTGCTAAGCAAACTTATGATAATTCTCGAGTATCTGCCCATCCGCCTCCTATCTTCGCAGTTCCATTTTTATAGGTTCTAGGAAATCAATTGTGAACTCCACCAAAATTTTGGAATTTTACTTAGAATTTTATTATCTAAGAAAAAATTTTTTAAACTAGGAGACAGTTTTTTCAATTTAAAGAACCTCTTTTAAATTTCAAAAAATCCTTTAACATATGTTAAAATATAATACTGCAGCTTTAAATTTTGTATATTTGAAAAAAAAAAATTTGAACACGCATTTAAATTACAGGTGTTTAAAAATAGCTAAATTTCAATTTTCGAGCCCTTATACTTTCTAAACAGGGGACGTGACAATTTTGTTAACCGACTCTTACTAATTTCTTAGGATCTAACTTCTCCCAAAATTTCAAGACCCTAGCTGGAACCGTTTAGAATATATGTGGGGCCAAAAATTTTGCAAAATTTAAGTTTTGCATAATGGTAAATTTTTGTACCGTATGGCAACTCTATATATTTTAATGTATTTTTGTAAAGTATAAAATCAGCTCTCTTTTACCGTTTTCAGATTGAAAATACATACAACAGAACTGTTGTTATAACAATTTAAATATAGGGCTTTTTTCCTACTTTGGGGGCCTGCAGCTCCATAATGAGTGGGGATATAGAAAAAGGTTCTTCTTAGAAATTATTTTTTTTTGCAATATCTACTTGTGGTTAAAATTTCTTTACTCTATTTCAAAGGGTGTAAAAGTTTGTGTAAACATACGGACGGACAGACGGACAAAGCCAAAATTAAGAAAAACCTTTGACACTTATTGAAACTTTCATTTCGGAGCTTTCAATTTCGTATATAAATAAAAATATATTGTGACAGGAATTCAAGTTATAGTTGTTTAAAAGAAAAATTTATAGCAAAATTTCAATTTTCGACCCCTTACAGCTACCAAACAGAGGGCGTGATAAAAAAAAATTTTCTTAACTGACTCTTTCTTATTTCTGAGGATTCAATTTCTCCCAAAATTTCAAGTTTCTAGATTTAGCCGTTCAGAAGTTATGAGGAACCAAAAATTTTGCAAAACTTAGTTTTGGATGACAGTAAATTTTAGTACCGTATTTTTATACCCTACACCTATAGAATAGGTAAAGGGGTATATTAACTTTGGTATGGTGTTTGTAACCACCTAAAGTAAGCGAGCTAGATATGGAAAAGTATATATATTTGTGATCAGCTAGACCGCCTGAGTCGATATAGCCATGTCCGTCCGTCCGTCCGTCCGTCCGTAGGCACGATAACTCAAAAAATAATGGAGCTATCTTGATGAAATTTTAACTGTAGGTTACTAGGACTGAAAGTACGGCGGGGATTGCAAATGGGCGAAATCGGCCCATGGGTTCGGATTCTGGACCTTTTAATCGGTTTCAGGGCTAACGAACAAATATAAAAAATCACGATAACTCAACAACTAATGACGCTATCTTCATCAAATTTGTGCTGTAAGTTACTAGTAATGAAACTACTTCGGGAATTGCGTAAGGTCGGGATTGGACCATGGGTTCGGAACCTAGAACTTTTTGATCGAATTTAGGCCAAACGAGCATAATTCCGAAACCAATGAAGATAGAACCTCCAAATTTAGTATCAGGGTGTCCCTTCCTCTTTCCTAAGTGTCTTGTCAATTTGGGTCCCATTGGAGTAGTGGGTCGGGGACCAGCCACACATTTCCGAAGACCTTAAAGCATATCTTTAAAATTAATAAAGAAAGCAACTTGAAAAAATGTAGAAGCTTCCAATTTGCCACAAGAATGTACTTTACTATCTCTTCTGTGTTCCCCTAATTTGGGATCAATTGGAGTGGTGGTTCAGAACCTCTCTTAGACCCCCCAATGTGTAAAAGCTTATCATCGAAATTAATAAAACTAGTAACTTAAAATTAAGATAGAACGTTCCGATTGTGTACAAGGGTTAACTAGTATTGAAAGTATGACGGGACTGCATATAGGCGAAATCGTACCACAATTTCGGGTTCTGTTCAAGGACTAACAAACATATATCTTAAAAACACCATAACTCAAAAAATAATGCCGGTATTTTGATGAAATTTAACACTAGGTTACTAGTAATGAAAGTACCATGGGAATTGGTTGTGGTCGAGTTTAATTTCGAAGCCAAAGAATATATTTCCTATGTCCTATATGTCTCCGAAATCTAGACTTAATTGTAGTGGTTCAGCTATGTTCAAAGGTACTTCCTGCATTTATTTAAAATTTATTTTTATATTTAAATGAATTATATGAAAAGGTCTAAATTTGTAATTGTATTTTAGAAATACATTTATTGCATATTTTGCGTTTGTAAGCTTTTCTATTAGGTATATAAACCAGTGTTTGATTTTATTGCTCGAACGAGCGCTCTCGAGCTCATTTTTTGAAAGTCTCGCATGAGCACGAGCTTAATTTTAAAATAAGAGCTCCTGCTAATAAGAGCAAAAACAAAAAATTAAAATAAAAGTAAAGCATGAGCTGATTGTATGAATAATCTTATCAAATCTCACAGATCTGTGAATCTAATTTACAAACAAACACTCTTGCTCATAGTATTTGAGCGTAAAAATTATTTTTTACTTTTCTGTTTTTACTTCAATAAAAAAAAATTTAGTATACTCACTCTTTGAGAGCTTAACATTTAAATTTAAGTAAAAGTTCACGAGAGCAGAAGCAAAAGTTTTATGTGAAGTGATTTACATTAGTAAAATAGAGCAAACTATTTAAAACCAATGCTCATTGAAAATGAGTATACCGAAATTATAAATTTTATACAGACATATAGATAGATAATGCTTTTTAAATTATTGCTGTGGTAAATTTTTATGATGAATGTATGTGTTTAACTATAGCGTATTATTATGTATATTTGTATTGTATATTATATAGGTATATATATTATATTGTACTATAGTGATATATTTCGATATTATTTAGAAATATATTATACCTACAAACACATAGTAAGCTCATAGGCAATTAAAATATAAACTATTGTTTAGGATTTTGTTAAAGTAACGATGCTTTGGAATTAGAGACTAAAGAATTAAAAATTGTAAATTGTTTGGTTGAAAATTTTAAAGTATAAATGAATCGGTACAAATTATTAGACAAAATATAATTAGACATTTTTTAGACTTGTTTCTAAACCCAATTAATTTAAATCTTCTCTAATAAACATATAGGTATTGAACGTTTTATTAAAAAATAATACATAAAAATATTTTTGCTCTGGCCGCCAGTATTTCACTACATGTAATTATGTACTCCCACTAATTTTTAGTATTTTAGTATTTCATATTATAACTACTGCATATAATTATTAAATATTTTTGTTATCTACATATGTACATATAGGTATAAGTAATAATAAAAATAAGTAGGGTTAAGTTCCCTATAATCAAACACTTAACGATACTTGCGACTTTAATTAATCATAAATAAGGTGTATTTTGACCGTACATATAGGTATAAGTAATAATAAAAATAAGTAGAGTTATGTTCCCTATAATCGAACACTTAACGATACTTGCGACTTTAATTAATCATAAATATGGTGTATTTTGACCGTACATATAGGTATAAGTAATAATAAAAATAAGTAGGGTTAAGTTCCCTATAATCGAACGCTTAACGATACTTGCGACTTTCATTAATCATAAATAAGGTGTATTTTGACCGTACATATAGGTATAAGTAATAATAAAAATAAGTAGGGTTATGTTCCCTATAATCGAACACTTAACGATACTTGCGACTTTAATTAATCATAAATATGGTGTATTTTGACCGTACATATAGGTATAAGTAATAATAAAAATAAGTAGGGTTATGTTCTCTATAATCGAACACTTAACGATACTTGCGACTTTAATTAATCATAAATAAGGTGTATTTTGACCGAATAACTAGTTTTATATATCAATCGAAAGTAAATTTAATAAACTTTCGAACTATTTAAATTAAATTAAATTATACAAATTATTAATAATTTTATTTAAAAATTACTAAAAAAACGCAAATTTGCCTATAATCGAACACCAGTTGCCTATTTTTGAAAACAGATATTCCTTTGTTCGAACACAAATTTTTTTAAAGAATTACTATTAAAAATACCATGTTTTCATTTTAAATATTGTTATTTCTTATGAATTCAAACTTTATAAATTCAAAGAGTAAATAACTTAATTTAATAGTTTTCTAAATCATTAAACTATTTCCTTATGTTTTCTTCCGTATCTATTACACGCCTTTGTAATAGTTTCCGGATTACGATGGGATATTTACTTATGCCTTATGCAATTTCCTAATAATATCATTTTTGTCTGGCCTGCCGTTGGTAAAAGGGGTTATTCTTTTTTCATACCTTACAATTTTTTTCGACCACATCTTGGAGCTCTTCTGGCTTTTGTGAAAAGTGGGTTGGTTACGAAATCTCGCTTTTGAAAAACTCGCGTATCAAAAAAACAAGATATCTAAAAATCATATAAAAATAAAAAAAATTGGATAGAAAAATCGGTCAGCCTAAAACCCCGCTAATTTAATTATTGCCAAATTTGGCTTCCAAAACTAGAATCAAAAATTAAGATTAAAGAGTCCGCAAATAATATAATATAATTAATATATGCAATGCAATTCCAAAATCTCTCTGAATTTTTAATATATTAGCACCAAAGCATTTAATATAATGGGGATCTCGCCCTCCAAACCCGAGCAAACTAATTATTTGAAGCCAGATTTTGTACCCAATTTTAAAACCCCTCCTAATTTCTCTTCATACATAATAAGTAAACAACAAATTATTTAAATAGTTTTTCAATTTTTTCGCGAAATTTTTAAGAATATTGCAAAAAAGCGAGATTTAGGAATAAGATATTTTCGGGCTATTATTGTTTTAGTTTTAATTTTTAATAATAATATCAGAGTAAAAAAGAAACTACCATATATATAACGCTTTATCTATTGCTTAGCTTTTGACAATCTTTAATTTTTTCATTTACATATTATTATCCACTCTTTAATATTTTTAATACAATTTTACTGCTTTCACTTAGATAGTTCTTCCACAAAAATTTTTGATTTTATCCAATTCTTAAAATACTAGCTGTTGGCCCGTCACAGAATGACGGAAGGTCAGTTGAAAGAAGAACTTTTTCTAATTAAGAACTATTTCTAATTTAATTACATATATTACATAAACATATATTATAATATATCAATACCATTTTCTTAAATAAAATGGTAACCGTTGCATTCTACGTAATACAGAATATGCTTCAATTCTAGTTATGTACAAAAAAAACAAAAACTTATATGTTGTTGTATCTAAAAATTTGAAGATGAATAATTTATTTAGTCTACCTTTTTTATGTTTTGAATTTGATAAAATTTTGGGGCTGTTAGTTCAAATCCCTTCTTGGTGAAATGTTTTTTTAATTTCAATTAATATTTTTTTTTTTATTCAATTACGTACTTTTTAAAATTAAGTTCGATAAATTTGTGTTAATAAGAGATGTGAAATAGATTTATTTTGTTTCAATAATGATTTATTTCTCCGACTATTAATGTTTTGTATATACATTTTTAAAAAATGTTGTTATACATTCTATATTGTTTCCTTTGTTTAGATTCAAATCAAAATACTTGTTTGAAGGCTAACCGTTCTATAATGTACTTATTCAACATGCTAAATAATGTATCTATTTATATGTACGTGAAATTGTATTAAATAAATGTTGATTTTTGAATTGAGTTTTGCATTATCAAATGCAAATTATAAATTTTATTTGAAATTTTTTTAATATACCTAACCCTAACTAAGTTTAAAATCTATTTTGTCTGGTTTTTATGGTGCATTGAACTCAGAGGTATTGTATACCTGAACCCACTTTCCCAACCGTCAGTTGTTACATAATTTTTTTCCATTTTAACTTTTAAATAGATAAATAATTAAAAAGTTATGAAGGAAGGGATGAGAGATAGATGAGGTAGAGTTGAGAGCGAGATGAGGGGAAACTTTGAAATTACTTTAATACATTTCTTGGTTTATTTGCTTAAGCAAACCAAGCAATGCATCAAAGCATACATTGGGCTTTCGCCCTTATTTCAGATATTTACTGAAAATTATTAAGACCAACTACACAAATGTTCCTGTGAAGCATTGTCTTCTTAATTTTTATTGACAAAATGTCTTACTATATATTTAAAATTTCCAGAAAATCTTCTGTGATTTTTAAAACTGAAATGAAATTTTTCATAAACTAATAAGTAAATTTTATTTCAAAAAAAAATTTTTTTTTTTTTATTAAAAATAAATAAAATATTTTTTGGCCTGCTTACGATAATTTATGATATTTTATTTTCTAAAATAAAACACATCCAACAAAACGTCAATATTTTATTTTTTTATAATTGAACACATCCAACAAAACACATTTAATTGAATGCGTTTGTTACACCTCATTCTAGACAAATATATTAATAATAATAATAATAATAATAATAATAATAATAATAATAATAATAATAATAATAATAATAATAATAATAATAATAATAATAATAATAATAATAATAATAATAATAATAATAATAATAATAATAATAATAATAATAATAATAATAATAATAATAATAATAATAATAATAATAATAATAATAATAATAATAATAATAATAATAATAATAATAATAATAATAATAATAATAATAATAATAATAATAATAATAATAATAATAATAATAATAATAATAATAATAATAATAATAATAATAATAATAATAATAATAATAATAATAATAATAATAATAATAATAATAATAATAATAATAATAATAATAATAATAATAATAATAATAATAATAATAATAATAATAATAATAATAATAATAATAATAATAATAATAATAATAATAATAATAATAATAATAATAAATAATAATAATAATAATAATAATAATAATAATAATAATAATACTCATATCTAATGTCGAAGTTGTTTAATTAAGAAGTTTAATGTTTTAAATAAAATAACTTTAGCTTTAAGGGGTGGGAAGCGCCCTACTTTATGGTGTGGTCGAATTGTATAAAACCCAAATTCCACTTGTACTAAATAGACACAATTAAAGGAAATGTTGAATTTTCTAAAAATAACTAAATAATAAATGAAAGTTCAAATTTATAATATCCAATAATCAAAAGAAATATACGTTTTATTGGAAAAATGGTGGTGGAAAATTTAGATGCTTAAAAAATTATCTGAATGAATAAATGAATGAAAATATAAATAAAGTTTAGATCATAACTTTCAAAATATTTACAATAAAGCCAGGTGGTACCAATACAGTTTTTCTAGGAAAGTTGGAAAAAAAAAAAAATTAAAAATTTCCAAAAGGATTTTCAAAAAGAAACTTTAAATCAATAAAATTTTATAAATTTTTTAGAAAAAAAAATGGTTATTTAAGAAAATTTAAAATAAAAATAAAATTAATAGAAAGGTCAATAAAATAATTAAAATTTATTACCTACAGATTTTGATTTAATTTTTTATATTGATTATGAGAAAATAAAACACATCCTAAAAGTATGCAATGTGGGTAGGATTATGCAATCTACATAAATTTCTTTCATTCGTGTTCCACAGAATTTTTATTATTTATTTTTTATTATTTTATTATTAGTGTTTTTTTTTTTGTTCAAAAAATTTTTCCATCAAAATAATTTTGATAATTTTTTTGCATATTTTTAGGAGATTTTATAATTGAACACATCCAACAAAACACATTTAATTGAATGCGTTTGTTACACCTCATTCTAGACAAATTTTTTTGCATATTTTTAGGAGATTTTATAATTGAACACATCCAACAAAACACATTTAATTGAATGCGTTTGTTACACCTCATCCTAGACAAATATATTAATAAAATAAAAAATAATTCAAAAAATAGGAAAAAAACGTTAAATGATGGAACGAAAGACAAAAATAGAAATTCGAGTAGCTATTTCATTTTAAAATAAAATTTTTAAATTTTTTTCTTTATATTTTACAGGCCATAGTTTTGGAAGATAGTAGAATTTGTTAGAATTGAATTGCACTACAATATCCAAATACAATTTTGAAATAATTTAAAATAACAGACTTATATCATCTTCAAATATATGAAATGGACCTAAATAATTATAGCCAAAAATAAATAATTAGGTAGTATCATAAAGTAACATATATATAGAGTATTCACGTAGAACAAAATTCGTTAGTCATTTCTTTTTAAAAATCCCGTCCCATTTTACTCAATATCCCGTCCCATTTTTACTCAACACTCAAAATTCATTTTAAAACTCAAATATTTTTACTTAAAAATTGAGAAGAATTTTTTTTAAGCTCTAGAAAAAAAAAAAATTCTTCATAATTTGAATATTATGATATTATATGAAGAGTATATGTATTATGTATATGTATGTACATATTCACATATTTACATTTTTATGCATATTTTTATGAATGTTAAGAAAAATGTATGTGTGTACATATTTTTTTGTAAATGTAACTTTTTTTATGTGATATTTTTCTCTATTTTTTTTTTGATGTATTTTTTATGTATTCTTATTTTGATATTAAGAATTATAATGAATTTAATAAAGGCGTGCATTTTTAAAAGTGTGAAGTGCTTATTTTGTTATGAACATATTATTAAGTATTAAAATTTGAATTAAAAAAATTGAGGAACAAAATTTACATGTAAGTATTAATTTATAAATTTTCTATTAGAATAAGTTATAAGCAATTAAAAAAGAAAAATAACATTCGCTACATGACAAGTTATCACTATTAAAGTAATTACATATTTTTACGAAATTTTTTTTTTTACAAAATTTGAATTTCCAGTTAAAAATTTTTTTTCATATCCCCCAAAATTTCGTGTAATTACGAGGTATAACTTGTTGTTTAGAAGCCACAAAAAAATCTGATAAATATCTTCCATGGTTTAGGGAAAATGATGAATGCTACACGCATAAAATAAAGTTTTTAGAGTTACTAATTAATCTTTTGCTAAAAAAGCAAGCAAAATGGTTAAGGGGAAAGCTTTTAAAAAATGACGAAAAAAAAGCTGAGAGTAATCAAAGTAAAATTAAAATATTAAATGCATAACTTATTTTTAATATATTTCATAATATCCGTCTGTCTGTCTATTTGTCTGTTTATTTCCGTCCGTCTGTCTGCATATGTTTGTACGTCTGTCTATCTATTTGTCTGTGGTTTAAAAAAATTTTCTCATTATATATAGTTTTAGCAAATAAATTTTTGTATGTAATTTGTAATACTATGTAATTTATTAAAATAATTTTTATTTTTTGAATAATTTACTTGATACCTATATTATTTTCTTTTCATGAACGAGAAAATTGGATGAACACGATTGAAGTACCTAATCATAATATAATTTTGTAAATATGGAATGTAAATAACTAAATTTAAGTTAATGAATATTTTTGTTTGTTTTCGATAATTTTTTTTAGTCAATGAATTGTTTTGTTTTGTTTATACCTATGTACATATTTTATATTATATTTTTTTTTTGCTATAAGGGTTTTTTATGCCGAAAGGAATATAAAATATTAAAGCTTTTTTATATATTTTTCAATAATGTAATGCAATACTTATTCCATTTGGCTTTTTCATTTATTAACTAACTTAAGAATTAATAATAAAACAGAATTATTTAAAAAAATATTGAAATTTTATTAAATTTTATATTTTTACCTTTCATGTCCATTTAAATTTAAAAAAAAAAAATTTTAGTCAATCAAAATAACGAACTAAACTCTTCTTAAACGTAAAATTCTTATATATACTTATTAAAATGATAAGATTATTTATGATTTTACAAGCCATACAACTTTTAATAATAAGCTTGTCTGTCGCACATTCATTCAACATTAATATCAAAAGTTACAAATAATAAATATGAAAATAAATTTTTCTATTTTGATTTACAAGAAGAACGAAAAATACACTTAGCTGTTTTAATTTCATATTTCACACATGCATCGATAAAAGATGTAAAATCTCTATTTAGTTTTTTTAATTTCAAATCAAAGTAACGAAAAAAAAGTAAAAAGACCTTAAATATTTTATATGTGTTAATATACCTATACACTATGCATGCAGTATAGATTTAGCTTTTCATACTTTTATATGGAATAAGAAGAATAATGTATAAAAATAAATATGTATGTATGGATGTATATACCCTTCATATAGTTTTTTAAAGGTATATTAATAAATACTCAAAACAAGAAATTGAGAAGAATTTTTTTTTATTTATGAGTTTAAAACAAATTATTCTCAATTTTTAAGTAAAAATAATTGTTATGAGAATAATTTTTGAGTACTGAGTAAAAACGAAAAATATTTTTTAAAAAAATTGGTAAAAAAATTTTACTCTACGTGAATACTCTATATTATATGTTACTTTATGGTAGTATCTAAACTAAACTTTATCGTTTACTCATCCTTATTATTTGAAATTAATTATTAAAAGTTTCTCTGCATACGATTTAAAACGCATAACATGCAAAGGAAATCATTGCAAATTGAAAAACCAGTAAAACCAATATAGAAAAAATCAATTTAATTTGTACTAAATATAATAATAATATAATAATATTACTAAATTTTTTTTAACAAATTATTATCTACATATATTTAAAAGAAAAATTAAACCTGCGCACCGACATGCGATAATAATTCTAAAACCAAAAAATTGTCACAAAGAAAAACATTCTTATTTCTTTTTCGCCAATAACAAACAAAAATATTGAATATTAAACCTATATAGCGAGCACTTAAAAAAATTTTTTTGAAAGGCTCACAAAGTACAGAGCATAAAAATAAAAAAAATTGGCTCGCTCTTCGTGAGCAACATAAAGAACAACAAGATATGAGCTCTTAGTTTGGTGAGCAACATAAAAAAAAAAAGAAACGAGCTCTGCGAGCAAGAGCAAATAAAATTTTTTTTTTGTATATACCAAAGTATTATAAGAAATTTTTTATTGAGTCTCGCTCTTAGAGAGCAGAACATAAAAAAAAAAAGAATAATAAAACTTTACAAGAGCTGTTTATGATGATTTTGTAAACAAACTCTTGAGAGATACACAAAAATTTTTATTTGTATTGCTCGATACGAGCAGTCTTTTGAAATTTTTTATTATTAAATTGTATATACCGAGCACTATATGAGAGCTCATGAGCGATAAAATCAAACCTTGATATAAACTAACCATTTAAAATAATTGCAATTTTTAAAAATTTGGATTATTAAATATATTATGCTTTGATTATCTTTTTATCACAAAATTTAATAATTAGAATTTTTTCATTTTGTAATTGAATTGGAAAAAATTAATTTTCATTTATTTCAAGTTTTTTTGTTTTTTAATATTTTTAAATAGATAAATTATTAAGAATTTGTAATATTTTTTAATAGATAGTGTAATTAGAAAATGTTTTTAAGTATTATAAAGTTAATTTGGTTAGCTATGTCTTACGATCAATTTAATAACTACTTTTATGGTGTTAAAACGACTTATGGATATGTCCTTAAATTTGAACCAAATAGGTGTAGGGTATTTCTAAGTCGGTTGCATCGACTGACTGTTTCTTTACTTGTTTTATTGCAATACCTACCCGTTGCTGATAATTTTTAGTCAGTCGTAGATAAAAAGAGACAGACGGACGGCAGGTGAAGCTATATAGTCATATTTTTACAAAATTTTTTGAAATAGTAAATTTAAATTCTTAGTCGGACCACCGAATCGGGAGTCTCTCATATAAAAACACCGGATTTTTCTAGAAATCTCTAGTTCTAACCTTCGAATTTGGAACATAGATTATTGGTGGATAACTACGAAGAGTAGGTTTTTTTTTTTTTTTTTTCTTTATTAATAATTCATTATTTTCCTTACAGATCTAAGACTTATATAATGTTATATTAGTTTTATTACAATTATTCTTATTATTATCTTACTTGGAAACAATAAATTTTTTTTTTTTTTTTGTTTTTGTTTAACGATCATAGTTTACACTTTCTGATCTTATAATTTTATAAATAATAAATGTATATATGTCAAAGTACTAAGCTAAATAGAATTAAAAGAGAAAAAAGAAAAAATATTTACACTGTATAAATTCAAATACAAAAGTTCTAAAATAAAATTATAGTTGTTAAATTACATATCAAATTTTGAAAAACAATTATGACAAAAAACAATATTTCATAGACTTTTTAAAAGTTTGCGAGTGATTTAGATTGAGTTTAATTCAACCACACTTTTAATGACTTTATATCAATGAGAAAAACATTGAATGAGTACGCAATGCAATTTCCATGAAAGAAACAGATTACTTTCTTTGACACACCTTCAATGAAGAATGTATTCTTTAATTAATTTTTTGAATGAGTGTAAATTATCAATAAGTTTAAGTTCATATGGTAGTTCATTATATAGTTTGAGACAATTGTATAAACAGTTGTTCTGTTGGTTTCTTGTTTTCAAAAGTGTTAAGTAGAAATTGGTTTTGTTTCTGGTATTGTGATTATGTATATCGATCATTCTATTAAGTAAAAAATTGTGTTTTAACTGATTATTTATGATCTTAAACGCCATCAAGTACATTTCTATTTTACATATATTTGAAAAACTAATATACTGGCTGTCATACAATTTACTTGTGGGATGTAGTATTGGATAGTTGTGAATTGTTTTGATAACTTTTTTGTGAACAATGTCTATTTTATTTAAAAGAGTCTTTGAAGCTTTATTCCATATCGGATTAAGGTAAATAATATTTGAAATAATATATGAAGAGTATATTATTTTTAGTACATTTTGGGTAAAATACCTGCGGAGTCGTTTCATGATAAAAACATAAGGCGTAATTTTATTTAAGAGTTGCTCAATATGAGCATCCCATTTCATTTTACTATCTAATAGTAGGCCTAGATAATTAAATGTTTTAACAACTTCTATTGTACTACCATTTATATGAAAGTTGATATCTGAGAAGTGTTTGTTTTCAAATAACATAATCTTAGTTTTCTTAACATTTAGCAGTAATTTGTGTTTAGTAAGCCACTGTTCGATAGAGATTAGGTCGATTTTAATATCATTTCTTAATTCAATTTCATCACTATTTGCATATTTAACAACAGCGTCGTCAGCATATAGTTGAATTGTACCCTTTAGATTTAAGTTCGCAAGGTCGTTGATATAGATTTTGAATAGAAGTGGCCCAAGTATTGAACCTTGAGGTAGTCAGTTAAACTTAAACATGCCGCTGTTGTATTAGATTTGTTTTCAAAGCCGAACTGTTTGTTACTTAAGATACTATTCGCATCAATGAAGTTATCCAAACGAGTTTTTATTATAGATTCAAAAATCTTCGAAAAGCAGCTTAGCACAGAAATGGGACGATAATTAGTTACGTCAGTGGTATTACCATTCTTGTAAACAGGCGTTACGATTGCTGTCTTTAGTGAATTTGGAAAATTGAAAGTAGAGAATGAGACGTTTATGAAACGCACTAAAATTGGGGATAGCCGTTCTTTATATTTTCTGACAAATTTGGTGGAGATGTTATCATGTCCTGTCGCTGCCGCTATTTTCAATTTATCAATAACGGCGTCAATTTCTATTTTACTAGTTGGAGTTAGATGAAAGTTTATGTTCGGACTGTGACCGAAGTTTTTTATGTACTCCGTATCTATGGGTTGCTTACAAACATTTATTTCATTGGTTACATTGATGAAGAAATTATTCATTTCTTCAGCAATGTCGGCTTTATTATCTAAAATTTTGTAGCCTTTTTTTAAAACTTTAATTTGACTGGAAGATGCTTTGTGGTCTTTATTGTACATGATCCTTTTATACAAGTTCCATAATTTTTTGCTGTTGCACGGATCTTGAGCTATTTGGTCTGTACAATACTTTTTTTTAGCTTCGAGTATTAGCCGTTCAACTTTCTTCTTATGAAAATTGTATAATTCAGTTTCGTGTGTATCATTATTATATTTTCTTTTATATTTGTAGAACGAATCTCGTATTTTAATGGCATTTAATATTTCATTTGTTATCCATTCATTTTTTTTTTTTTTATTTTGATATGGAATGGTTTTTACGTTTCTTTGCACAAGTAGGTCTAGTTCCTGTACAAGATCATCGAAGTTTCGTAAAGAATCAGTTCTTGACCAAACATCATCATTATTAACACTGTCGTAGTCTAAAATTTTCTTAAATTGATTGGATTTTTCCTTAATGGGTTTAAGATCTACACTTAGAAAGATACTTTGATGATCAGATAAACACGTATTTGATATATGAAAGAAATATTTGTGTTTAACCAAATCTGTTATAAAATGATCGATAATTGTTTTGGACGTTTTA
This sequence comes from Dolichopus griseipennis, assembly GCA_963082915.1. Taxonomy (NCBI): domain Eukaryota; kingdom Metazoa; phylum Arthropoda; class Insecta; order Diptera; family Dolichopodidae; genus Dolichopus; species Dolichopus griseipennis. The sequence goes on along the minus strand of OY720441.1, from coordinate 332,968,426 downwards.
CCAAATCTTGTTGCAAATTTAGCTGATAAATTATTATAAAGCAAGAAACCATTAGTATTAATTGTGTTAATATAGTATTTCGCGTCGCAACTGTCAGTGTTAAGTAAATTAATATTGAAGTCACCTATGATAATTGATCTTTTATATGTGGAGATTATTTCATCTACTTTGGTCATAAAAGTGTCAATATTGATTTCGTGGGATTTGTAAACGCCTATAATATTCATATTATGTTTTAATAATTTAACACATAAAACATTTGATTTCTCAAACTCAGTTTCAAAATTTATGCTACTACTAATTTTATCGCTTACATAAATTCCTACTCCACCATACGAATTTTCTCGATTTGAAAAATATGATGTGAAGCCTTCTAAATTAAAAAATTTGTTCTCAGATTTATGTAACCATATTTCTGTTAACACAAGTACATGTACTTCACAAGAAAAAGAATTGACAAATATTTCCAGATTGGTAAGCTTATTTCTTAAACTTTGAATATTTAAATAAAGAACATTTAAATTATTTTTATATTCACCACACTTCTTCGTGCTCACCCCTATAAAGTAATCTACCTTCATGCCATCTTGTATGTTTATAAAATCATCTGTTTGCATTTTGTAAACATCGAATGTCATTTTTGATATATAGTTTGTGTAAATTTAAAAAGTAAAAGCGTAAAATTGGAATTAAAATTATAGTTAAGATTAGTATAAATTTAAAAATAATTAATATAAAATTTAGTGTAGAAGTAATAATTTTTTTATAAATATTGTTCTTTATATAAATATTTTTGATTTGAAAAAGTGATTGTAAAATAATATAATTATTATAAGTAATTTGAAAGATTGATTGAAAACTTATGTTTTTGTATTTTAATATTAAAACTATGTAATAAGTTTTATTTAAGAGGTTATGTAGAATGTTTAATAAAAAAATTTGTGCAAAAATTTCAAGTGCTGAAGTGCTTAAAATTTAAAATTAAAATTAATATAAATGTATAAATAATTGTTTTATAAGTAATGTTTTTAATTTCATAGAATAGAGAGTTAGATTTATATAATGAAAATTTTTTTTTAGATTGCACTAGTATTAAAAATTTTTTTAATTTTTTCGATATCATTAAAAGAAGTAATTTTATACACCTTACTTGACTGACTTTGCCGCAAAAGTATTTCATTACTGTTGTTGTTGTACCATAGGAATTGTAGGTTTTGGGACATTTTAATTTGCTTTGCTTGGTTGTATAGTTTAGACTGCATCGCTGAAAGGTGGTGACGAAAAAATCCGGTTTCATAAATTGATTCTGGTGTCATGAGTAATATTAATTTCGCAAGTGGGACAAATTAGACCACGGGATCGGGACAGCTCACATTTAGTGGATACTCTTTACAAGAAATATTAACAAACTTTAGCGACTTTACAATAAAAACCACATTATGCAAGAAGATAAGCTTATACAATGCATCTTGGATACATCTAGGAAAAATATTCTTTAAAATTAAAAAAAAAAATAATTTATTGTTTACAGCACCAAATTTAATGTTTATAGCGCTATTTATTTTTCGACATGATAAACTGTCACAATTAAATTAAAAGTTGATTTAAAATTGTCATAAGTATCATTATTCAAAATCAATTTTAAAAGTCCCTGCAAAAATAAAGTCGATTTTAAGAAAATGTTATTGGTAAGAGCCATAATGTCTTCAGCCTTAATTAAAATTAATAAAGCAAAATAATTTTATGCAGAAATATTTTGTTTCTGTCGTTTAATTTTGAATAGGTTTAATTAATATACAAAATACACACAGGAAACAACGATTGCATGCTAAAAAGGTTTTTTTAGTATGGAAAAGAAAATCTTATATAATCTTAATTCTAATCTTTCATTCAAATATTTTCTCAATTCTTAATTTTTGACAAAGAAAATGCGTCTGAGTCCTCATTTGCGGGCTATAAAGTTGTCAGTAACAAGTGCAAAAGAATTATTAATCAGCAAAAGTTTCTTTATAATCAAAGATTAAAATGCAAAATAATCAATCTACCTCACTGCAATCGTTCTTTTTGGAACTTTGCGAAAAGTGTACAGAATAACTTTTGCGAATCATCCTTTCCGCCGCTGATTGATAAAAACAATTCTATCATATAAGATTCAGTTGCTAAAGCCAATTTGTTTGCAAAATCCTTTGCGGCAAATTCTACGCTCCCTCCTACAGTACAAACTCCACCTGTACTACTCTCTGTTGATCCCACTAGGGTTAAAATTCTTCATAGAGTGTACTTTAGAACACGTACTGTAGTGAAAGTGCTCGAAAATCTGAATGTTAGAAAGTCCCCTGGTCCTGATGGAATTCCTGCAATGGTTCTTAAACATATTGCCTCTCTCATTTCGAAACCTCCGCGCAATCTTTTTTCATTATCATTTTCGACTGGTCGATATCCCAGTTAATGAAAAATTGCTCATGTTTCTCCGATCCCAAAAAAAGGTGACAAAAGCGACCCCTATAATTACCGGCCAATAGCCATTATATCGGTAATTTCCAAAGTTATGGAAATCTTTGTTAACAAACGGTTGATGAGATACCTTGACTGCAGAGGTATTTTACATGACAGGCAATATGGCTTCAGAAGCCAAAGATCTACAGGTGATCTTTTGTCATACGTCAGCGAAAAGCTCAACATCAGTATTCACTGTTACGGTGAATCTGAGGTTGTTGCTCTGGATATCTCAAAGGTCTTTGATCAAGTATGGCATTCTGCTCTTTTGAACAAATGCCGAGCTATTGGTCCTGGTATTCCTTTTTGTAAATGGATTGAGGATTTTCTTTCGAACTGTCGCATTCGTGTCCTTGTCGACAGTTTTATGTCTGACACTTTTGAAATTAACGCTGGCGTTCCACAAGGCTCCGCCTTATCACCAACTCTTTTTTTGATTTTTATCAACGACTTACTCATCTCTACCCTCAATCCAATCCATAGCTTCGCCGACGACAGCACTCTAGTGGCATCCTACGATTTCCTTAAGAAATCCAATGTCACAACTTCTGCAATCAGTTCAAAAAGAAATATAATGGTTAGTTTAGTCAACCATGACTTAACCAAAATAGCTGATTGGGGTAAAAAAAATAGAGTTCAGTTTAATACTTCAAAAACTCAAAGCTGCCTGATTTCCTGCATGAGAAATCAGTTTAACCCGATTCTGCGATTCCAAGGTGAAAATATTAAACGATCAGACAGTCTAAGCATTTTAGGTTTGCAGCTAAATCAAAAAATGCTGTGGAATGAGCACATTTTTGATATAGCTAAAAATGCTGCCAACTGTTTGGGTTTCCTGTCACTTTGCAAAACATATTTCTCTCCTAAGGATCTGTTTAATACCTATAAAGCCTATATTCGACCTAAGATGGAGTATAACTCCCACATTTGGGCTGGTGCATCCCAAACTTCTTTGAGTTACCTCGACAAAATTCAAAATCGTGCCTTACGCCTAATAGGTGACCCTGTCAAGCAAGTAACACTTACTCCTCTTAGCTCTCGTCGAAATATTGGAGCGATTTCTCCTTTTTATAGATATCTTGTAGGTAACGACACTTGCTCTATTGAAAAAAAGTCAATTATGCCTCCTCTTAAACATTTCCAACGTAACACCAGAGGAGCAGCAAGTGCTCATTTCTACACCGTGGAAATTCCAAGATGGTTTAAAAATGGTTATGGAAACTCATTTGACGTGAGAACTGCTAAGATGTGGAACATGCTTCCATCTAATGTGTTCCCCTCTTCTAATAATGTCCCATACTACAACTTGCATAAATTCAAAACGAATCTTTTTAGATTCATTTCCAACCAACCTCCTAATTCCCCTCTAATATTCTACTTTCCTTCCCATTCCAACTAAACCTACATGTTATGTATACAGGAATCCATTCCTAGCGTTTAGTTAGCGTGTAAAAAAAAAAAAACAAATAAAAAATCTTTAGTTTGTCCTCTGAATGCTTAAATTTATTATCAAAGTAATACAGTATATTTACAAGTTTAACTCTTAAGGGTTTTTTTTCGAAATTAAGTTATTAATATAACATTATGTTGCCAACAAATCAATTTTGTAAAATAATAATTATAATTGAAGCTGCAAAATGAATTTCAATAGTCACATTGATCAAAATAATTGATTCGTGCAAAGTTACGTTATTTCGGTACATTAAATACCAAACAAACAATTTTTTATAATTATTATTAAAATTTTGTCAACTCTTGTAAGAAACAATGAATTATTCTTAGAAAAATTCCCGAAGGTTTTCCATTTTTTACTATAAATAGAAAATTTTTCTAACTATTCGTACTATTAGTTCAAAGTTGGTCTAGGCTGTTCTTGGAAACTCAAAGTTAAAAGTTATATATAATAACATGATAAAAATTAAATTTATCTTCGCTATATGGACTTCCCATTAAATTTGAACCTAATAGCTGTAGGGTATTTCTAAGATGCTTGCACCGACTTACTTCTTTACTTTTTTTTTATTTTTTTTAATATAATAGAATAAGAGAATTAATTAGTGGTATAATTTATTTTATATATCATAGTGGGATTTGTATGGGTATCTAAAAGTTGACAAGGGCAACTATTTCCTTCCTCGTTTTCTTAACAAAAGCTTACTGTAAGTCCAACTTTAATGTTCTATTTTAAAAATTTTTGAATATCGATAAGCCATTTTTATTTTTTAATATAGATGCATAAAATCAGATCAGTCCTCTCTTACTGTGAAATGCCAACTAAAGATTGTTACATGCAACAATATATTTCGTTTCCCATCGTTTATGCGCAAAAGGTTAGTTTAAGAATTAGGATATTTTTTACATTATACATTTTCAAAGCAGTTCTGAGACATTGGCCACTAAAACTATGCCTAAAGAACATCTACAAATAATCAACACCAAAAAATTACATTAAATATATGTATAACAAAGATCGGTAAAGGTAGTTCTACTATATTTAGCACCACAACCAGTTCCTTTCCTGTAACACCTTGTTATAAAAAGTGTTAAATAATTGAAATAAAAGTATTTTTACTTAGTTTTTTTAAATTTTATTTTCATTCAATTTTTCAAAATAATTTTTACATAATTTTTAGAAGTTTTATATGTATATTACACCAGCTGATGTATAAATTCATAATCATTTGATAAATTGATGGGTCCTTCAAAAGTGAAGACTCATTTTCCTGGGAAATTTCTTGGAACGTTAAATGGGTCCTTAAAATGTTCAGGATTCTTAAAAAGATAAAAAAAAAAATCATTAAAACTTAAATATTAAAATATAACAATTGTATGCATGTGTGTTTCGTGTTAAACCATATAAGTTAATTTTTATACACAAATCTTGTAATACAAATAAATGTAGTTACAATGCATTTGCCAGTATGATCCATTTTTTCGCAATTCCATTTATATATTTTATCATGCGCAACCGCTCTATCATGCTCAGCAGTAATCTCATCTTGTGCGAAAACCAAATTTAACAGGAAAATTTGACATATTGCGAAGATATATATAAACTTCATTTTTATCTTGTTATTATAACTTTGAATTTCCAAGATAAACTGTTCTAATTTATATCTTATATGAATTTCTAAGATAGACTGACCAACTTTGAACTAATATTTAGAAAAACTTTCTATTTATAGTAAAAAATTGAAAACCTTCGGAAATTTTTATAAGAATAGTTTATTGTTTCTTACAACAGTTGACAAAATTTTAATAATATGTATAACAAATTGTTTGTTTGGAATTTAATGTACCGGAATAAAGTAAAGTTGTACGAATCAATTATTCCATTTGACTGTGATTTTTCGGTTTCACTTGCAATTATTATTTTACAAAATAGAGCAGTTGACTCACATGTCATATTAAATAACTTAAAATTAACCTGAAGAATTTTATATAAATTTTTTTTAAATATTAGAACTTTTTATTTTCTAATACAACTAAATTCATTAAGAATATCTAGGACATATTTTTTGTTTTCTGTTTGCAATCCCCGACTTTCTGCTCTGACCTAAGATGGTTTAAAAAAACTAACGTATTAAAAAAATGAAACCAAAAATTGAGAATGACAAAAAAGTCAAAAAAGTCAAGAATGACAATAATTGTATTTGATAAAGAACATATTTGTTTTTGCAAAATATAATGCCATTTTTAGGTATTAAATTTCGAGGTTTTGTATATTTCTGCAAAAGTTTTCAGCTTCTAGGCTTTACGGGCTGTTTTTAAAAGACTTCTTCTTTCTTTCAAACCATCTAGAAGATATAATGGATCAAAAATTTTGTAAAAATTGAGTTCCATTTATGGGTAAATTATAAAGTACCTTATTGGTATCCTAAGCATTATGATACAATTTCATATAGAACTTTAATTTCAACGACTTCAATTAAGGAGGTTACCAGATTTATGGAGGGCTAAAAGACTACAGACAAAAAGTTCTTCTATGATATTTATTGTCCGTGTGTCACACAAAGTCATTTTTAGACAATGCCTTGGCTCCCTTCCCTGAGATACTCGTATGACCATAATATAAACATTATATCATCCGGTTAATTACTTTTGGCAAAATTTTAAATACACAACTTATTAGGCTTTCAGTTATGAGCAAAAGAAAATATAAATTGAAAGGCAGCTCTTTGAACCTCTTCCAGAAATTAAATGTGAAATTTGAAGTTTTTTGATAATTACTCGAAACCCACTGTAGTAGACCAACCAAATTTGCACTAACTTTGAACATAAAACTAAACTATTTTTGACAAAATTTCAGACACCCAGCTTCAGTAAGTGTAGAGTAATGCTCATATAAAAGAATGAGTTATATGGCAGTTATTCGAACCTAATACAGTAGACCAACCAAATTTTGCAGATACATTGGCCATAAAGCTAAACTACTTTTGGCGCAATTACAGACACCCAGCTTCAATACGTATAGAATAATGCTTATATAAAACAAGTGATAAAAAAAACCCAAGGGTTTTTAAAAAGCAAATTTTCCAAATTATATTAGTTACTTATAAAAATATATATAAAAATAAATGATAATATTAAAATTTAGTGAATTCATCAATTTTATAATCTAATATATAAAGAAGAAAATTTGTTTGTTTGTTTGTTTATTTGTTTGTTTGTTTGTTTGTCCAGGATTCACGTGAAAACCACTGGTCCGATTGACACCAAATTATAGAAGAATAATTTTGGGAGTCCGGAGGCTGACATAGGCTATGTCGCATTTTTATAAGTCAGCAGGTTGCGGCTTCAGAGCCGTTTTAAGCTTTTTCGTTTTTTTGATGTCGAGTCGAAACGGTTTGACCGATTCACTTGAAATTTTGCACGAATGTTCTTCTTATTACACGGAATTAATGGTATAAAACTGGTTGGAATAAATTAACTCCTTTCGGCCCGGCGGGCTTCCAAAAAATTTTGTGTTTCCGATTTGTGTCCAATTTTACAGGGTGGTTTTGCAGTCAAAAAGAGAGGCTGGCACAAATTTTTGTTGGGTTCGGTTAACCCGTTTGGGCACGAGGGCGCAATGAAGCTTTTTCAATGTTTTTGATGTCGAGCCGAAATAGTTTGTCCGATTGACTTGAAATTTTGCACAAATGTTTCTCTTAGCAACCGCAATTAGTTGCATAAATTTGGTTAGAATAATTTAACCCAATTCGGCCTGGCGGGCTTCCAAAAAATTTTGTGTTTCCGATTTGTGTCCAATTTTACAAGGTGGTTTCGCAGTCGAAAATAAAGTCTGGGACAAATTTTTGTTGAGTTCGGTTAACCCATTTGGGCACGAGAGTGCAAAGAAGCTTTTTCAATGTTTTTGATGTCGAGTCAAAACTGTTTGACCGATTGACTTGAAATTTTGCACAAATGTTCCTCTTAGCAACCGCATTTAGTTGTATAAATTCGGTTGGAAGAAATTAACCCATTTCGGCCTGGCGGACTTTCAAAAAATTTTGTGTTTTCGATTTGTGTCCAATTTTACAGGTTGATTTTGTAGTCTAAAAGAGAGGCTGCAAAAAGTTTTAGTTAAGTTCGATTAACCCATTTTCCACGACGACGCTATGAAGTTTTCTATATATTTTATTTTCTTATACGATTAAAAGTATTTTATTGAAAATTTTGTACCAGCATTTTAATTAAAACCCACAGGGTTAATTTGGTTTTGACCTGTTTGTGCGTTTTGAACAAAGATTCAATGAAATTTTCAGTTTTCTTCAAATGAAATCTAAAAATCAAAAAATTCAATTTGTTATATATAATGCTTAAATACATAGTATTTTAAAACAGTTTTTCCAAAAAATAAGCCTACATTTCTCTCATAAAATCATAAAAAAACGAGGAAGAGCGTATTTCAACTTTCAGGTGAGTACTAAACAAAATATAAGTTGAAAAGCGAATTTTTAAACCTTTTCTAAACAATCGACTATATTTTATTCAAGCGTTGGCAATTCAAGAAAATTTGACCTATAGTCATTTTAATTCAGTTAACATTGTTCACCGGAAACCTACCATCCTCAACTATATCGTCAAGGAGCACCAAATTGTCAAGAAGCACCATGTATAGAAAAATTAGAGATAATCGTTCAAATTGTTTTGCAAACTGTTTTTTAAAGTTTTTGTTTCGCATTCGATTAAAAGAACTCGACAAACCTTTTTTTTAAGTATTCCCCTAATTCAAAGAAGTTGTACCTACTTTCAAAAATTGGACGTAATTTACTTACAAATTTTTTTTTAAACAATCGTCGGGTAGGCAGGAGTTAACAACTTTCAAGTCTGTTAGTAAATTGAACTTCATTTTCAAAGAAGAACACATATACGAAATTTGAAGTTAATCTGTTAAATCATTTCTAATATATAGCAAAGCAACGAAAAAACCTATAAAAAGCTGTTGTGCCACGATGGGTTAACGGAACTCCACAAATATTTTTTTGTGGCATTTATAGGCAAAGTAGTATTTAAAAAAATTGGCTGAAACTTGCTTTTTTACAATTTGCAAGCTTCCGGGCAACGCCGGGTAAATCTGCTAGTTATGAATAATAGTGAAATCAATACTTAGAATATAATCCCAATGCACTCAAGAAAACCTGTTAACAAGTGTGAAATATAATGTTGAAGCTTCAATGTTAACGTTTAATTTTGGAAAAACATACACTTGTAAATTAGTTACTGTTTTATAAAAACATAAAAGTTTTAATTTTTAAGTTCTAATAGTCCTTGAATGGGGAAGGTTCCCAAATTTTGGCTAAGCAAACTTTTGATAATTCTCGAGTATCTGCCCATCCGCCTCATATCCTCGCAGTTCCATTAGAACTTTTACTTAGAATTTTATTATCTAAGAAAAAATGTTTAAAACTAGGAGACAGTTTTTTCAATTTAAAGAACCCCTTTCAAATTTCAAAAAATCCTTTAACATATGTTAAAATATAATACTGCAGCTTTAAATGTTGTATATTTGAAAAACAAAAATTTGCACGAAAAAAAAAAACAGGCATTTAAGTTACAGGTGTTTAAAAATAGCTAAATTTCAATTTTCGAGCCCTTATAGCTCCTAAACAGGGGACGTGACAATTTTGTTAACCGACTCCTACTAATTTCTAAGGATCTAACTTCTCCCAAAATTTCAAAACCCTAGTTGGAACCGTTTAGAATATATTTGGGGCCAAAAATTTTGTAAGATTTGAGTTTTGCATAATGGTAAATTTTTGTACCGTATGACAACTCTATATATTTTAATAATGTATTTTTGTAAAGTTTATAACCTCTCTTTATCGTTTTCAGATTGAAAATACATCCAACATAACTGTTATTATACCAATTTAAATATATGGCTTTTTCCTACTTTGGTGGCCTGTAGCTTCGTAATGGGTGGGGATACAGAAAAAGGTTCTTCTTAGAAATTATTTTTTTTTTGCAATATCTACCTGTGGTTAAAATTTCTTTACTCTATTTCAAAGGGTGTAAAAGTTTGTGTAAGACGGACGGACGGACGGACGAAGCCAAAATTAAGAAAAACCTTTGAGACTTATTGAAACTTTCATTTCGGAGCTTTCAATTTCGTATATAAATAAAAAAATATTTTGACAGGTATTCAAGTTATAGTTGTTTAAAAGCAAAATTTACAGCAAAATTTAATTTTTCGACCCCTTACAGCTACCAAACAGAAGGCGTGATAAAAAAAATTTTCTTATTTCTGAGGATCTAACTTCTCCCAAAATTTCAAGTTTCTATATTTAGCCGTTCAGAAGTTATGACGGACCAAAAATTTTACAAAACTTAGTTTTGGATGACAGCAAATTTTAGTACCGTATTTTTTTATTGTAATACCTACCCGGAAGGTTCTCATATATAAAAGCACCGGATTTTTCTAGAAATCTCTAGTTCTAACCATCGGATTGAGTTCGAATTCAATTGGAACATAGATTATTGGTGGATAACCACGAAGAGTAGGTTTCATAAATTGATTCTGGTGTCATGAGGCCTAGAGATTCTATGAGTTTCGGGAATGTCGAGTAATATTAATTTAATTGATTTTAATAAAATTGGTTTTGAATGCTTTGAAAACAAGAAAAACTTTGCCAAGTGAGGCAAACCACGGGTCACGGGATCGGGACAGCTCACATCTAGTGGATACTCTTTACAAGAAATATTAACAAACATTAGTGACTTTACAATAAAAACCACATTATGCAAGAAGATAAGCTTATACAATGCATCTTGGATGCATCTAGGAAAAATATTCTTTAAAATTAAAAAAAAAATTATTTATTGTTTCCAGCACCAAATTTAATGTTTATAGCGCTATTTATTTTTCGACATGATAAACTGTCACAATTAAATTAAAAGTTGATTTAAAATTGTCATAAGTGCCACCCATAAAACTGTGCCACCCATACAGCTGGATGGCACAATGGTTGAGTGCCGACCTTTCAAGCGGAAGGGCCCGGGTTCGATTTCTAGTGAAAGAGAAAAAACTTTTCTGGTTTTCGACTCGACTCAGCTACCATTCGCCATTGGGTTCAAATTAATGGCATAATCAATAATTAATAATTATAAATCTTTAATAAAAATACATTAGGTGGCATGACATTTGTCCCCTTGTCATTGGTCCCCAAGGGACTAATGACACACTCAAATGTGCCATTAGTTCCCGGGGAGAAATGACATATCAGGTTTAGTCATTACTCCCCGGGGGAGTAATGACACTGAATATACGCAAATCAGAATTTCCTGAATAATTTAAAAATTTTGTTTGATAATTGCAATAGAAACATAACGAAATTTCGAATTTGTTTTTAAAAACCGTATACATATTGTAAGTTTAAAATTTTTCATTTAAGTAAACGCAATAACGGGATGGTGTCTAATTCCAAAAAAAAAATTTAAAATTTACAAAATTTCAAAGAAGAAAAAAAATAATTCCAAAAAAAAAATTCCAAAAAAAAAATTTCCAAAAAAAAAATTCCAAGAAAAAAAAAATCCACAAAAAATATTTCCATAGCTTTAGCGAGCAAGCATTTTAGAGTTTGTTACAAAATCAGGATTATACGCTTTTTCCAGAATATTTATATATATGTATACATGAGATTCTGAATTAGAAGGGTTTTTAGAGTTGGATTCAAAATCAGGGTTTTAATAATTTGTTTAGCGGGGGTTTGGGGGGCGGCAGCCCCCACTATTTTTAAATTTATATTTGTTGACATAAGCATGTAAAAAATAATTAGGAGAGATTTTATAGTTGGCTACAATTACAGGATTATATGCTTTTTCCAGAATATTTATATATTTGTATACGTGAGATTCTGAATTAAGAGGGATTTTAGAGTTGGATTCAAAATCAGGGTTTCAATAATTCGTTTAGTGGGGCTTTGGGGGCGGCAGCCCCCACTATTTTTAAATTTTTATTTGTTGAAATATGCATGTAAAAAATAATTAGCAGGGATTTTAGAGTTGGATTCAAAATCAGGATTGCCACTTTTTCCAGAATATTTATATATTTGTAAACGTGAGATTCTGAATTAGGAGGGATTTTAGAGTTGGATTCAAAATCAGGGTTTTAATAATTTGTTTAGCGGGGGTTTGGGGGTGGCAGCCCCCACTATTTTTAAATTTATATTTGTTGACATAAGCATGTAAAAAATAATTAGGAGAGATTTTATAGTTGGCTACAATTACAAAATTATATGCTTTTTCCAGAATATTTATTTATTTGTATACGTGAGATTCTGAATTAAGAGGGATTTTAGAGTTGGATTCAAAATCAGGGTTTCAATAATTTGTTTAGTGGGGGTTTAGGGGCGGCAGCCCCCACTATTTTTAAATTTTTATTTGTTGAAATATGCATGTAAAAAATAATTAGCAGGGATTTTAGAGTTGGATTCAAAATCAGGATTGCCACTTTTTCCAGAATATTTATATATTTGTATACGTGAGATTCTGAATTAGGAGGGATTTTAGAGTTGGATTCAAAATCAGGGTTTTAATAATTTTTTTAGCGGGGGTTTGAGGGCGGCAGCCCCGACTATTTTTAAATTTTTATTTGTTGAAATATGCATGTAAAAAATAATTACATCATAGTTTGTCATTAAATTTTGATTTTTGGAATTTTTTCTTTTGGAATTTTTTTTTTTGGAATTATTTTTTTTGGAATTATGAAAATGGTATTTCGGAAATGGAATTTTTTTTTTGGAATTTCGTTCCCAACCCCGCAATAACAACATTTTGAATGGAGGTATATTGCCTTTTCCAGAAAATTTATTTATTAGTTTATTTTAATAAATGATTTTTCTGGAAAAGAGGCGTAGGTTTATTGCCTCTCACCCTTGTAATCATTGAAGCAGGTGCATTAAATTTAAATAAATAAATTGATTATGTTCTTGATTGTGATAAACAAGTTTAAATGGGGATTAACAAAAAAGATAATGCTGCCCTTTTGAATGTTGATGGCAACAATCTCTTTTTTCTTACAATTTAGTAATAATTCCAAAACCTTTTTGAATTTTTTTGGAAAAGAGCAACATTCTCTGTTTGTTACAATTTAGTTATAATTCCAAACAAAAAATTTTTGCGGGGAATAATGTCACATATTTCGGGGACTTATGACACACTAAGGTGTGTCATTTCTCCCCGGGAACTAATGGCACATTTGAGTGTGTCATTAGTCCCTTGGGGACCAATGACAAGGGGACAAATGTCATGCCGCCAATACATTAATATAACAACATAAATAAATACAAAATATAAACAAATAATTTAATTAAATAATATAACTCGCAGATATAGAATACCATATAAGTAAAATATAAAATATTACAATATAAACAAAAAATAGAATTGTAATTATTGAAAATCTAAGACGTTTCTACATGTTATAAGGCCTAGTACTATCTCATGTTTAAATTGTATTTGGAATTCAATAAGACCAATTCTAATAACACGAATATAAAATGACCCCCTGTTCCAACATGTACGTATGGTATAGACAGGCTTATTAGCCTAACAGTTGAACATTTAGCACTTAAAAAAAAAAAAAAAAAAAAAAAGGTATCATTATTCAAAATCAATTTTAAAAGTCCCTGCAAAAATAAAGTCGATTTTAAGAAAATGTTATTGGTAAGAGCCATAATGTCTTCAGCCTTAATTAAAATTAATAAAGCAAAATAATTTTATGCAGAAATATGTTGTTTCTGTCGTTTAATTTTGAATAGGTTTAATTAATATACAAAATACACACAGGAAACAACGATTGCATGCTAAAAAGGTTTTTTTAGTATGGAAAAGAAAATCTTATATAATCTTAATTCTAATCTTTCATTCAAATATTTTCTCAATTTTTAATTTTTGACAATCTTCAGTTTGTCCTCTGAATGCTTAAATTTATTATCAAAGTACAGTATATTTACAAGTTTAACTCTTAAGGGTTTTTTTTCGAAATTAAGTTATTAATATAACATTATGTTGCCAACAAATCAATTTTGTAAAATAATAATTATAATTGAAGCTGCAAAATGAATTTCAATAGTCACGTCACATTGATCAAAATAATTGATTCGTGCAAAGTTACGTTATTTCGGTACATTAAATACCAAACAAACAATTTTTTATACATATTATTAAAATTTTGTCAACTCTTGTAAGAAACAATGAATTATTCTTAGAAAAATTCCCGAAGGTTTTCCATTTTTTACTATAAATAGAAAATTTTTGTAACTATTCGTACTATTAGTTCAAAGTTGGTCTAGGCTGTTCTTGGAAACTCAAAGTTAAAAGTTATATATAATAACATGATAAAAATTAAATTTATCTTCGCTATATGGACTTCCCATTAAATTTGAACCTAATAGCTGTAGGGTATTTCTAAGATGCTTGCACCGACTTACTTCTTTACTTTTTTTTTATTTTTTTTAATATAATAGAATAAGAGAATTAATTAGTGGTATAATTTATTTTATATATCATAGTGGGATTTGTATGGGTATCTAAAAGTTGACAAGGGCAACTATTTCCTTCCTCGTTTTCTTAACAAAAGCTTACTGTAAGTCCAACTTTAATGTTCTATTTTAAAAATTTTTGAATATCGATAAGCCATTTTTATTTTTTAATATAGATGCATAAAATCAGATCAGTCCTCTCTTACTGTGAAATGCCAACTAAAGATTGTTACATGCAACAATATATTTCGTTTCCCATCGTTTATGCGCAAAAGGTTAGTTTAAGAATTAGGATAATTTTTTACATTATACATTTTCAAAGCAGTTCTGAGACATTGGCCACTAAAACTATGCCTAAAGAACATCTACAAATAATCAACACCAAAAAATTACATTAAATATATGTATAAAAAAGATCGGTAAAGGTAGTTCTACTATATTTAGCACCACAACCAGTTCCTTTCCTGTAACACCTTGTTATAAAAAGTGTTAAATAATTGAAATAAAAGTATTTTTACTTAGTTTTTTTAAATTTTATTTTCATTCAATTTTTCAAAATAATTTTTATATAATTTTTAGAAGTTTTATATGTATATATTACACCAGCTGATGTATAAATTCATAATCATTTGATAAATTGATGGGTCCTTCAAAAGTGAAGACTCATTTTCCTGGGAAATTTCTTGGAACGTTAAATGGGTCCTTAAAATGTTCAGGATTCTTAAAAAGATAAAAAAAAAAATCATTAAAACTTAAATATTAAAATATAACAATTGTATGCATGTGTGTTTCGTGTTTAACCATATAAGTTAATTTTTATACACAAATCTTGTAATACAAATAAATGTAGTTACAATGCATTTGCCAGTATGATCCATTTTTTCGCAATTCCATTTATATATTTTATCATGCGCAACCGCTCTATCATGCTCAGCAGTAATCTCATCTTGTGCGAAAACCAAATTTAACAGGAAAATTTGACATATTGCGAAGATATATATAAACTTCATTTTTATCTTGTTATTATAACTTTGAATTTCCAAGATAAACTGTTCTAATTTATATCTTATATGAATTTCTAAGATAGACTGACCAACTTTGAACTAATATTTAGAAAAACTTTCTATTTATAGTAAAAAATTGAAAACTTTCGGAAATTTTTATAAGAATAGTTTATTGTTTCTTACAACAGTTGACAAAATTTTAATAATATGCATAGAAAATTGTTTGTTTGGAATTTAATGTACCGGAATAAAGTAAAGTTGTACGAATCAATTATTCCATTTGACTGTGATTTTTCGGTTTCACTTGCAATTATTATTTTACAAAATAGAGCAGTTGACTAACATTTCATATTAAATAACTTAAAATTAACCTGGAGAATTTTATATAAATTTTTTTTAAATATTAGAACTTTTTATTTTCTAATATGTACAACAAAATTCATTAAGAATATCTAGGACATATTTTTTGTTTTCTGTTTGCAATCCCCGACTTTCTGCTCTGATTAGTAACCTAAGATGGTTTAAAAAAACTAACGTATTAAAAAAATGAAACCAAAAATTGAGAATGACAAAAAAGTCAAAAAAGTCAAGAATGACAATAATTGTATTTGATAAAGAACATATTTGTTTTTGCAAAATATAATGCCACTTTTAGGTATTAAATTTTGAAGTTTTGTATATTTCTGCAAAAGTTTTCAGCTTCTAGGCTTTAAGGGCTGTTTTTAAAAGACTTTTTCTTTCTTTCAACCCAGATATAATGGAAGATATAATGGATCAAAATTTTATAAAAATCGAGTTCCCTATATGGATAAATTATAAAGTACCGTATTGGTATCGTAAGCACTATGATACAATTTCATATAGAACTTTAATTTCAACGACTTAAATTAAGGGATTTACCAGATTTATGGAGGGCTAAAGGACTATAGAAAAAAAGTTCTTCTATGATATTTATTTATCAATTAATGTAAATGTTTTGTAAATACAGACAAACGGACAAAATGTTGGAAGCTACATAAGCACATTTTTTCAAGTTTTTTAATAATGTCATAAAAACGATTTGCAATTGATAAAAAAGAATGAAAAACTTATTTCTGTAGATTATCCGTTTGTAACTTAAAATTCATTCAAGAACTGGCATGAACGGTACAGGCTTCTACATAGATAAAAAAACCCATAAAAGCTTTCTTTCTTTTGAACCGGTTAATGATAGGATTTGTTGACTAATGACTAATATGTTGACTAAACTAATGAGAAAGAAGAAGAGGCAGTCTTTAAATAAGCAAATTGAAGAAATTGAAAATAATGCTGAAAGGCATATTAAGAAATTCTACAACAGCGTAAAAATACAGACATCGTCGTATGAGCCAAAACTCAATGCATGTTTAAGTAAAGAAGGAAATCTACTCAACGAACAACAACAAATACTAGAAAGGTGGCAGGAGTATTTTGACGAATTACTGAATAATGAACAAGTAAGGAGCAATACAAGCCAAATGGAGCCAATATATTCAGTTGAAAATGAAATTCAAGAACCAACTCTAGAGGAAGTGATCAATGCTATTAAGAAACTTAAAAATGGAAAAGCAAGTGGGGAAGATACTATAATATCTGAATTGGTAAAATACGGCGGAAGGGAACTGTATAAGAAATACCACGACCTAATAAAAATTATATGGCGTACAGAAAACATTCCAGAAGCCTGGCAAAAAAGTGTTATTATCCCAATACATAAAAAGGGAAACAAAAAAGACTGCAATAATTATCGTGGAATATCTCTGCTCAATATAGCATACAAAATATTCTCTAACATACTACATAGTCGTATTGACACTATAACCGAAACAATTATTAGTGACTATCAATGTGGTTTTAGAGTAAACAGATCAACTATGGACCAATGCTTTACTCTGAGTCAGATATTTGAGAAATATAATGAATACGCAAGAGATATACACTGTCTGTTCATAGATTTCCAGAAAGCTTTTGATAGCATAGACAGAACTAAAATTAGTGGTATTCTTAATAGACTTGGCATTCCAGAAAAGTTAACAAGATTAGCATGTCTAACCCTGACAAACACATCTGCAAGAGTCAAAATTCAAGGGGTGTTCACTGAATCTTTTAGAATAGAATCGGGAGTTAAGCAGGGTGATGCTCTATCAACATTACTATTTAACCTAGTTCTTCATTATGTCGTAAAAGAGATAGATCCTCAAGGAACTATATTTATAAAATCCATACAAATATGCGCTTTCGCCGATGATATTGTAATAATTGCTAAGAATTTAAGAGAGCTAAAAGAAACATTTACACGTTTGGAAACTGATGCTAGAAAAGTGGGACTGATAATAAATGAACCCAAAACTAAATACTTCGTAAAAAGCAAATCTCATATGCCAACGCAAGATTTGAATATTAATGATTATAAGTTCGAAGGTGTTCATCAGTTTAAGTATCTGGGAGTTGTATACAGTAAAAGTGAAGACACCGCTGTGGCAATACGGGAAAAAATACAAGCTGCAAGTAGATGTTACTATACATACTCCAGACTTATGAAATCCAGGCTGTTGTCGAGAAATACAAAGCTAAAATTATACAAAACATTAATCAGACCGGTTCTAACTTATGGATGTGAAACATGGACGCTTAAAACTGCAGATTGTAGACAACTGGGAATATTTGAGCGTAAAATACTTCGAAAAATATATGGACCGGTTAGAAACGAAGATGGTACCTACAGATCAAGAAATAATTTCGAGCTTGAACAATTGACTGAACATAGAACCATAATAAGATTCATAAAAGCGCAAAGGTTAAGATGGATAGGACATGTTATAAGAATGCCGGATAACAGAACAACAAAAAGAGTGTTTCTCCACCAAATGCAGGGTACTAGAGGTAGAGGGAGACCAAAAAAAAGATGGCTAGACGCTGTTGAAGATGACATAAGGATTTTAGGAATAAGAAATTGGAAGAGAGTTGCACAAAATCGGGATGTATGGAAGAGAATTATAGCGGAAGCTCAGGTTCATCAAGGACTGTAAAGCTATAGAAGAAGAAGAAGAAGAAGAAGAACTTAAAATTCATAAAAATTATCCTATTTCAGATCGTATGATTTTATACCCGTGCATACAAATAAGTCCACAGGAATATTAAAATTGCTCTTTCGTTTCTAACGCACCTAGAA
Source organism: Dolichopus griseipennis (assembly GCA_963082915.1). Classification (NCBI taxonomy): domain Eukaryota; kingdom Metazoa; phylum Arthropoda; class Insecta; order Diptera; family Dolichopodidae; genus Dolichopus; species Dolichopus griseipennis. The sequence continues at coordinate 332,949,770 of OY720441.1, read as the reverse complement.
ATGCTAGATATACGAGTAGTGTGAAAGGCATGTATCGGATCAGCATCGAAAAGAAAATCGATTCCGCAGAGTATGTCTGTCTGCCCATATTGCAGCACGATAACTCAAAAACTGAAAGGGAATTTTGTACAATTTTTAGGTACCCTAATGTTTTTTGTGAAAATCGGACCAAGACTTCCGGGAGCTTCCATATAAATTTTTTGAACTAATATGCATTTCTTTAAAACTAATTGTACTAGGAGAATGAAAATTAGAAACTTAAAGTTTAGTTATAGGGCAACCACTTTTATGAAGTGTCAAAATGTTAAAGCTTCATTTTAAATTTATTATTTATAATGCACCGGCTGATTGGACATATCATTCGATAAAGTGACAAGTCCTTAAAAACCGAAGTTTCTTTAGTTTTCCTTTGGTTCTGGTCGCCTTAAATTACCCCCAACATTTTTTTTTTGAAAACCATTTTCGTCTCTTAAAATGATAAAAAAGAACATTAAAACTAAAATATAACGAGGAAGAGTGTGGTAGAGCAGATTGCATCAACTCTGGGGTACCCGTATGAGAGTAATATAAACATTAAATCATTCGGTTGATTACTTTCGGCAAAATGTTAAATACACAGCTTTATTAGATGGATAGTAATGCTCATATAAAAGCAGGAGTTGTATGGCAGCTACCCGAAACCATGGACCAAAATGGCCGAATTTAAAAATCGATGACAGCTATTGCAAAAAAAAAACAATTGGCGAAAATTTCAAGATCCTAGTTCTTTTAGTTTTTGAGTTATCTTCCGGACGGACGACGGATACAGATACATAGCTAAATCGATTTATTTTTCGATTCTGATCCGATTCATTCACTTGAGTCTGTAGCTACCTCCCTCCTTCTCTGAGTCCCTAACGTAATAGCAAATTTATTATACTCTTTGACTATATAGTCATACGGGTATAAATATAGAAGTTATTGAAATGTGTATAAGAATAATTCATTGTTTGTTACAAAAAATTTTCAAAATAGTTATAATAATTGTAATAAAGTTCTTTGTTCGGTATTCAATGTACCGGAATGAGGTAAATGTGTACGAACCAGTTATTGAATTTGACTTTTTTATTATTTTTCTGCTTCACCTTTAATTATTTATTAAATAAAATAGTGGGCATAATGCTATATTAGTTACTTAAAATAAATAATAAGAATTTCAACCCAATTTTTTCATTAAAAAAATAATTTGTAAATCCACGTAATCATTAACAGCTGCAAACAGACAAATATTGGAGAAAATACGGTAAATGTTAAACTAGTAGAAATAGTGTATTACTTTGGTAATGCATAGAACAAGTATTACATAAGTAACAGAGGACAAACTCAATATTATAAAAATTAAAGAATTGACAAAATTAATTATTTTTGAAATAAGTCCTAGAGGTGGGTCCAAATACTGAACAATGTGATACACTACAGAAGATTTTCTCTTCCTTACTAATAAAATTTTTTAAAAATGAACTTTTTGTTTTCTGTTTTTTGAATATAAATTAAACCTATTTAAAACGACGAAGATTATAGTTTCCAAATATTTTAAAATTATCTGCCACACCTGAAAAGGACAGGCATTTCCCTACTGCATTGAGTGTGGCATGGGATCAAATAAATAAATAATTAATTTTAGAATTTCACAAAATTGCTTGCCATATAACATGATATACGGATTTTAATTAACAACCCTCTAGTATTGCTAGTTTCAAAGATATATATTCTGCTGGTTCCAGCAATCTTTACGGCAGCTCTTCTTAGCTTTTCCCCGACAAGTCTCCAAATCTGTAAATAAGTTTGCCGTATTACATTACTTGCCTACTTTCAATATTAAATTCGTCCTAACATATTAAAAATTCACAGAAGTGCTTGCCATATTGAATTATTTATCTAGTTCAATTTTCAATTAGCTTCTAGTATTTTAAGTTTTGGATATATTGAAATTGGTTTTAAAAACTTGCCTGAGAGCTCTTCGGATCCATGGTTTGAGTTTACCAAAAACAGTAGTAGGGAATCTACAAATATATTTAAAATAAGTGTGAATTTTAAAACTCTAGCTCAATAAGTTTTTGATATATATATCTACCTTTCATGGGAGTACAAAAAAAAAAATTTTAAGGGTTTGATGAAATGTCAATGTCAACTTTAAAAATAAATTAATGTTTGGAAAAAGATTATATTTATATAGATTAATGTGAATAAATCTTTACTTAAATAAGTGATTAAAAAACCAAGGGTCCAATCAAATATCGTTGTTCCATGAAAATATTAAGAAACGAGGAAAAGTGTAGTAGAGTAGACTGTGTCAACTCTGGGATACCCGTATGACCGTTATATAAACATTATATCAATATTATTATAAACATTAGTTACTTTTGGCAAAATTTCACACATACCAGCTTTATTAGGTGAAATATAATGCTCATATAAAAGAAGGAGTTGTATGGCAGCTACTCGAACCCTCTGCAGTAGACCAACCAAATTTTGCAGTAACTTTGGCCATTATACTAAACTATTTTTGGCAACATTTCAGACACCCAGCTTTAGTAGGTATAGAGTAATGCTCATATAAAATAAGAAGTTGTATGACAGCTACCCGAACCCATTGATCAAAATGGCTGGATTTAAATAGCGATGACGGCTATTGAAAAAAAATGAGTTTGCGAAAATTTCAAGATTCTAGCTCCTTTAGTTTTTGAGTTATCGTGCGGACGGACGGACGGACATACATAGCTAAATCGATTTTATTTTCGATTCTGATCCGATCCATACACTTGAGTCTATATCTACCCCCCCTCCTCTCTGCGTCACAAACGTAACTATATAGTCATACGGGTATAATAATATACTAGATACGAGGAAGAGTGTAGTAGAGTAGACTGTGTCAACTCTGGGATACCCGTATGACCGTTATATAAACATTATATCATTATTATTATAAACATTAATTACTTTTGGCAAAATTTCAAACATACCAGCTTTATTAGGTGAAATATAATGCTCATATAAAAGAAGGAGTTGTATGGCAGCTACTCGAACCCTCTGCAGTAGACCAACCAAATTTTGCAGTAACTTTGGCCATTATACTAAACTATTTTTGGCAAAATTTCAGACACCCAACTTCAATAGGTATAGAGTAATGCTCATATAAAATAAGAAGTTGTATGGCAGCTAATCGAACCCTTTGCAGTAGACCAACCAAATTTTGCAGTAACTTTGGCCATTACACTAAACTATTTTTGGCAAAATTTCAGACACCCACCTTTAATAGGTATAGAGTAATACTCATATAAAAGTAGGAGTTGTATGGCAGCTACTCGAACCCACTCCACTAGACCAACCAAATTTTGCAGAAACTTTGGCCATAAAACAAAACTACTTTTGCCAAAATTTCAGACACGTAGCTGTAATAGGTACAGAGAAATACTCATATAAAAAAAGAAGTTGTATGGCAGCCACCCGAACCCATGTACCAAAATGGCTGGATTTAAATAGCAATGACGGCTATTGCAAAAAAACGAATTTGCGAAATTTCAAGATCCTAGCTCCTTTAGTTTTTGAGTTATCGTGCGGACGGACGGACGGACGGACGGACGGACATACATAGCTAAATCGATTTTTTTTTCGATTCTGATCCGATCCATACACTTGAGTCTATATCTACCCCCCCTCCTTCTCTGCGTCACAAACGTAATGGCAAATTTATTATACCCTTTGACTATATAGTCAAAGGGTATAATAATATAAATATTCTTTTGCTGCAATAGGGTGGCGCCCGGCTATAACAACTTACGCGAGGTAGTGAAAATTATTGTGATAACCTGCGGCACTTTAAAATGACCAATGAAATTTCAGTAAAAAGCATAGAGTTTACGGTATTTATCTTCAGAAAAATTTGGCATTGGAACTTTTAGATTCTTAAAGAGCTCTTATAGTTCGTTCTAAGTTGTATGAAGATTTTAATATTTTCACCTATATTTCATTACGTGATGGAATGATGTAGGTTTTTTTATGTGGATATCATTGTTTCTATTTTAAAATGTCATTCGGTGTAATCAATTGTTAAAAACGTAGTAAACATTTCTTATTTTGTATATTGTTATTTAATAAAATTACTAAAGAGTTAACAGGAGGTATACCGTTGCATTGTAACGGTCAATATCCTTTTAATATAACGGTCATATTATTTTGTTTTAATTGAACATTTTTTTTGATTGATGATGACGCTGATTATTATAATCTATAAGAAAATTGCACTTATGAAAATATTTATAATTTATTATTGAATATATAAATAGAGTATTGACAAGGTAATAACAGTAATTTGAGTTCTGAAAAAATAAAAGAATCAACTATAATAACATTTTGAAATAATAATTTTGGAAAATAATATAAAAAACAAATTAAATTTCAACTCTTAAAGTCAACATTGAAAAGTTGAAAAACTATATATATAAAATTATAATTTAAAAAAATATTAAAAGTTGTAGGTATATATATTATACAATATACATATATATTAAATATTTATAAAAATATATATTTTAATATTTTATCAATCGATAAAAGATTGATTTTTATACTCGTATGACTATATAGTCAAAGGGTATAATAAATTTGCCATTACGTTTGTGACGCAGAGAAGGAGGGGGGGTAGATATAGAGTCAAGTGTATGGATCGGATCAGAATAGAAAAATAAATCGATTTAGCTATGTATGTCCGTCTGTCCGTCTGTCCGTCTGTCCGTCCGTCCGTCCGCACGATAACTCAAAAACTAAAAGAGCTGGGATCTTGAAATTTTCGCAAATTCGTTTTTTTGCAAGAGCCGTCATTGCTATTTAAATCCAGCCATTTTGGTCCATGGGTTCGGGTAGCTGCCATACAACTTCTTTTTTTATATGAGTATTGCTCTGAACCTATTACAGTTGCGTGTCTGAAATTTTGCCAAAAATAGTTTAGTTTTATGGCCAAAGTTTCTGCAAAATTTAGTTGGTCTATTGCAGAGGGTTCGAGTAGCTGCCATACAACTTCTTAATTTATATGAGCATTACTCTATACCTATTGAAGCTGGGTGTCTGAAATTTTGCTAAAAATAGTTAAGTTTAATGGCCAAAGTTCTTGCAAAATTTGGGTGTTCTACTGCAGAGGGTTCGAGTAGCTGCCATACAACTCCTTCTTTTATATGAGCATTACACTACACCTAATAAAGCTGTATGTTTGAAATTTTGGCAAAAGTAATTAATCGGATGATATAATGTCTATGTTACGGTCATACGGGTATCCCAGAGTTGACACAGTCTACTCTACTACACTCTTCCTCGTTTTTTAATAAATATATCAGACCTCTAATAATAATCACATTTGAATTGAAATTGAACATTGGATTGGTTAATAAATTACTAAATATCAGAAAATAATTTTGAATTTTTTATTAAGTCAAAGTGAAAATTTCTAATAAAAATATTCAAAACACAAAATAAAAAAAAATGTTTTTCATTATTTAAATTTTCAAATTACAAAATTTTTTTTGTGTTAAATACAGTGAGTATTAAAAATTATTAGACAAATTTTATGTATATATTTTTGAGTTGCATTAATAAATTTTATATCCAATTACAATGTTATGCGGTACTTTTGGTTTTTTTTTTTTTGTTTTTTTAAGAGATAACTGTTAGCGCTATACCATAGGTACATGTTGGAACAGGGGGTCATATTATATTCGTATAATTAGAATTGATCTTAATGAACTTCACATACAATTTAAACATGAGATAGTACTAGGCCTTATAACATGTAGAAACGTCAGAGCTCAGTGGTCCATTGGAGGTGGTAGAAGGGATTTCAGATGAACAAAAATTGGTCCATAAGTAGGGGGTCTATTTTGTCTCCTTCTCGAGTTATAGATCTTCAAACTCGTGAAGTGTTATTTGGCATTCGAACCAATAAAAAGTAACATAACTCTTGAAAGGTTAGCAACCCAGTTATATTGCTAATTTTAAAGTTCTAAATATGATTTCTGTTATTGTATAATGCTATATATTAAAATTGTATTTTCCAGATATATATTGTTTTAATAATGATATTTTTTTGACTACGTTACGTTAACTCTAAGCTTATATTACGTTAAAAAATGCTTGCCTCCAGACCTTTAATTTAAAACCTATAGGTTTCATTATAAATTTTTAAAAAATAGAAATATTTTTTAAACGAAATTTTTCCTTTTTACAGCTCCAGGGGTGTGGATCACTGACCACTGGATAACTTGTATATAATAATTAGCACAGTACAATTATTTTATGATATTTATTTAAAAAATTGCATTCAAGAATACAGTGTAATTCATAAGTTTAGTTTATATTAATTAGTATGAACAATTTAGTTAATTAATTATTCTTTTATATTAAAAATGCTTCCAAAAAATAATCTAATACTGTACGTAATATTTTGTACAATACTGTTATTCCATATATAATTTTGTTATAATAACTATTCGATTTTTATTTTTTTATATTTTCTAAAACTTTCTACACGCTCTTAGTCAAAAAATTCATTAATAATGCACTAAAAAGTTACGATAAAATTATTTTAACAGCATATTAATTTCATTTAACCATTTTTTTTTTTTTTTTTTTTTATAATATTTTTTAAAATTTTTATGTTTTTTTGGAAATGCCCAGAGGTGGTGAGGAATAAAAATTGATTTTTAACATAACCAAGTGATGATTGAAACCATAGCTTCTTAAAAACGCCCATTTTCAAAATTATATAGTGTTTCATATACTGAGTATTTTCGAAATATAATGTTGGAGCTTCAATGTTAACGTTTAATTTAGAAAATATATACACTGGTGACTAAGTTACTGCTTAATTATAAAACAAGTGATGATAAAAAACCAAGGGTTTCTAAAAAAGCACATTTACAAAATAATATATTGTTTCATACTAAGTATTTTATCAGAAAACGAGGTAGAGTGTAGTAGAGTAGACTGTGTCAACTCTGCGATACCCGTATGACCGTTATATAAATATTATATCATTATTATTATAGACATTAATTACTTTTGGCAAAATTTCAAACATACCAGCTTTATTAGGTGTAGTGTAATGCTCTTATAAAAGAAGGAGTTGTATGGCAGCTACTCGAACTCTTGGCAGTAGACCAACCAAATTTTGCAGAAACTTTGGCCATAAAACTAAACTACTTTTGCCAAAATTTCAGACACGTAGATGTAATAGGTACAGAGAAATACTCATATAAAAAAGGAAGTTGTATGGCAGCTACCCGAACCCATGGACCAAAATGGCTGGATTTAAATAGCGATGACGGCTATTGCAAAAAAACGAATTTGCGAAAATTTCAAGATCCTAGCTCCTTTAGTTTTTGAGTTATCGTGCGGACGGACGGACAGACGGACAGACGGACGGACGGACAGACGGACGGACATACATAGCTAAATCGATTTTTTTTTCGATTCTGATCCGATCCATACACTTGAGTCTATATCTACCCCCCCTCCTTCTCCGCGTCACAAACGTAATGGCAAATTTATTATACCCTTTGACTATATAGTCATACGGGTATAACGAGGAAGAGTGTAGTAGAGTAGACTGTGTCAACTCTGGGATACCTGTATGACCGTAACATATACATTATATCATCCGGTTAATTACTTTTGGCTTTATTAAGTGTAGTGGAATACTCATATAAAATAAAGAGTTGTATGGCAGCTACTCGAACCCTCTGTCGTAGACCAACCAAATTTTGCAGAAACTTTGGCCATTACACTAAACAATTTTTGGCAAAAATTCAGACACCCAGCTTCATTAGGTACATAGTAATGCTCATATAAAAAAAGAAATTGTATGGCAGCTACCCGAACCCATGGACCAACATGGCTGGATTTAAATAGCGATGACGGCTATTGCAAAAAAACGAATTTGCGAAAATTTCAAGATCCTAGCTCCTTTAGTTTTTGAGTTATCGTGCGGACGGACAGTCGGACAGACGGACGGACATACACAGCTAAACCGATTTATTTTTCGATTCTGATCCGATCCATACACTTGAGTCTATACCTACCCCCCTCCTTCTCTGCGTCACAAACGTAATGGCAAATTTATTATACCCTTTGACTATATAGTCATACGGGTATAAAAATGTTCAAGCTTTAATATTAACGTTTAAGGAAATATATACGTTGGTGACTAAGTTACTGCTTACTTATAAAACCTTCAATGGAGAAGGTTGCCAAATTTCCTAACTTCATCTAGCCTAGCTGGAACCGTTTAAAAGATATGTGCGCAAAAATTTTTTGCAAAAATTAAGTTTTGCATAATGGTAAATTTTAGTACCGTATGGCAATTGGCTTTTAAATTAAACACCAGCTGTTATACTCTTTTCAAATTGAAAATATACCTAACAAAACTGTTGCTACAACAATTCAAATAAAGGGCCTTTTTCGATTTTGGGGGGCTGCAGTTTCCTAACGGGTGAGACTGCATAAAAAAGTTCTTCTATAAAATTATTTTTATGCACTACCTACCCGTGTTTAAAATCGCCTTCTTTGTTTAAAACGATCTAAAAGTTTTTGAAAATATATGGACGGATAGAAACTATATAGGCAAATTTTTACAAAATTTTTTGAAAATGTGCTAAAAACGGGAAATATATTTTTACCAAAAATTTTAATAGACCACCAAACGTGATAAATAATATTGTTAAAATTTTTAAGTTTACAAGTCAACTTTTTTATAAATTTTTTTTTAGAAGAAAATTTAGCAAAAACAGGGGCTAATAGTTGCCGTTTTAAACTTTTATACACCAATATGTACTTTTTAAGTTAGAGTTTATGCATTGATCTTTTTAATATTATAAAAGATTTTATTGCCCATTTTTAGTTTCATCCTCATTACATGACTAGCTTCAAAATAATCGTTCTAAGAAAATTAAATAGCAGCTACTTATAGTGTGCTCTAGGTATTTTTAACCTTTCTAAATATTTTGTCAATTTGTTTTTCTAAGGGTTGCTCAGAATACTCCATCTTAATTAAACTATATTTGTCTGAATACTTTTCTTGACTATTTGTAATATTCACATTGTTCTTATATTAGTTAATCACCGTAATTAGTTCTAAAATTCGACAATTCATATTGTGTTTAGTTTCCGCCTTGGACATAAAATTACTGTGAAATTCGTGACATTTTTTATAGTTTGCAAAACTTATGAAATGTTTTTTTTACTTTTGTTCTTTTTTTTTTTGTTGTAAACATTTTAAAAAAAAATTCAGTAATAAACTGAATAATGTACTTATAAAATTATTTAACTTGTAATGTACTTATAAATTAATAAATTATTATTTTATTAATAATATTCAAAAGCCTTGAATCAAATCAAATCAAATAAAATTAATAGTTCTAAAGTACAACTTAAATCATTTTGTAAAGTTGTATAGTTGTAAAGTACAGTTGTATAGTTGTATATTGTGTATATCTTTATTTTAAAAATAATTTTATAAAAATGTTAACAATATATAAATTAGCCAGTTGTTTCAATTGTTACTGTACATATTCCAAAGAATTAAAATGTATTTGCATTTTTGACTTAAAATGCATTCTGCTGATAATGACTCTTCTCACATGTGTCTTATTTATTAATTGCATATGTCCAGCCCACAAAAAAACATTAGAGAAGGAAATTGCAAAACAATAATTCCATCCGATGAGACAGTCTTTAGATCTCTCTCTTTCTAAAAGCAAAAATTCTAAATTTGGCCGTCCTTAGCTTTTATACATTTTTTTTACTCCGCGTTAGAATAATATGTATAAGATAATAAACTATTCTCAGTTCAAGTTTTCATACTTTACAGTAGTCTTTAACTATATTGAAAATATTTTATTGCGAATTTTCAATACTTACAATTTTATCATTAGCAGAGTAAACTACAACTCGTCAGCCAAAACCAGAAAATAGCTATCGCCTTTTATTGAATTAAGTATCGTTATCGAATTCATATTCCTTTGAAGTTATTTTTAAAATAATTGCATAAGCTTAGGCGCATTTCAAATTTTGTTTAATTTTACCTATTTAATAACTCTTTACCGTAATTCAGCGCATGCTATTGAACGATTAACATTAGAATAACTGTTTTCATATTATGTTTTCAGTTAAATTCAAATTGGTTTTTATCTCTAATTGTAAATGAATATTTTGATATTATTTTATTTTCTAGTCTAACCGCAATCAATGAACTTTTAAACAACCAAACAAACAAAAAAAACAAACAAATAACTAAACCTCTTTTTTTTTTTTTTTAAACTAATTATAAAACTAAATATTAAAATTTTTTTTTTTTTATTAAAGATTATTTTTACAGTTTAAATGCAGTTAAAAAACAAAATTTTTGTTGTTTTCCATTTAATGGTTAATTAATTTGCAATTTTTTTCTATCCATTGATCCATTTTTTTATATTCCAAAACCCTAAATGGAATTTCAATTAAATTTATTGAAAAGTTATTGAATTTCCAATTTTTCAAATTTTTTTTTATTTATTTTTAATTTGTTTAATGTTTTTATTGAACTAACTAATGAATAAAATTAAATTCTTATAATTGTATTAAAACTTGATTTCACAAAATTCAGAATTTAAAAAAAAATCAATAATAAAAAAAATGCTACAAATGCAATTTGAAAAGACAAAAAAAAAACAAAAAAATAAATGATTTTTTTCAAACTAATTTTCGAAATTAATAGTCGCAATATTTTAACAAAGAAAAAAAAAAATAACATTTTATTTATAGTTAAAAAAAATTAAAAAAATTTTATACCTTTGCCCTCTTTATACCCGCATGTCTAAAGGGTAAAAGGGTAGACTAAATTTGACATTACGTTTGTGACATAGAAGGGGAGCGCGGTGGGTAGATATAGACTCAAAAGTATGGATCGGATCAGAATCGAATAATAAATCGATCAAGATATGTATGTTTCTCCGTCGGTCCATCCGTCCGTCTCCACGATAATTTCAAAAAAAAAGGAGCTAGGATTTTGAAATTTTCACAAGTTCGTTTTTATGCAATAGTTGTCATCGCTGTTGAAATCCAGTCAGTTTGCTTCACGGGTTCGAGTACCAGGCATACAACTTCTTTTTTAATATGAGCATTACTCTGTACCTTACCTATTGAAGCTGGGTGTCTGAAATTTCACTAAAAATAGTTTAGTTTTATGGCACAAAGTTTGTGCAGAAATTGGTTTGTATACTGCAATGGGTTCGAATGGCTGCCTTTCTACTTATATTTTCTTTTTGCATAACTGAAAACCTAATAAGTAATGCATTTAACAGTAGTGTAAAAAGTAATTAACCTGATGATATAATGTCGATATTATGTTCATACGGGTATCCCAGAGTTGATACAGTCTACTCTACTACACTCTTCTTCGTTTTTTTTTTTGTGTTTTTAATGGTTTCCAGTGAGAAACAAACAATTTTTACCAAAATGAAACCACAAATTGAAAAGCAATCAAAAAGTTCAGTATTTTTTTTTTTTTATTATTCATGGTAATTAAGGGTAGTTAATAAAACAAAAAATGAAGTTTAAATTATAGGAATTTTCAAATAAAATGTTTTTTTTTATTTTAAAAATAATTTACACTAACATACATACATATAAACATGCACAAGATGTGTAATTATTTTTTGGGGGTTTTTTAAAAGTTTCATTTTTGAATTATAGCACAATTTGTTTTAAATTAAAGGTGAAATAGGATCAATGTGTGTGTGTGTGTGTATTTATTTTTATAGCCTCAATTACACGCAGAAATGTTACATAACATTTCAATTATTTTGTATGACATTAGGTGCTTTAAATTAAAAGTTAAATAAATAGGTTTAAGTATTTGTAAGGTAACTTATTCACATGTACTCCTCAGAATATATTGAATAAAATCGATGGTCTGTTACACCAATATTCATTTAGTTATACCTTTTTTTTATTAGACTATGCATAATAACCATAATTGAAATATATCGTTTTTTACTTTAAGTGAAAAAAATTTTTATTTTAAGTGAAAACATTTAAATCTCTTTAAGTTCTATTTAAAGTGAAAATTTTTTTTACTGAACAGTTTTTACTTTAAGTGAAGTTTTTTATTCTGCTGAAGGTAGGACTTAAAGTAAAAATTCTTCATTTAAAGTAAAAATGTCTACTCTTAAAGTGTAAAAGTTTACAGTGTAAATCAATCATTCAGGAGAAATTAAAAGTCTTCACATGAAATAAAAATGTCTTCTCCTAAAGTGTAAAAGTTTTTGGTTAAAGCAAAAATGGTGTAACTCAATCATAAAATGTGATTAATGATAGGATAAGTAAGGCTTGACGGAGACCAGGTAATGGGCATTAATTCAAAAATATTACTTTAAATATTTTGTATTACATCAAACACCAAACTGAATCTTTTAAAACATTTTGAGCTTCCCAGGAACTGATCTCGCTCTTCTTTGGTTCTATTCTGAAGGTTTTAAAAATTCACTAAAATAGTTATTTCTTATGAAAATTTTTATCAAATTCAACATTTAAATCAATGATTTTTTATGCCAATGCATTGGTTTTGATTATTAATGAATTGTTAGTGCACTAATTAGTGCGTGTAAAACTTTTATTTCTCCTTTTTATAAAGTTTTTCTTGCCATACTGCCTTAAGTGTAGAAAAAAATTTTGAGATTTTAAAACATATTTTCCAAAATGGAATATTACTCAATACAGTTAAAAGGAAGTTTTCAATCTATTGTTAATTTGTAATACAGTGAAACAATTTAAATATAATACCAAAAGAAAAATAAGTTTTTTTTATAATTTAGTTAATTAAGTTATTAAGAGTATTATAGAGGCAATAAATGGTTGTATACATTGTTAAATATACCAGTGTATTATATAATTACTAAAAACTTTTATTGAACGAGGATTGACTTCCTCTCTTCTTTTGTTACTTAGATCAAGAAAGAGAGGAAGTAAAAAAATCATATCAACCGTAGGATATCCTCACGAATATGATATAAACATAATAATATCCAGTTTAAAGAATTAACAATAATTGCTACTCCTACTCGAAGCTACTCCAACCCATTTTAGCAGAGCAATTTTACAGAAGATATCCTTTAGAAATATTTGACCAAATTTTAGAGAGTTTGTTTATGACAACATGAATTTTACGCTTTTAAGTCGCGCTTGTTTAACCAGTTATGCGAGAAGTCGTTGATATAAACAAGGCATTTTCAGATTACTTACTTAACTTCCTTAGACTTCCTTCTTAATAATATACCTTATGGGATTCTTTTAAAGAAAATGAAGTTGTATGGAACCTTTGAAGCGATTACGGTAGCCAAGCCTCAATTTTTGAATAGATATTCTACAGATATACAGATTTGCTGTTATGGGAGCTACCCGAATTTACTAATCATATATCTTTAATTTTTAAAAGAAAATGATTTTGTACACAGTTCAACATGTGAAAACTTCTGAATCCCAGGTCTTTTAATTTTATAGTTACCACGCTAATGAACGGACGCATGGACGAATGATGAAATCCGCACACCTGAATGAAACTAACATTCATAAAAGTGTCCTTTTAATTGTCCGCCTACTCTCCTCTGAAGTGTCATAAAAGTATTAAGAACTTTAGTATACCCTTAAAACTATTCAAAATATTTGATTTAAATTTCCGTAAGGTATGCAAAGAAAATTAAAAC